>CM040240.1:188991846-189531294 GCA_022545495.1 Chrysanthemum lavandulifolium
ATCTAGCACCGATGCTAAGATTGATAAACTCACGACATTGTTCGAGCTTTGGTTCTTGCTAACCTGAAGAAAGTCACCTTCACTCGACACCAACACATGTCAAGTGAAGAAAGTTGAGAGTTGTGTCACTTGTGGTGGTCCTCATGCTTACTACAATTGTACCGCCACCGATGGTAGTCCTTTGAAGCAAATGCTCTAGCCGGTAGTTCACAAAGAAGGAGGTAATCAATACCGTCCTCAAATGAACCACACTACCGTGCTAACACTAATCGAGCACCACCCGATTTTAACCAAAATCACAACATGCAAAACCGAATCGAGAACCAACCAAGAATGAACCAAGGTTATCAAAACCAAGGTAATTTCTATCCTCGACCCAATCAAGGTTTCCAACATCAAGGAAACCTTCATCAAAACAATTTCAATCGAGGGAATCAATTTCATGGAATATGAATCCTAATCAAGGGAATTTTGGCTATAATCAAAACATACGGCTCAAATTGTCCCTCCAGCTCCTCCCGTCATTACTCCTCCAGACCATCATCCGATGAGTTATCAAGGCTCATGAAGTCCCAAGATGAAATGAACAGTTGTTGGTCACCGATTGTCGATCTTAAGAAGTCTTTAAATGATCAACCCTCGGGCTCGTGAAAACTTCCGAGCAACACGATCGCTAACCCGAGGGGCGATGCTAAGGCGATCACAACCGTAAGTGGTGTTTCATATGATGGACCGGATGTTCCTACTACCTCTTCTTCTTCTTCTCTCCCAAAGGTAGTGGAAAGTGAACCTCCAACACACAATGGACCCACGACTCCAATGCCCCTCCTCCCGTGGCAATGAGTCAAGTTACCAAGGAAACAACGGACAAGGTGCATTATTCAAGTCCACGGCATCAAGACACGTCCAACCTTCGGTAGTCCAACCTCAAGTGGTCCGAAACCCAAGTCAAGTCAAGGAGTTGTTTTGAACCTCCCGTAGCTCTTGTTGAGAATCGAATCCAAATCTTCTATTCCTTACCCATCACGTTTGAATGAGCAAAAGCTCGTGAAAAGCTAGTCATCAAATGGATAAATTTTCCAAATTTTCCAAGAGTTACACTTTGACATAAGCTTTATGGATGCTATCATGTTGATGCCCAAGTTTGCATCGACTCAAGCACATGTTAAGCAATAAGGAAAAGTCGCTTGAAATGGCAAAACTCCATCGAATCTAAAATCGCCTCGCAGCTTATTCAAGAAGCTTCGAAAAACTTGGAGATCCCGGGAAATTTCTCTTACCTTGTGTATTCCTCAGAATGGTTGAATGCTTTGCCCTAGCGATCTTGGTGCAAGCATTAATCTTATGCCATATTCGTGTGGAAGAAACTTTCTTCCGAACTCACCCTACATGCATGACTCTCGAGCTTGCAGATCGTTCCATATCCCGTCCTCTTGGCATTGCTAAGGACGATTTGTGAAAGTAGGAAAGTTCCATTTTCCACCGACTTCGTGGTTGTTGATTTTGATGCCGATCATCGGGTTCCTCTCATCGTTGGTCGAGGATTCCGAGAACGGGCCGTGCTCTCATTGATGTATTTGAGCAGAAATCACATTGCGTGTTGGTAATGAAGTCACACCTTCAACCTTGACCAAACTTCGAGGTACTCCGCAAATTATGATTCGAATCGGTTAACCGAATAGATATCATTGATGTTGCTTCCGACGAGTACTCAAGAAGTTCTTGGTTATTCTCATAATTGCGTGAGTGGGGATTCCACCACATCTTCTCAAACCTATCATAGCCAATTCCACTCCTTCTCTCACTCCGCTTGAGGGAAGCGACTTCATCTTAGATGAGATTGAAGCATACTTGGCTAGTGATTCTCGCTCGGGAAATTGATCACGCTCCAATTGATATTGAGGGGATATACTTTATTGAGAAGTTGCTCAATGATGATCCATCATCAACCCCTCACCCTAGTGATTCAATTCCGTATGAGATTAATCAAAATGAGATTAATTTGGAGGAGATATTCTTCTTGAGAAATTGTTAACCGACACTTCTCCTCCTCTCCCTCCCATCAAACTTCATAACAAGGAAGTTAAGTCATTGAGAAAATCAAGAATTTCCGAGGTTGAGCTAAGGACTTACCTCCTCATCTTGATTATGCATTTCTAGAAGGTAATGATAAATTACCCGTCATTATAGCTCGAGATTCGAGTAAAGATGAAAAACCGCCTCGTAAAAATCTTGAAGTCACACAAGCAAGCAATTGCTTGGAAACCTCCGACATTAAAGGTATCAACCCTAAGTTTTGTACTCATAAAATCTTGATAGAGGATGACTTTAAACCATAGCTCAACATCGAGACAGTGAATCCAAAAATCCATGATGTTATTAAACAAGAGGTTATCAAACTTCTTGATGCAGGATTGATTTACCCGATCTCGAGATAGTCCTTGGGTTAGCCCAATTCATTGTGTTCGAAAAGGGTGGCATAATCATATCACAATGAAGATAACGAGTTAATCCCAACTCGATTGGTTACGGATGGCGTGTGTGTATTGACTATCGTAAGTTGAATGACGCCACCGTAAAGACCATTTTCCTCTACCCTTTATGGACCGGATGCTTGAGAGATTAGGTGGAATGAGTACTATTGCTTCCTTGATGGTTTCTCGGGTTACTTTAGATCCCTATTGATCCGCAGGATCAAGAGAAGACCACATTCACTTGCCCATACGGACTTTTGCCTACAAACGTATGCCTTTTGGCTTATGTAATGCTCCCGCACGCTCCAACGATGTATGATGGCCATTTTCCACGACATGATCGGGGAAATGATGGAGGTGTTTATGGATGACTTCTCGGTCATTGGGGATTCTTTTCAATCATGTCTCTCCCATTTAGATAAAATGCTTCAAAGGTGTGAAGACACCAATCTTTGTCTAAATTGGGAGAAAAGTCACTTTATGGTCAAAGAAGGCATAGTCCTTGGCCATAAGATTTCCAAGAACGGGATTGAGGTTGATAGAGCAAAAGTCGATGTTATTGCTAAATTACCTCATCCTACTACCGCAAGGGTATTAGGAGTTTTTAGGTCATGCCGGTTTCTATCAAGATTTATACAAGATTTTTCCAAAATCGCCTACCTATGACCCATCTTCTTGAAAAGGATGCTCCTTTTATCTTCTCACCCGAGTGCATCATAGCTTTTGAAACATTGAAGAAAAGCCATCAAGCACCCATTCTCGCTGTTCCTTGATCGATTTACCTTTTGAGCTCATGTGCGATGCAAGTGATTTTGCTATCGGTGCAATCCTAGGCAACGAAGAAACAAGCATTTTCAAATTATTCACTACGCAAGTAAGACTATGATCAAGCTCAACTCATTACACCACCACGTAAAAGAGATATTAGCCGTGGTGTATGCATTTGAGAAGTTTCGCCATATCTTATCTTGACCAAATGCGTGGTGTATACGGATCACTCGGCTCTTAAATATCTCTTTGCAAAACAAGATGCAAAGCCGAGATTACTCGCTGGATTCTCCTCCTCCAAGAATTTGATATCATCATACGTGATAAAAAGGAGTCGAGAATCTAGCCGATCATCTCGTCTGCATTAGAAAACCCTCACCAAGATGTTTTCGAGAAAAAGAAATAAATGAAACATTTCCTCTCGAGACACTCAATGCGGTTTCTTTTCGTGGAAATTCTACCACCCCATGGTTTGTCGACTTTGCAAATTACCATGGTAACTTCATTCATGAAAGGGATGTCGACCCAACAAGAACAAATTCTTCAAAGATGTTAAACATTAGTTCGGGACGCATCTTTCTTATTCAAAATCTGTGCGGATCAAGTCATCCGACGGTGTGTTTATGGACGAAGCTCTTGACATTCTCAAAGCTTGCCATGCCGGACCCACGGGGCCATCATAGTCCAAACTACACCGCCAAAAAGGTGTTTGATTCCGGGTTTTATTGGCCCACAATCTATAAGGATGCCCACGATTTTGTCAAAACTCGTGACGCTTGTCAACGCTATGGAAATATATCTCAAAGAAATGAAATGCCACAAAATGCCATTCAAGTTTGTGAGATATTTGACATATGGGGTATTGATTTTATGGGGCCATTTCCTTCGTCTCGTGGTAACAAGTACATACTCGCGGTCGTTGACTATCTGTCAAAATGGGTTGAAGCAAAAGCTTTACCCACCAATGATGCCCGAGTTGTTGTGAAATTTTGAAATCTCTGCTTGCGTGTTTGGAACTCCGAGAGCGATAATCGCGATCGTGGTACACATTTCGCAATGACCAATTTGAAAGAGTCATGCAAAGTATGGTGTTACCCATCGCCTCTATCGCATACCACCCCAAACAAGTCAAGGTGTAGAAGTTTCAAACCGTGGTATTAAAAGGATTCTCGGAAAGGACGGAGGCGAAAATCGTGCATCCCGGGTCGGATAAACTTGATGACGCACTCGGGCCTTCCGATATTTTACAAAACACCCATCGGGTGTACTCCATACAAGCTAGTGTACGGAAGGCATGTCATCTTCCGATTGAGTTAGAGCACAAGGCATACCGGCCTTAAAGCATGCAAACTTCGATATACTGAGAAATGGTGATCATAGAAAAGTTCAAATGAATGAATTAAATGAACTTCGTGATCAAGCTTACGAGAACTCTTTGATCTACAAGCAAAGACAAAGAAGATTCATGACTCCAAGATCAAGAACCGCGCTTTTAACGCTGGTGATCGAGTCCTTCTTTTCAATTCCGATTGAAGATTTTCTGAAAGCTCAAGTCCCGCTGGTCCGGTCCATTTACTATCGCTAAGGTTTATCCTTATGGTACCGTTGAGTTATCTCAACCCGATGGTCCTAATTTTAAAGTGAATGGTCATCGAGTTAAGCATTACTTTGGAGAGGACATTCCCCGTGGTTGTCCGGATCTACAAACTTTCCCATGAACCAATGAATGCGGGATCGAGTCAAGCTAATGACTCGGTAATCAAAACTTTAGCACGCACCATATGGGTTTTCACCCATATTTCTATCTTCTTACCCCTTTCTACCACCCTAGTGTGGGGAGTCTTCCCACACCGTTGTATATTCTCATTCTTTCAAAAAAAAAAAAAAAAAGCCAAAAAAAAATAATCTTCAAATAATGGTCGAGTATTTCCTTTCACGTTCTTTGTTTCGGCATAATCGCTGCAGACTTTGAATATTGAGGGCAATATTCATTTCTAAGTGTGGGGGGAATTCTCACTAATTTCATATATTATCTACCCAATTCCCGCTTTTGGCCAAAATTTTTTTTTTTGGAGTAAGTGTTTTTCACTTACTCACTTATGGTTATCATCCGCCATGTTTGATAAACAAAAGGATTGGCTAATCCAGAGCAAATGGCTCTTGGTAAAGATTTCTCAACCGCTAGGGCTTGCAATTTGCCCAAAATTGTATGGTGTTCAATTCACCATATCCTAAAAAGTGAAGAGTTAGCTAGCCCGCAAGTTTATGGCTTGTGGTAAAGGCAAAGGAAAATCCATAATTGGTAATCGGCTCACCAAAGATAATATTGATAATTTATCTAAGAGTTGGCTAGTCCGTAGCAAACGGCTTCGTAAAGACAAATCAAACCGCTTATAGCTTATGATTTGCTCAAAATCATTTGGTTATCACAGTGCCAAGGTTCTTACTTGAATCAAACAATTGGCTACTCCGTAAGTAATGGCTTTTGGTAAAGAGATGAACCATTAAATTTTTCAAATCATTGCTAGGGACTAGCAATATCTTAGTGTGGGGATTGATGAGTGTCTAAATACTCATCATTTTGTGTAATCTAAACTGCAAAATCATCCGAAACACTTAAACACATCAAAATGATCAAAATATCACAAATCGTTGTTTTATGTGTTTTAAATGCAAAAATATCAAAATCGGATGAAAATGTATCAAGTTTGCAAAATTGGCGCTTTAGTCCCCAAGTTTTAAAAGTTGTCAAATCTAGTCCTGGAATATGAAAATGTGGAATTTTATCATTCAAGGTCCCTAAAATATTCTAAGTTATCAAAAATGATCCTTGAATGATTCTTTGGTCAATTGGCAAGAAAGGTCCCTAAACTTTGGAAAATTTGCAAAATTAGTCCTTGGACCTTTTAAAATGGAATTTATGCAAAAAAGGGTCCTTGTTCTATAAATGTTTGTCATGTTTGGTCCTTGTGAGAGCATTGGAAAAATATCATTTTCAGTCCTTGAGGTTTGGATGAATTACACTTTTGATTTTTGGCCAAATTTTTTTTTTGGAGTAAGTGTTTTCACTTACTCACTTATGGTTATCATCCGCCATGTTTGATAAACAAAAGGATTGGCTAATCCAGAGCAAACGGCTCTTGGTAAAGATTTCTCAAACCGCTTAGGGCTTGCAATTTGCCCAAAATTGTATGGTGTTCAAATTCACCATATCCTAAAAGTGAAGAGTCACAGCCCGCAAGTTTATGGCTTGTGGTAAAGGCAATGGAAAATCCATAATTGGTAATCGGCTCACCAAAGATAATATTGATAATTTATCTAAGAGTTATTAGTCCGTACAAACGGCTTCGTAAAGACAAATCAAATCCGTTTATAGCTTATGATTTGCTCAAAATCATTTGGTTATCGTTGTGCCAAGGTTCTTACTTGAACCGAAACAATTGGCTACTCCGAGTAATGGCTTTTGGTAAAGAGATGAAATCCATTAAATTTTCTCAAATCATTGCTAGGGACTAGCAATATCTTAGTGCGGGATTGATGAGTGTCTAAATACTCATCATTTTTATCTTGTTAATGCCAAAACATCCGAAAACATTCTAAACACATCAAAATGATAAAATATCACAAACAAGTGTTTTATGTGTTTTAAATGCAAAATACCAAAACTGTGAAAACGATCAAATTTGCATAATTGGCGCTTTAGTCCCCAAGTTTCAAAAGTTGTCAAATCTAGTCCCCGGTAATTCAAAAACTTGTAAATGTCATTTAAGGTCCATAGGATTCAAAAGTTGTCAAAATAAACCTTTAAAGTTTAAAATCACAAAATGACAACTTTAGTCCCTTAAGTTTGGAAAATGTCAAATATAGTCCTTGGTTAATTTAAAAAGTGAAAATTATCAAATTTTAACCTTGTACTATTAATAAATGACAAAATTGGTCCTTATGATAAACTTTTGGGAAATTACACTTTTAGTCCCTCAAAATCCAAAAATGACAATTAAGGTCCTTTTAAAGTTTTAAATGTTAAATTTATCAACATTGGTCCTTGTGTTATTATTATATGGCAGGTTTGGCCCTTTGATTAGCTTTGGGAAATGGACATATTCAACCCTTCAACTTTGGACAAATTACAACCATGGTCCTTGTGTAGCTAAAACCAAACCGGACCCTTTATTAACTAAAGCCCAAAACCAAATCCAAGTCCAAAACACAACCCAGTTAACCCCAAGCCCAAAATAAGCCCAACCCCCGTTTTATTAATACCGGTTTAAAAATTCAAAACCCGCCTACACTGTTCACCCATCTCCTTCCCCACTGTAAACCCAAAACCAGTGGTATTTACCACTTTTTCTCCACTTCTTTACCTTTCCACCTCACCCTTTACACCTGTTACTAACTTCCCTCCACCTCCACATCCAACCAAACTTCAATTAATGCAAAGAACTCGCTAAGACTTTTTGGCGCCAAAAGTAAAATTGATGGCTAGGATATATTACGTAGATCCAATGGTGGTGGGATCATCTCGAGGCATGTGGGAGTTCAAAAGGCTATAAAGAAGAAGAATGAAGCAAGGAAGAAAACAAGTAGAGTAGTTTAGTTTAGTTTAAGTCGTTTTAGTTAAAACTTAATTTCAGGTAATTTCAATCTTTTAAATCTGCTTTAATCAATCTTAGTGTGTAACAAAGCTTTGTAACCATCAATTTCAAGTTTAAGCCACTTTTCAAGTTTATGCATATTTTAAAATTTTCAAAATTTCATGAAGTGTTGAATGTTGTTAGCGATTATTATTATGGACTCTTAAGCCACTTTAAGCTCCTATATAGCTTATTAAAGCTATTAGACACTTTAAAATCATCTAGTCTCAAAAGAGAAAACACCAAAAATACTTAATAAATTAGCTAAAAATAAAAATCTATGGGCAATGATCAAGAGACTCAAGCAAAGTGTTGAAAATGGATTGCTTTTGGGTATAAAGCTTTGGGAAGCTATAGGAAGTTGTTTCGGACCTTGGTTCTCGCCTTACCTTGGAAACCAATTTGTAAGCCTTTTGCTCAATCTTGGTACTTCACTTATCTATGTTGTTAATGTTGTTATTCTATGTTTTTCATCTTAATAAATGATAATATAAGGTTTTAATTAGTGTTATGATCTTAATCGGTGTTAGTCTTTGAAAATTCCAAAAAAAATTTCATAAAGGCTTGTTTGGATCGCTTTGTTTAATAGTGTTATAGTATGTTCATCCTTTGGTTTTGGTTTTTCGTGTCACAATAGGTCTAATTAGCTCATAGAAACCAAGAAACATGACCTTCTTTGGTTAAAAGTCAAAACATCTTTAATCCACCTTAATAGTTAATCGTTAAGGATTTAGAGTGAGCAAATCATCATTTCAAAGGTATAAGTTGGTAAAGTAGCTTAATTTAGTTCCATAACACTTAATATATCATAATCAATCCATAGAATCATTCTAAAGTTCAGTTTAGTCAAACTTTCATTTTGTGAAAAAGTCAAACATTGCTCGTACGCTTGTTGCATGTTCGGTTCATAAGCTCTTGCGAGCTTATTAGTGAACTTTTCTTGTGTACTTTGGTTTTTGAGAAGCTCACCTAGCTCTCTCAAAGTTCTAGTTTTCATTTTTCAAAATCTAGCTTATTAGATAAAGTCGCAAGTGCTTTTAATTTTGTCCAATTTGTTTAATGTACTAAACCAAGAATCGTTGTTTTCAAGATTTTCAAAAGCTTCTCAAGAGCTTATTTGTGAAACCAAACTTTGTAACTTAGTTCTTTGGAAAGCTCACTTGGTCAACTTATTAATTGCAGTGTTTATTTTCCTTTGTAGCTTATTACATTGCTTAAATTTGATCTAGAAAGTGCCTAGTAAACCAAAAGGTGTCTTTGGTTACTGCTTAAGCTTAAGCTTATTTTAGGTTTGTTTAGTGCTTATTTATAAGTTCTTTTGCTTTTTCAGTTATCATTATAGCTTATTATCATTAGTTTAACTAATTTCCAGTTTCCTTTTCTTATTTACTAGCTTATAAGCCAATTGGCTTAAAACCTTGTGCTTATTTCCAAATTAAGCCCACTGTTAAGAAAGCTTAAGCTCAAACTGAGCTTATTAGTTGTTTTTAGAAAAAGTTGTAGTTTCATAATTTGCTTATTTAGTTGTACTTAATAATTTGCAAAAAGAAAAATTGAAAAAAAAAAATATTTTGCAAAAAGGTGGGGAGGCAGGCTCGAACCTGAGACCTCCCCCCTTTTAAGAGAGTGATAGAGTGGGTACCTGTAACCATTGCGCCCTTGGGTCTTTCTTGGTTATAGTTTACATAATCAAATACATAAGCACTCTTTGTCTCATTTAGCTTATACGACTATTTTAGCTTATTACTAGCTTATTCGAACAAGCTTTTGCAACTTTTCTATTTTTCATAAGTCTGTAATAGTGTTAAGTATTTTACAAAAATTTTCGATTTTTCTTAATAGTTTTACTATTTTTAAACATTTAATTAGTGTAAAACTTATTTAATTCATAATAAAAATATAAAAGTCTAAAAATATAAATCTTTTTCTAAAATTTTCTTTTATCAAATAGTAAGTAAGAAAATTAGTTTTACACTCGTAGGCCTTTTATTTCATAAATTTTACGCTTTGTCTTGCGCCCAACAGAATTTTCGTAAATAACGCTCGCTTTAGTTTTAAGTAACGCTTTTAGATAATTTGAGTTTACGCTTTAGTTAATATAGTTTATTTAAGTTATTTTATTTTATAAAATCATAAAACATCATTGTAAAATAGTGATAGCGTTTATTTAATATATTTTAACTTTTAATTTCTTTTAATTTGCATTTAAGTCGCTTTAATTTGTAAATCTTTTCTTTAGGTATAAGTTTCTCAAAACCTTATTGATCACTATCCTTAGTGATTATTCGACATCTGAAGTTGTTTAACACCAATTCATCTTCCGTGGGACTTAACGACCCAGGAATTCCCTATATTCCTTTGATCTTCATTGTATTGGTTTCTGAGCAGTTTTGAGTTTGTTACGGTTAGCCATTCACAAGTGGTTAGCTTGAGTGATTAAACTTGACTGTTTAGCACCGATCACTTAGAGCAATAGGATATCAAGGTACAAGGACTGATATGTGGTTAAAGAATCAGCTTTGCCCTATGTGGAGGTTTTTGGTTCATACATTGCTTCAAAGGCTTAAGCAATAAACCGAGGATGGGACTCAGTTTCACTCAATTGGGATGTGGTATCATTTGTCTATCTCAGGGTTTAACTTATAATTTTTCTAAGTTTATTTTCGATAATATGGTTGAGAATATAACTAGGAAAAAGGGCAAGTTTTTGATGTACCCTAGGTTTTTACAGATGATATTGGATGTTTCTACCCAAACCCAAGCTTTTCATCCCATAGGAGTTTTATCTTCTAAGCTATTTGCTTCAATGAGAACTAAATTTGAGGGGACACATTTTCCTTTATTAGTAGCCATGTTGCCTCAGGGGAATGAGACTGCTGATGCGGATACTGTTGTTACTTTACCTTCTACCAATGCTACTGATGGTAATCCTTCAGTTGCTATTGATGAGGGCCCTTCTGCTACTGCTGAAGCATCTAATGCTTTTACTGACTTGCCTCCACCCATACCTTCACCTAGACCTAGTCCTAGTCCATCACCTGCACAAGTTTCTCTTGATGAGATTCAGTATGAAACTGATAGACTGCCCACACCTAGTCCTATTAGGAATCAGTTTGATGAAAGATTTCTAATTTTGAGCATGTTCATATTTCTCCGAAAGGTCCAATGATGCTCCCATTACCACCGAGCAATCGGTTGGTGGAGTTGAGGAACCTATTACACTTACCTCTATATATGCTCTAGTGAAATTGTATCTTTGGTGAAGTGGCCGATCTCGAAGGAACTTCAGAGACCAAGTCTACTCTTGGTGGTAAGATTGTAGAGTTGCGCACTAAAGTTGAGAACTTGGAGAAACTACTTGGTAAAGGGGCAAAAGAGAGTTTTGATTTCTTCCAAGAGGAGCAAGAAGAGACTCAAGATGCATCATTTGGAATCTTGGGCGATGCACTCTTACATCGATGTTTCTTCTCCTATTGCTAAATCTTCAAGGAGAAAGGTGCCTATTATATTTGCTAGAAAAAGAAGAAGACAATATCTGAATAAGGTATCTACTGAAACTTCAAAGGAGCCAAATGTTCTTGATGCAACTGCTGATGTTCTAGTTGAGGAGGTTGTTTCTGATCATGGTCAAGCCTCATTTGTACCAGAACAACCACATTCTTCACCTTCAGCAGATAATGATGAAGTTTTTATGGCTGGGAGAATTTTTAAGTTGAATGCTTCTTCTGAAGTCTTTTCTACACCTGTTGAGGAATTGTCTCAACATGTTTCTTCTGATGATGGTTTGGGTGTTCCTTCTGAAGCTCAAATTGGTTCTCACGAGGAATCTTCCGATAAAGGAAAGGAAGCTATGATTGATGAAATGATTGGTTCAGTCCGTATCCAAGAAGAAAATCAAGCTCAAGCTAGGATGTTTCTTGATTATGAAAATATGCAAAAGAGTGTAGAAGGTTGAATTTCTTCAAGCTCATTCGATTCTAATTTGTCTACAGAAAGAAAATTAGAGCTTGATGCCTTATTTCCTAAGATCACTGATGATCAATGGGGTGCCTATACTACTCAAGGTGCATCTGATCCAAATCTTGTGAAGCTTATATTAGGAGCATCTTTTGATAATGAGAATTTTGTGGATCAAATGGTGGCTCTTGGCAATCAAAGGAAGCAAGAAGCAGCTGCAAAGAGGAGAGCTATTGTTGCTCAAAGACAGAAAGCAAAAAGGGAAAAACCAATGACTGTAGCTCAGAAGAGGAATCATATGAGGAGAGTTGTGAAGAATCATAGTTCTTCTGTTTATAATGCTGGCATGTCAATGAAGCAAATTTGTGCTTTATCTGATGATGCTTTGATCAGAAAGTATCATATTATTATGAAGTTTTCTTCATCTGGTTCTACTTCTTCTACATTGGAAAGGATTGCTCCTATGTCTGATGTTCCTAAAGCAAAGAGACCTAAAACAGTTGATATAGTGGATAATTTTGATGTTGCTTCATCTCGGGGATATCTCAAGTTGTTACTTCAAACAACTTCGAAACTAGTCCTTCTATCGATAAGGTTGTTTCACGAGTCTTCTTGTTTCTTCCAAGCATTGCCTAGTGTTGATAATTTGGGTGATTCATTGAGTAAGGAAGAAGATCTCTGATTGATAGAGATAAGATAGTTGGTCGGACGAAGAAAAGTATGGCTAAAAGGAAACTTAATTCCTTAAGGAGTTACACGACCGCTAGAAAACATCTTTCAAAGAATATTTCTTTAGATCTCATATCGATGAGTCAACTTTTATTAAAGTTGGGCTCGTTGATGTTTTTCCCAAGGTATACATTCAAGATTGATCAATTGGAAAGATGGGAAGCTTAACATCGTTTATCGATCGGATAATACCGCTATTCAGTTCAACTTCTTGAAGGAAATCTTTCATTTGGTGAATAGACATGATTTGAAGATGCTGTATGAACATGTCACCAAGATTATACTATTCATTCACCAACGGGTTCCGTCTATATTTATTGGGTGATCTTCAAGTCTTGTTTGATTCTAATTCTCCGTAGGGTAAAGGGTATTCTATTTGGAAGAATTCACATCGGTGGGAGATTGAGAATTGGAGATTTTATCCTATGCCCGTGTTCATGTGGTTCGTATAACATGTGGTATGATTTTGTGTATGTTATCGGATAAGCTTTATCCTTTGTCGGTTGCTTTTATGGAACGATTGCTTAGAAAGAAGTTGGAAGTACCTCCTAATCCCTGCTGGCAATGATGAGCTTCATGCTTCTCAATGTGTTGGTTTGATTAAAACTCACTTCTACAACATCAAGGTTCATCTTAATTGTAATATTTTGTTTCTTGTGTCATATTTGTTCTCTTTATTTCTTATTTAGTTAAAAAAAAAAAAAAAAAAAAAAAAAAAAAAACTAATCTTTTGTATTTGTTTGGGTTTGTCTAACTTTTATTGCGTGTTTGTTGTATAATTTTGATGGTTATTGACTCACCAGATATACCTTGTGTATGTCAAAGAGTCACTAGTCCAAAGGGTACAGCTTTGGTAAAGACACATCAAATCATTGATAGTCAGTAATGGTTTGCTCAAAATCATAGGGACCCAACCACCCATGCTTAATTGCGAGGGGTGTATGGTTCTCAATTCACCATGGTTTATTCCTATTTGGAATCCAAGAATTGACTAGCCCACTTGTATATGGCTTGTGGTAAAGGCATTGAATACCATATTTGGTTATCAATTCACCAATTCTAAGAATTGACTAGTCCCGAGCAAACGGCCATGTAAAGACATTTCAAACCGTTCATGGTTGCCGATTTGCTAATAAATCGATGGTTATCGATGTACCATAGTTTTTGAACTTAAACATTTGGCTACCCAAGAGTGATGGCTATTAGAAGAGACATCAAACCATTATTTTCAATGATTCACCTCTCAGGAGTTAACACACCGGATGTGATGAGAATAGTATGAAACTAATTTGTTTTGATGTACATGTTGTCATTTGTTCTTATTTTGAGTCTTTTTGCCGATGTTCGTATACAATCAACTCGGTCTTTGCATAGTTAAAGATCTATTAAGAAACCGGAACTTAACCTAGTCAAATTCCGGTTTAGTGAACATCCTGTTGGGAATTATGTGAAGTATGGATTATGTCAAGTTAATCTTGAATGGATTCTGCTGAAGTAGTGTGGATTCTACCAAGACATAATTCGCCAAGATATATAGTGATCAGTTGGTTTCTGCTGAAGTTGTTATTCCGTGTTTAGTATATTTAGTTTGGATATACATGAGCTTTATTAGGAAGTGATTGTGTATATCTTATTTAGTTTTATGTTTATACGTTTCTTGGGAAACGGTTTAGGGTTTTGTTTAGGGTTCCTTGTCTATGGAATATATGGGATTTTAATTTAAAATGAGGTTGCGAAAATAACAAAATTTGAACAATCGAATACATTAACTTCACATTGTTTAGGGTTCCTTGTCTATGGAATATATGGGATTTACAAATTTTTGCGCCTAATCCGTTACACTTTACTACTAGCCGCATTCTAACATCAGTGGTGGATTCAATCTTCTAGGATTGGTTTAATTACCTCCGGCAGAGAGGTTACTTGTATGTCTCGCAATCTTTCTATCTTTGAAACAAATGGATCGCTTATAGGATGTGTCTCCTTTGTTCCTCTTGAACCGAGTTTAGCTTCCAACATTTGTCTCGCCACATTCTTTGATAAAGGATAATCCCTATCAACAAACATGAAAAACCTATCCTTTTTTTAGTTTTACACCATAAACCTTGCAAGATGAGTACAATAGCCATTCAACCACCTCACAATCATACCAATATTCAAAGATCAAGATCGAGTTCAAACATGTTCTTTATAGCAGCCCATACAAACTTAGCTAACTCTCCATTTGGACCTAACTTCCCATATCTGAACTTCATTACTTTCCACAACTGGTCCAAATCACTCTTAGTCAAACAATCCAGTAAGATCCCAAATGTTAAATAAGTGGATTTGCATCCATCACCTCTTGTAATCTCAACTACTTCTCTACCTCTTTCTATAACAATCTGCCAATCCATAATAGGATTAACTGCTTTTAAAGGAATAGGATTAATAGGTTCAGGATTAGGACTATTAGTCTCCTTAAAATACTGTTTAGTTCTTTCTTTCTTTTTCAAATCTTCATCCACCTTTTTTCTTTTATAACTGGATTGCTTCTTTAACCATTCCGCTTCTTTCTCGTAATTCATAGGATTGTGATCATCATTAACCTCATACACATAAGATAAAGCTCCTTCATCCTCTTAAATGAACATGTTCTTAGATCTTCAGCAACATGTATGCCCGAATTCTTGATAATATTCATGTATGTATTTCTCATCTGGCTCTTTGTAGGAGGTTTCTTTCTTTTAGCTTGCTTTTTATTTTTTAAACCTTTTGCCCATTCACACAAGATTCTTGCTTTTTGATTACTAGAGAACAGTTCCCACTCTTGACGAGTGTACTCATTCTTAATATTATTAGAAGCTTCAAGATAGGATTGTGAATCCTCCCAATCATCTAACCATCTCTGAGTAGCTTCCTCATCTTCTAGCTTTTTCCTAAGGTAGGCTGCTTTTTCTTCAGCTTCGATCCTTGCAACTAAGTCACGATCATAAGCAATCTGCTCTTCTTTATTCTTAAACTTTATATCAGGTTCAGCAATACCTTTTCCCTTTCCAATATCTGGTAGAGCCACCTTCTTCTTCAAAGGCTCACCAATAGTCAAACTTTTAGTCAAGGGTTTAGGTCCAATTGGTTTAAGAAAAATAGGAGCAGGTGCAATGGTAGGTGTAGGGTTTGATGAACTTTTTCTTAAATTTATCGGTAATCTTGGCCTCCTTCTCAACTTCTTTTGATTTAGGTGGTGAAACAGATGTAGTTGTGACAATTGTAGATGTGGTAGTAATAGCAGTGTGTGAAACTACTATATCGGCTACTACATTCTTCAAAATAGTCGTCGGTTCTGAAAAAAAAGCCGTGGTTACAGAAACGCTAGCCATGGATGTCTCCTGCACCACCTCCTTCTCTTTAACTTGTACATCGGTTGGTGTGGTTACCTCAGTTTCAGTTGTCGCAGTGTGTTCTGAGTAACTATCAGTGGTTACAGAAACACTAGCAGTGGATGTGTCCTGCACCACCTCATTCTCTTTAACATGTACATCAGTTGTCGCAGTGTGTTCTGAGTAACTATCAGTGGTTACAGAAACACTAGCAGTGGATGTATCCTGCACCACCTCATTCTCTTTAACTTGTACATAATTTTTCACAGTGTGTTCTGAGTAACTATCAGTGGTTACAGAAACACTAGCAGTGGATGTGTCCCGCACCACCTCATTCTCTTTAACTTGTACATCGATTCTTTGGGGTTACCTCGGTTGAAGTTGTAGCGGTGGGTTCGAAGACTATCGGTGGATGTTTCGCACCACATCCTCTCTATATCATCTAATCTGATCTTCAAGATCTCGAGTACAGCTTCATTCCCATCTTTATCAGACACCACATACTGCCCTCCATGATCTACACTATCCACATCCTCATCCATATGCACAACACCACCTCCCCGAATCAAATCCTTGATCGTCCCTGCTTTTTTTGGTCCTCCAAACCACATCTTGAGAGGAGCTCACCTTCTTAGTCTGTTTCCTAACTCTTCTAACAACACTACGCCCATGTCTCCTAACTTTCTCCATCACAAACATCCTGTGCTTCAATTGTCTGATCGTATTCTCCATTTTTGTACATTTAACCGTCAATTCATTTAATCGTTCACGATTTTCATCCCCAACTCGACCGTGTTAATCGGTCCGAGAGGTGGTTCATTGAAAAGGCATCATGTTGATGTTCATCATTATCCGTCCATTCATGTTGATGTTCCAAGGTACCTCTCGGTTCGACCGATGTGAAGAAGTGCGAGTGGTGAAGTTATCATAGCATCGTGGTTGGTGTCGGTGGTTACACTCGTACTAACATGGGTACAACTACGGTGTTAGTGGGTTCAGTCCATCAATTGGGGTTCATTTACATCATCAAACTCACGAATGACGTGTAAATTAATCATATGAGGGAACAATGGAACAATTGGGATTGTTAAATTAGGCTTTGGTTCCTCATATGAGCAAAAACCTTAGGATGCATATAATGCACCTCATACTTTGTATTATGTTCAACGTGTTACGCTATTTGGCTATCCACAATAAGTTGAACAAACCTAGGATACAAGTAATATTTACCTTTCTTCCTAATATTCTCAGAAATCCTTCAAAATCATGTTAGACCAATTGAATTCCTCCTTCGATAGACAAATTAAAGCGCTTGCAATTCGAGGAAATTCATTAAACCCAGTGGTCTTATTACTCGTACACATCAACAAGGTGTGAATTAAAACTTCCATTCGGGAGAAAACATACATTTCAAAATTTTACCCTGCTCCTTCTTGTATAACCTAATCTTTGTAAACCTATAAATATATCATTATCGTAAAGATTAACTAGTCCATTAAGAATTGTGGGTGCTACAGTTAATGCAAACCGAACACCTCGTGATCCATCTCGCCTCAGATCTCAAAGATTACCCCAAAAATCATGTATATAGTCTTTAAGAATTGTGGGTGCTACAGCTTAATGCAAACCGAGTTTTTGTGGTTGATAAAATCAATCATGTCATGAAAACCATCCGATTGATTATTTTTATTAAGTAAGCAACTAGGTTATGGGTGTTGGTATATCGCGACAGCATTGTCATTGTTATGAAATATGATGTGGGATTTTGAAATTACCATTGGAGTGGTTAGGTTTATGTGGAGCGTCAATTGGAAGTGATTTGAAGATCAATTACTTCAACCGGCAAGTGATTTTGGGGAAAAATAAGTTTGCACCAAATTTTACAAAACAATTCCTTGAAGTATGCATTACCATGAAGTTGCTAGTATGGATTTCAAACCACTAGTAGTGGTTTGATACATTATAGCAAAGGATACATCAAATTTACAAAACAACCCCCAAGTATATATTATCGTGAAAACCACCGGCAAGGCATTGACAACCACAAGCGGTGGATTGAAACCACTAGCGAGTTTGATAGACGCTAGCGATGGATACATCAAATTTACAAAACAACCCCTCAAGGGATACATTAACAGGATCATGCTAACAGTGGATTGAAAACCACTAGCAGGGGTTTCATAGACGCTAGCAGTGGATACATCAAATTTACAAAACAGCCCCCCAAGTATACATTATCATGTCAACTCAAAGAAAGAATGAAAATCATGTGTGGGTACATTTACAAAAAATCGTCCTTATACTTACGACTTACGATTTTTTAAAATAATTTGTAATATACGTGTCTCGTTTTGTAATTCATCCGTTGTTACGAAACATATATCCTAAATTTGGCGTTGATATCTATGACACTCTGAATCGTGATCTATCTAGTTTATGATATATTAATGTTAGAGTGCAAGGTGTGAAATAACCAAACACTTAATGAATACCAAAGTCAACCACTTAATTTACTCCTCAACAACTTATACCTTCCCCACATTAATTTTATGATTCCATATTAACTTCTATTTAAGAACCTATAACTCACATACTACCCATATCACACATACCACAATTATTAACCTCAACTGATTTCACCTCAACTTCTTCATCTTCATCTCCATCACTGCACCACCACTACATCATAGCGCCACCTCCACCACCACTACATCACCGCGCAGGTATCGTTTACTACTTTTTATAAATACTCTTGAGTGACCGTAAAAAGCTTCATGGGTTTTTGTTATATAGTTGTAATCTTAACTGGGTATCTCTAGTTTATTAGGTATTGTTATATAGTATATTATATGCAATTGATTAGTTTTAGGAATATATGATTTGCTTTTATACTTGTTTGAAATTGATTAGGTGTCACGGGTTCCAATCCGAGGCCAAGCCGCGACCGCATTCGAGGCCAAAAGGTAAGATATGTCGTTGCGTATTTTAAATAGCTTAGGGTTTTAGTTAAAGAGAACTATCCAACCAACGGGTATAAAAAAACCCTTTAAACCATGAAGCTCGAGTTAGTCATTTTAACAATTAGGGTAGGAGGGTAGGATGGTGGATTTTTGGGACATAAACCAAGTTCTTGGCAGGGTGTTCAGGTCCAACCCCTTTCATGTGTAGTAGCACTTTAACTAGGATAATGAGATCATTTTGTGTTCATATGCTTGTGATACAAAAGATTTGATCGTGTTTGCAGATGACTATTTGAACAGTGTGTATATGGTTGAGGGTTCCTGAAAACAAAAGAATGCTGTTAGTGTGTATACTTAAAGTGCTATTATACCATTGCCCAACACCATTTCATTATCCTTTTTACAATGATCTTCCCAAAAACTAACCAACAATTCTCTCCAATATTATCAAACAACAAAATTGAAGTCAAAAGGCCATGACACGTGGCTTATTTGATGGTTTAAGACTAGGAGGTACACGGTTTCTTGGTCCGGTAGATACCGGAAAGTGTAAAGCCATTTCTTGTTACGGTATGTAGAAGTAACCTGATGATGAGGGTTGAATCATGAAGTGTAGAAAGGTGGTGCAAAAGGGTTTAGCTTGCTTTGATATTCTTTAACTGAGTGTGTGTTTTTAGTGGTGTCTTTTTTGGTGAGAAATTCCATGTTTCCCTGTGACACAGAGAGATCATAGATGATAACAAGATAGATGAAATGGTTGGTAATGATATATATATAATGGTGGCGAGCGATATGAGCGTTTTTGAGGGTGCCTCATTAACTCCACTTCACTCGCCATCACTATCATTACAAAACCGCCATCTATTTCTTATAATCTCTGACATCTCTTTGTTACGCAAAAACATGGAGTTTCTCAACAAAAAAAAGTCACTAAAAACACACACGTACAGTTATGAACTCTCTACGCATGGATAAACCACTTTGCACCACCTTTCTACCCTTCAAAATTCAACTCTCATCATCAGGTAACCATTACAAACTGATAACGCTACACGCGTCGTTCGGGGTCAAGGAAACTTCCTTTTCTTCGAGCAAGTTTTATAACACCCTAGGCAAGGAACCTAATCGTTGTAGTGTAGTAATTAGGGTAAGCCACGGTATTGATATCGCTCTCTGGGGAATAGGAATGCTAGTAAGGAGTTACTACGCTAAGGTTAAGATTGAGGAAGATTATTTTTGTATTTTTATATTTTATGAAATGGAAAGGTACGAATCTCGGTATTGGATTTGGGGTTGGTATTTCACCGATTACTCTACTATTATCTAATTATCTAAACTAAGGTTGTGGGAGTCTATGTCTAATTAATGTGTGCTCGTATGATAGTTTAAAGATGTGTTTACTTAGGTTGTACTACTCCTTAATTATCTCCTATTGATGGTTGAGTTGTCACGTTTTATTCTTAGTTGCGTTGTGTGTCTAAAGTTGTAGGGTATCGTTTCTCCCAACTCTTTGAACTTACCAAAGGGTCTCGCCTACAAACCCACTAGGGATGATAAACTCTTACTCTAAGGCACTCTTTGGATGGTTTAGCTTACAACTACTCAAGTAATTATATTCTAAGGTTCACAAAGATGAATCAAGCATTAAGTACACAACGAATGACCTATCGCATTACTAGATCATTAGTCAACTAAGATAAGAAACAACCAATCAATATTCAATAATTAAGTTTCATACTTCCTAAGCAAACACACAAATAAATTAGCTTGACATGGTGAACATGCAAGCATACACACAAATAATCAAAGACATAATTGAATTAATGAAGTAAAGACTTATCTTGATGTAAGATAGGGTTTAAAACCCTAAAATCTCGTGACAAGACACCTTAGGTTCGGTTTAGGTTTTCACCCAAAAGACTCTCCTAAACCGAAAAATTCGGATTCTATATATAAGATTACATATGCGACGGCGTCACCTTATGTTTCGTGGCCGCCCGTGTCGCCGTCATTAGGGTTTCGTCTTGGCCACGTTAACCTTGTGACGGGCGCCACCTTATGTCCGTGACGCCCCCCTCTTCGACTTCGACGCCGCCCGATTGCATCTAGGCCGCCCGAGTAGCGACGGCCTACTTTTACAACCGGACGCCGTCACTTGAAAATACGAGTTTTGGGTTCTCGAACCGTCACAAAATCCTCGGACGGCGCCGCATTAGCACCGACACTGCCGCCTTCTAATTTCAAAGAATCGTGAGTGTCTCGATTTTGACTTTGGCCATTTTCTTCATATATTCGCGCCTTTTCGTCCAAATAAGTGCCATTCCAAGATTTTGCCTTCAAGAGACCTAAAAAGTGAAAAGGAACGATATTAAGCAATAACGGATACAAAAGTGATCAAATAAGGACTTAAACGACCCTCAAAATGGTACCTTTTAAAACCTTATCAAATATCCCTACACTTGTTATTTGCTTGTCCTCAAGCAAATGTGCTTTTAACCAATTAATTTATAAGTTAGGGGTCATGAAGCATTAATTCAAAACGGTCCACAACACGTATAAGTACCGCAAAAGTCATAACAAGCACGGAAATTACATACTAGCACCTCACATGGGGTGTTTGGATACTCACATCTCTCTCGGGTGTATACATGAAATATAACAAATAGGAAATGGAAGATAAACACTCATTAACCGGTCCTAGTACATAGATTACCATAGGCTTGAGAATAGATCAAACCTCCATCGCTTTGGCGTAAGCACATAGGAAAGACTATCAAAGAGGTCTTTTAAAGGGTTGTAATGTTAGGCTTACGGTAGGGAAACAAGGGTTTGGTGGGATAGGCTATTTAGTGGTGGCAAGTCAAAAATCTCTATGTTAAATGCATATGAAGAATGGTGTTGCTAAGCCAAGACTCGACACTCTAAAACTCTAGGTAACGGAAATAAACAAACATAACTTTAAAGGATAGATGTAGGATGGTAGCCGTTTTTTTTTTTTTTTTTTTTTTTTTTACACTCTCTTTTTTTTTTTTTTTTTCATACACTTTACTCTACCATCCTCTACGATAACATCAAAATACTAGGGATTTATAGGCATATCCCTACACTTGAGTTTTTATTACTCTAACACTAATTTGACCCGATTTGAAAAGATCAAAACACTTGGGGTACATTATTATGCAAACAAAGGAATTTGAATTTAACGTTCCCTTCCGTCATTTCATAAACTTTAACTTTTTCCATGAATCCCAATCGTCCCAAAACTGTATACAAAGGATATGACTCGACTTAGCAACTTATGCAAGCAACTAGATAATTGAACTAAGGGTTTAGGGTGATAATAAACATTTGCACTAAAAGTGAGTGCATAAGGGGTAGGCTAAGGCGATTTGGGTGTATATTTGGGGGGGGTGTAAACAATGCTCTTCATTGATATTCCGTAAAACCAAACATCACGAGAACCGCGAAAAGGATAGGCTCGAGGGGTTAACTAGGGTATCGTGGTACTAAAGATGAGTACAACGCAAAGGGTGTGGGGAATTACTCAACCGATATGGAAGAAGTAATTATATTACGGTATCAAACAAGGGTTATCCTAATGCCTCTTATCATTTAGTTATTCCTAACTACACAAGTGTAGCCTCACTTGCGATCTCGAATGCATCACAAAACAAGTTCTAGAATCTAATATACTACGGTTCACACTCTAAGCATTGAAGATGAATGCTTTAATTCCTACTAATCTAAGGGCGATCCTCACATTTTGGTGGAATTTGGGTGGTAAAGGGTTTTTGTGCTAGTCATGCAACTTCCTATCCATGAGACGCTTTTGTTAAGACTAATGGCCCACCCCTATATGTCATGAAAAATTTTAAATTTGGTGCCAAAATTACCCTAACCGACATTTTCTCATGGTTTATTACACAATCACAATTGGACAAAGCAAATAGTCAAGGATAAGCATAGTTTCAAAGTTCCTGCTTTATTTTCCCTCCTACACTTAAACCGAACATTGTCCCCAATGTTCCCTAAAGTATCAAAGTTATGATAAAAGAAGGTAATTAAAATGAAAGAAACTAGTACTCCCGATTAGCTCGGTAGGATCCGTAAAGTGGTGGTTAAACTTTTCAAGAAGAATTATTGCGTGAAAAGCTCCTTTCAATCTTATGTAATTTCTTCTTGACAAAATAAACTCGCACACTTGAAGAAAACAAACGAAACCTTCGTAAAATCAAGGTAATAATATATATAAGACTCGATTTAAACTAGGATATAATGCTTGTGGAATGGATGTTTACTGAATTTCTAAGAAAATTAAGACACCGAAAATTCCAAAATTTATAAGTAGCTCGAAAACGAGAAAAAGTAACTGATGTTTTACTCCTTCGACGCCGTCAGTTGCAATCTGACGACGTCAGTTATCCCGACAAAACCGGTCTCGCGATTTTCGAAAAAAAATTCGGAAAATTAACATCTTTAGAATCGGAAAAATTTCGCAAAACATCCATTATGACTCGATACAAGAATTTGACTTGAACAAACAAACATAAATATCTTTTAGTTAATTGTTATTCTCATGTTTACGCTTTTGAAAACGTGTAATCCTCCCTACACTTATCCTTTATGTAAAATACCTTTATATGCAATTAAGACGAAGTTAAAACAAAATAAAGCATTTTACAAATTTAAACATGAGGATAAACAATTAATAAAAGATATAAGACACTAACAAGCAAACAATTAAGCATGGGTTGCCTCCCACGAAGCGCTTTTCTTTATTAAAGAGTCTTGTAGCTAGACTCATAGTCGTGCTCCCACGCTTTCTCATTACCGCCTTTTGACGGTCTCTAATGGGGATTCCATGTTGTAGAAGTGCCCTAAAATGCACTTCTCTAAGAGTTCATCCTCTCCCCAATCGGTCCTATATTCCGTCCTAGGCTCAAGCAATCCTTATAGAATCCAAAATCTTAGCCATAACATAATCAACACCTTTTCCCTATCCTCATCATTCCTATAATAGACCGACAGTTTAAGTTCCTTTTCATCATTGAGAGTGATGAAAACTTCTCAATCTTAAACGGCATTTGGTAAGCTATGTCATCGGTGTCATTCTTGAATCGCACTACTCCTAACGAGGGTCATAGGTCATCCAGGTGCTTTCTATGAAAGGTTTTCCTAGAATAACATGGGACAAGCTAGGGTCTATGGTCGTGCTAATATCATCCACAATTATGAAGTCCGTAGGAAACGCGAAACTACCTACATAAACGGGCAATACCTTAATTCTTCCGAGAAAATTGCAACCAACATTAGGATCATTGGGGTCTTGCCTAGTTGGAATAGGCTTCTTCAATATCCAATTGTAGTAGGTGCTAGTCATTATGTTGATTGGGACTGCGATCAATGTAGGCTTTGCCACAAAAGGTGTCCTATGACACATGGTATGTTAAGATTCCAAGGGTTCCCAAACTTGATTCGAGGACTTTTCCTAACATACATGTGACGAAGGTCACGACTAAGTGAGTGGTGGTAGATAGTTCTTCTTCCTTAGGAAATTTGTTGAAATAGTCAATGTCTACTTCATCTAACTCCTCGGGTGTTTCATCATCCACAAGTGTATAGTCCTCTTCGTCATTTGTTTCATTAGGTTCAACTAAGGCGATGGTATTGATGAATTGGACATGCTTAGTTAGCTTGCTTGGATCCTTAATCTCTATACCAAGGCTCGGAGTTGAGATAGCACTAACCTTCTTATCACTATTAGTTATGGCTTTCAAAAGGTTGTCTATTTTCCTATCCATCTCGGCTTGTTGATGGTTAAAGTGGTCCGAGAGCTTAGCCATTTGGGTTTCTTGGGATGCAACTAGGTTTTGCAACATCCCTTCGACGTTTTGTTGGTTAGGACCGTTAGGTGGGGGCCATGAGAAATCATTGGAGGTGAATTATTTGGTTTGTCCATAGTAGAAGTCGGGCTTGCCTTTCCATGCCTCTCGGGTTTCATTGAAATTCCTAGGTCCGGGTATTGTAGGGAATCTTCCTCCCGTTCCATTAATACGTGAGGATGCGTAGTCAACGGAAGCATGTTCAGGGGATCGAGTGTTAGTGCGCGTGTTATGAGGATCACAAAATGGCTCACACGAGGAAGAAACTTTGTTCACAAGGTGTGAAGATTTAGGATTTTCGTAGGAGCTCATTAGGAATTTAACTTGATCTTCAAGTTCGATCATCCTACGGTCGGAAGGAGGCAAGGAGATTGTCTTAACGGTTTTGGGCAGCTCACGGGGGTCATCCCAACTTCGTTGTCATAGAGGGCGAGGTCCTCTATTATACCCCATGATTCTTCGCGGTGAGATCACTAAGTTTTCCACCGCCGCTTGGTCAATGGATCGCTTAGTGGGGAAGTTGACATGATCATAAAAGATTTGGACTTGGAGCCAAAGATCAATGCCGTGATGAGGGACTTTATGAAGTAAGTCCTTGAATCGAGTCCATGCTTCAGAGAGATTCACCTTGACGTTGTTGGAACATCAAGATGTCATTCCTAAGCTTAGTGGTTCTCCCGGTGGGAAAAATTGAGCAAGGAAGCGAGGTAAGATCATCCCAACTTGAGATGGAGCTTGCGGGAAGTCGCTCAAGCCAATTACTAGCTTGGTCCCGTAGAGAGAATTGGAAGAGACGCAGCACGCGGTCTCCCGAGTAGTAGCATCAAGGTCGATGGAATCGACAATTTTGAGGAAATCCTCGGATGTTGATTTGGATTTTCGTAACGAAGTCCATGGAATGCACATCCGCTTTGCACCAACCGGATGGTGTCCGATCGTAGGCCATAGTTTGGGCTTGGTCGGGAAGCTCAATGGTGTTCCTATAGCCTAGGTGGCTTGGTCTTAAGTATTCACCAAGAGTACGGGCTCTTGGCGGGTCATTGGTGGTGGGTTGATGAATGGTAGTGGGTTATCACCTTCCATGATGAAAAGTGATAAGATTACGAACAAAGGTCACGAAGGCGGGGATAGACTAAGAGAAAGCTAAAATGAGAAAAATTTACTTGATAGGAATCAAGCAAAGAACCTAAACGAGGTGGACTACTAACTAGCTATTCTATTCCTCGCGCCGCGCCAAAACTTGATAACGCTACACGCTGCGTTCGGGTCAAGGAAACTTCCTTTTCTTGAGCAAGTTTTATAACACCCTAGGCAAGGAACCTAATCGTTGTAGTGTAGTAATTAGGGTAAGCCACGGTATTGATATCGCTCTCTGGGGAATAGGAATGCTAGTAAGGAGTTACTACGCTAAGGTTAAGATTGAGGAAGATTATTTTGTATTTTATATTTTATGAAATGGAAAGGTACGAATCTCGGTATTGGATTTGGGGTTGGTATTTCTACCGATTACTCTACTATTATCTAATTATCTAAACTAAGGTTGTGGGAGTCTATGTCTAATTAATGTGTGCTCGTATGATAGTTTAAAGATGTGTTTACTTAGGTTGTACTACTCCTTAATTATCTCCTATTGATGGTTGAGTTGTCACGTTTTATTCTTAGTTGCGTTGTGTGTCTAAAGTTGTAGGGTATGCGTTTCTCCCTAACTCTTTGAACTTACCAAAGGGTCTCGTCTACAAACCCACTAGGGATGATAAACTCTTACTCTAAGGCACTCTTTGGATGGTTTAGCTTACAACTACTCAGGTAATTATATTCTAAGGTTCACAAAGATGAATCAAGCATTAAGTACACAATGAATGACCTATCGCATTACAAGATCATTAGTCAACTAAGATAAGAAACAACCAATCAATATTCAATAATTAAGTTTCATACTTCCTAAGCAAACACACAAATAAATTAGCCGGACATGGAGAACATGCAAGCATACACACAAATAATCAAAGACATAATTGAATTAATGAAGTAAAGACTTATCTTGATGTAAGATAGGGTTTAAAACCCTAAAATATTGATAAGACACCTTAGGTTCGGTTTAGGTTTTCACCCAAAAGACTCTCCTAAAACCGAAAAATTCGGATTCTATATATAAGATTACATATGCGACGGCGTCACCTTATGTTGCGTGACGCCGTCGTGTCGCCGTCATTAGGGTTTCGTCTTGGCCGTTAACCTTGCGACGGCGTCACCTTATGTCCGTGATGCCGCCCGCTCGCCCTTTCCGACGTAGTCCGGATTGCATCTAGGCCGCCCGAGTAGCGACGGCCTACTCTTTTACCACCGGACGCCGTCACTTGAAAATACGAGTTTTGGGTTCAACCGTCACAAAATCCTCTGACGGTGTCGCATTAGCACCGACGCCACGCTTTCTAATTTCGTAAACCGTGAGTGTCTCGATTTTGACTTTGGCCATTTTCTTCATATATTCGCCTTTTCGTCCAAATAAGTGCCATTCCAAAGATTTTGCCTTCAAGAGACCTAAAAGTGAAAAGGAACGATATTAAGCAATAACGGATACAAAAGTGATCAAATAAGGACTTAAACGACCCTCAAAATGGTACCTTTTAAAACCTTATCACAAACCGTAACAAGAAACGTGTTGTACACTTTCCCGTATCTACTGGACCAAGAAACCGTGTACCCGTCGCCGTGAACCATGAAAGAAGCCACGTGTCATCGACGCAAACTTCAATTTTGTTGGTTCATAATATAGTAGAGAATTGTTGGTGAGTTTTTGGGGTGATCATTGTAAAAAGGAAATGGTGTCGGGCAATGGTATAATATAACTTTAAGTAGACACACCAACATCATTCCTTTGTTTTCGTAAACCTTCAACCATATACACACTGCTCAAATAGTAGTCGACGCAAACACGAACAAAACTTTTGTATCACAAGCATATGAACACAAATGATCTCATTATCCTAGTTAAAGTGCTATTACACATGAAAGGGGTGGACCCAACAACACCGCCAAGAACTTGGTTTATGTCCCAAAATATCCACCATCCTACCCTCCTACCCTAATTGTTAAAATGACCAACTCGAGCTTAATGGTTTAAAGGGTCTTTTTGATACCCGATGCTTGGATAGTTATCATTACCTAAAACCCTAAGCTATTTAAAATACGCAGGTTAAGCTTTGGTCAAACTCGAAGAAGCAGAAGATATCGGAAGTCAACTAACGAAACCGCCTGGTTAACACGAGTTCGCGCCTTATGTGTTACAATATGTTTGTAGAGAATAACATGGTTAGGATTACCGCTAAATGGATTATAGGTATAGTTTTTTAACATTTGCTTATACATAGCTTAGGTATAGTTTCGGACCATTGGTGATTTTGGAAACACATTTTATGTTATCGATTGATGCTTATATATGAAATTATGTTGAGCGAATTTGTGTTGTTGTCACAAAACAAAACGGAAAAAATTGTTCTTCTTATTGAAAATAGAAAATACAAATATCATTTAACAATCAAAACATATATGATGATAACTTCTAAACAATATTCATTCTCCTTCTTCTAAACAATTTACATTTTACACTTCTATTATAAAACTACTAAATGACAATACACATTTTACGCTTATCACTCTATAATTCCACTCTATTTAATCCGCTCTAACAACTCCTATCACAACTACCAACACATTTTGTGGTTATCACTCTATATTTCCACACTCTATTTTTAATCTCTCTAAAAAAACGATCTCAACCAACAACAACAATGTCCAACCTCGTCTTCCCTCTTGGATCAACTATCCCGCACAAACAAACTCTCGATCCGTCAAGTCTATGATGATTGTGGAATATTGGGGAGAAGTTAGGGATACTGCTCGGGATGAATTAGATCTGCAAGAGAAGATTGACGAGCTAACCGCTCGTGTACAACGTAGAGATGTGCTTATTGGAGAGTCGTTGGTTGTGGGTCCAACTAACTCGTCTGCAAGGCCTCATTCGGCACATGAGAAGGATGCAAATTGAAGATAGGGCTGAGATTGTAAGGAAGCAGACCTCCATCTTAGAAAGGCGTGCTCGCGTTTCTTCTTTGTTATCCTTCATTGAACATCTTGAGTCAATGGTCCTTTGACTTTGTGAAGCCTTCATGTTAGGTTTATGTTTTGTTTAGGTTATGTAAATCTTTGATTTACTTTAGTTATGGTGGGTTATGTGTGTACTAGTTAAGTGTAACTACTTTTGTTTATGTCGTTCTCAATCTTAATCTTATTTGTCTTTGTGTTTTACAAAACAACCTACATTGACGTTGAATTAAAATAGATAAATTATATCGCATAATCGACATAATTAATATAAAAACATAAAATAAAATAGCAACCACATAAATCCTTGTATCCAATTTTTTGTTAGTAAACCAAAACAAAATATGTTTGTCTAGTTGGTTTAAGTTGGTAAGATGAAAATAGCGCATTTAAAAGGTCGCTTGGAATACATCGGTTTATGTGAGAGTACTTGACATGATACATTGGTTTGTGTGATAATATTTTTCTTTTTACACTTTTCTTATTCTTGTTTGACCTCAAATCGGAAAAGATTTGCATTTGACTTGTTACTAAAGTTCTTGTCGGGGTTCGGTGTGATAGTGGCGTAAATCGCTAATCGAAAAAGCGCTTTTAAAAATGTCGCCGAATATATTGGATTACGTGATAGTACTATTAAACACATGTCTTATTTTATACTATATATTTTGGGTACCAAACATGTCTTATTGTATATCTAGATCATACTTTCTTCACCATACTTGGGTGATATACATCCTCAAAATGTTTTTAATTACGACTAAGTTTATTGCTTAAAAATATCGCTTAAAAAGATGTTTAAAAACTAGGTAAAATATTCGCTTAACAATTTAAAATAAAGAGAACTAAATAAAGACATATAAATTTAGTGCCACCTAAATACAATTGTCGAATATACAATTTAGCTATACAACTATTCTGAGTCCATGCACGTTTGCAATACGTTTAAACCCGTCTCCTAATGTCACGATTACTGTGAGGCATGGAAACCTGTCAAATTAAAGAATAACAAAGGTTCAACATTTCCTCAAGTAAACAAATTCATCAGGTAGTCTACTATACTTATTTTGGTTCAAGTTGGCTATCAAATCAATATGGCTTATAAGTCAAAAGGCCATAATTAAAAGAGCTTATAACTCATATAAAACAAACATAAACCAAAGGAAAACTATAAGCGCTTTTTGTTTTAAAAAAAAACTAAAGAAGAAAATGACTACAAAAATGCCTTTCTGCGAGAGTTAGGCTGTCGATGTTGGTTCTAGTCTCGTTAGAGACATGATGGTGGAGAAGTTTCGTAGGAGGTTACCGTCACTAGGGTGGATGCGAATTAACCAAAAAGCCCAAGATATTAGGGCTCGTGTTCGAGAGGATTTCGTGATTGCGAGTTGGAGCTTTTGTATCCCTTTGATTCGGTGTGCAAAGTATTTCACAGTTGAATATTTTGCAAAATGAGGATTTGGAGACATTGCAAATATGTTGGTGAAGGTTGTGAACAAGCGAAGCGAACAAGGGAGCTTATGTCATTCATTGAGAAGCTCAAGTCTATGGTGTACTGAACTGGTTTCTTCTGGTGTTTTTCGTATGTGTTTTGAGTTTAATATATGGTTAGGAATGTATTAAGTTTATGTTTATGCTTATGGATGTTCTATAAACCTATTAAGGTTAGTTTTGTTGGATATTTTAATATATGCACTTACTTATTTATGTTTGTCTAAGTACTTTTGTGGGAACATACCTGTGTTATAACCTGCTACCTTGATATGCTGGCTTGTAACGTAGTGTTGAAAACATAAACTACATCATAAAAAAGAAATATAATCAATATGGATACGTGTCCTGTGGTAAGTGTGATATGAATTAAGGGGTAACTTTGACGCACCAGGTCAAATATCAGTGTCTGCTATAAAAAATATAAAAACACAAAAAAAACGGCGATATTCCTGGGCTGCTAAATGCTACTTTGTGACACATATATCGCCTGCTTTATTAGATTTATGTGTCACAAAGTAGCATCTAACAGCTCAGAAATAGCGTTGTTTTTTTTATTTATATATATTTTTTTGAACCACCTTAATTTTTTTATCGATTGCCTGCAAAGGCTTTATCTTGCTCTTCAATGAAAACCAACTTACGCTTAACCTTAGGCTTAGCAACTACATCCCTATGGCTAACAGACATATCGACATCAACATCAATAAGGTTGCTTGCTTCTTCTTCACCCAAGCAATAAGCTCATCATATGTCATATTGCTTGCATCTTTTAATCTTCTTCCATGTATAATCAATTTGGTTGTATAATCATCTTCATAATCATAAAAGTTAAGATTTTGATAATAAAATCAAATAAGTTTTGGGGATTATGTGCCATATACATCATTAACTTCCCATATCGATCGACAAGGTCATACATGGCGCCACATCCCTATCACACTCTATTAGTTTCAATCCTTGGACACACTCCAAGTAAAACACCCCATTTTCATACCTCAACGGTTGGAAATAAAACTCACCCAAAACATGAGCGTCAAGCAGTAACGAGGATCCGAAGTCCAACTAGGTGCCATCACATTACAGAACACGTAAAATAACAATACTTTAAAAAATATAAATAATTTTAAGGGAAATGTAAACCCTAACTAGGTACGAATATTCAAACATTAAATAGAGACAAAATTGATATGGGGGACCATGACAATAAAGTATCACGAACCTTTCGCACAATTCAATTTTAATAATTGAACGAAAACGACAGTTGAATTAGATTATTAAGAAGCTAGGGTTCTGGTCGGTAGGAAGTGAATGTGGGAACAAAAAATAGACAAAGTATATGTGTATCATAAATCGCTAAGTTGAAAAAGGCGCTTTTAAAAAGTCGCTCAGAATATTTTGGGATATGTGATAGTACATTACAATTGTCAACTCTAGAAGTGGTTTGAAATGTCATAGCAGTGGTTTAATTCAAGCATTGGATTCATTCTTCTGGCAGTGGTTTCAACAACTCTAGCAGTGGTTTGAAAAGTCCTAGCAGTGGATACACCAACCACACTCCAATCTGTTGACCAAGATTACATCAACCAAAACTAGGCGAAAAATAGTGATATTATGCACTAATATGAAGGATTACAACATAATGGTTGTGTTGTGAAACTCCTCAAGATTACAACATACGCGCATAAAATGTCCATGTTGAAAAGTCCTTACGATAAATTGTTAAAATTTCTAACAGTCCAATCGAATACAAGTATATACACACCCACCACTGAAAGTTTGTTCATGTAACCCAAAAAAATAAATAAAGGATCTACATACATGAAATTAAACCTTACTCGATTTACTAACAAATATGGAAAACAGGATACACCAAACCATCATAAGAATCTACATACATGAACTTAAACCTAATCATCTTTCCATGCTCAAACTCACAATCTTCAAAAAGTAGGCCGGTCACCTAATGCATTCACATGATTCAACCGGTATGGATTGTCTCTATGATACTCAATCGAATTTGCATCATGTATTCGACTTCATCATTCCTAAAAGTGCATTTTGATAAAAATGCATAGGATGATGCTGAAGAAAATGGTCTGGAATGTCCTGGTGTGCAACAATTACAAAAATTATATAAAATTATATAAATGCATAGACAAAAAAGTACACACAAAACACAAACTTACAAGTTTACATAACGGAAGAATTTCAGTAGACCTTCTGTAAAAGACATCCGTTCGCTCACCAAAATGATCAAGGTGACCAATCCATTGGCAAATGTGTTGAATTCGCTCATCACCTGTTTTAAAAAGATCAAAATAAATCTTAAAGATAAATGTTATGATATTCTTTGAATATGATTATGAGATTTCAAGCCTACCTCCATCTTCATTATCAAGATCATTTTGTGGAAAAAACAATTCGTCACACCAAGAAACCGCCTGTATCTTTGGCCTACCATCGAAACCAAACACGGTTATATTCAACCTATTGTGCTCCAATTTAGTAAAAACAATAACATCGCCAAATTCAATATCGGAATATTGAAGAGCAGTCGACCACATCTCATCATCCATAACATACAAAGCACGAGGATCATGACCTCGTTCATAGCCCCAAGTAACATCCACATTAAACTCGATTCCTTCAACAACAACAACAACAGTAGCCTTGCAACCCAATACCATCTACAAAATTACCGGGCAATGTCTGAAACACCATCTGTGGAAATAGAGGGTATGGCAGCCGATAACTCTGAAACCTTATATGACGACTTTCTACACCAGCATATTCCTCAACTTCCAACCCATTAGAATCATACCCAGTAACGTAAAAAGAGTCATCACCTTCTTGAACAAAGTGTAACATGTAAACATCCGTATACATGTTTTCATGAACAAATTCTACCCATTTGTTACCTACAATCCTAATGGGACCTCCTAACCGAGCAACAATCCTTACTTTCTTCCGTTGTCTTTGTATTCCAGTTAAATATAAATGACGATTCCCATTAAAAGCACGGTCAGCAAATGGAGGAAGCTCAAGAAACCTGTGGTAAAATTTATGTTTGGTCGCACCACAAACTCGATGGCCATGATTACCTTATAAACAAATTTACAAGCATGTAAAGTTAAGTTAATTCTAAAATTTTGATAATGAATATTCAAACATAAAATACAGTCAATATTGATATAGGGGACCATGACAATAAAGGATCACGAACCTTTTGAGAAATTCAATTTTAATAATTGAACGAAATTGACAGTTGCACGAAAAAGGCAAGGGTTCTGGTCGGGTAGAAATTGGATGTGGCCAAAAATAGCTAAAAGATAAGGTTTTAGTTATTCATAAATCGCTTTAAAAACGTCGCTCAGAGTATATCGCTTATCTAATCTCCCGCCAAAATATTATTCCCGCCTAAACACAAGTCAACAAAATAAGCATAAATACATTCAATTCTATAGTCCACATACAACAATCCACAATGGCTTTGAACTTATCTGGAAAAGGTCATTATGAACAAGTGCCAAACAGGAAAGAGGATGCTGATGACAATTTGATACCACACATACAACAATCAATAATGGCTTTAGATTTATCTGAGAAGAAAAAGCTAGATGGTGATATTACGGGTAAGGAGAACCAAGATGGCATTACACCAGAAAAAGTTAAGGCATTGGCAAAAAGGATTAAAGATCTAGAAGAGTTCTTTGAAAAACTAAAGGAAAGGAAAGCAACTGAAGAAGGATGTGGTTCTAGCGATCTTGTTTGAATGGATGTAATGGTTCAATAATAAATGTTATGGGTCTAAAATTTAACAATGTAATGCTTGTGTTGAAAATCTTATCTATGAAATAATTTATTGAGATGATTGTTGTAGTTTTGTTATCGAGATAGTTGTGCTGATAGACATCAGCATGTTTAATCAAAATAATTGCAACGTAACATACACATGGTAGTAGAACCATCATCACATACTGGTTTGTAACATACACTAACAAGCCTTCACCACATACTCAAAATAAATTGTTTCATCATGATGACTAGTTAGTGTAGTTTGTAACATACACTAACTAGTCATCATGCATGGAAAGGGACAAAAATACAAATTGTTTAACAGGGTACATACCACCCTGGGAGATCAAATAACTACCACATTGTAGCCTTCATCATACCTTCGAATTACTTGGATCAGAAGAGGCTGGGTATGACATGGAACCGTCAGCTGTGGAATCTTCAACTATCACTTGATCATTAACCAAACTGATTGCCTCATCACCCTTCATATCATCATATTGATTACTACCAACCGCTTCAAATTCATCAAATAATCTCCTAGATTTCAAGGTACCAGTTTCAAAACGACTTTTCTTGGACACATATTGAAGTACAGTAGAGCTTCCAACCTGTAGGAACGCCATCAATATCATTAAAAGCCTCTTACACTTTAAAGGGCTGTTTTGAATAGATGGGAGTAAATTAGTAGAATGTGGATCCTGAAGGTCATGATTATCAGCAACCTCCAAGTCGTTAAAAAGGTTCTTACCTCTTAACGGACTAATCTCAAACCCACGTTCGTTTGACAAACAATCGGTAACAGTGGACTTCTGTGTCCAAGAATCTTCAAAGTCATTCGACACATAAGGTCGGACTGTAGTCCTTAAACAAGGAGGAATGTATTCAAGGTCATTAATACCACCAAATTCAGACTTTCCTCTGAATAAACTAGCTTCAACAAAAGGCTTGATATAAGGTGTCCTAAGGTAGGCAGGTGAATTTTTTTCCTCTTCTTCCCATGCCATTAGTTCTTCAAAAGACAGACAGTCGACATCTTTTTTTTTCTTTTCGTGACTTATAAATTTAAATGTCAGATCATCGTCTGAGGAATCAAAAGACAGGTTCTTGTGATAGTAGCTAACTAAATGAACCTGTGGCTGATGACAAACATAGATCTCAACTAGACCATGGAGCTCAGCCATGTCATACAGTTTCTTGACATCATTATCATCTTCTACAAGGGTCAACCCTTCCTCCAGACTACTACTTGGAAGACAAAAATACCAAGCCCAAATATCCTCCTTAATTTCTTTCAACAGCATATCACATATTTGAGAATACGATAACCTACTCAACCTAGGTAACCTCAAATGTAAAACATCTCCACCTAAATAACTTAAGGGATAAAAATTAAACTGACTGCCATGATAAACATCAAACCCAAGATCTTGTTGTTTCGGACATTTTGTGTAACAATGGAAATAATTGACAAAACAAAATATATTTAAGATAAAATTTAACATAGAAAAAGTAAATGGACAAACTTACGACCATTCTTGATACCATAATTCATAACATGCCTTTGATTCGTGTTTTGTGATGCCATAGTTAGTAGAAGTCGAAAACACAAAATATATGTAAGATAAAATATGGGATAGTTTTGGTTAATAATAGGTACAAAACATACAAAAGGTACTAAAAAGTGAACAAGTGATAAAGTGTCAAAAAGTACAGTCTGACCATACTCAAATGTTATATGTAAGATATAGTCAAACTCACCAAAAAAAGTCGCCTAGTTTACATGTTGGATAATGCATACCGAATGGACAATACTTGTAAAGTAGCATGCATGGGTTTGCCCTACTTTGTATATCCATAATTTGGTGTGTGGTTAATATTTTTGCTTATTTTATAGAAAATATTACTAGTAAACAAATTTGTAGCGTCTCTAATTATACTATTACATTACTTTGAACACAACAATATAATACAACATGTTGAATACAAAATTAAAACCATTCAAGGGAGCATATGGTTGTCAATTTGTTTCAAGTAATACATCAACAAAACTAGAACATAACTAAACACAAACACGGTGTTTAAAAAAACCTAGCCATTTGTTCACGGTATGAAAGCTTGACTGAATACGATCCTTCACATCCAATGATAGACCAAAAGCCAAGCGGTATAAAAAATACATACCCAAATACCACAATCACCAAATATCCTACCGCTTGGTACTTGTTCGTGATAGTAAATGTAATGAAATAACTTGCGGATCAATGCCTTTCTTCTCAAATACTTGCGCTTGTGCTAGGACCTCGTGTAATTGTAGTTGTGGACAAAAGTAGCACCGCTTTTAAAAATCTATTTATGTATTAATTCTTATGACGTATGAATAAATAGCCAAACTGTAAACACTCCCTCGGTTTGATATAAAACTCGCCATTCCTCTTCAAAATTTTGACCGCTATCATAAAGGTAACAATGCCGGTGTCTATCTCCAAACGCAAGAAGACACCAATGAGCTTCAGCCATTAATGTGCATGAAAACCTACAACGTTTGGCTCACAAACATAATATTAATATATGGCAAAAGCTAATCAAGATAGTTATATATATAAATATATATATATATATATATATATATATATATATATATATATATATATATATATATATATATATATATATATATATATATATATATATATATATACGCCGACCATGGAATAGAGTATCTTTCACCATTAACATACCACAACGGCAAAGAATTTTGTAACAGAAGCTGAACAAAATAGCTACTAACCATCGCCCAATCAGCCGTATCGGGCCTAACATGCCAAAGGTAATTAACCCACAACTCTATGTGCTGTAAATTTGGAAACATGAATGAGTGTGATAAACATTATAAGAAATCAATTATGTAGGTACAGTTGTATGAGTACTTGCCTCATCCCTTAGCCAACCTTTCCTAGGCGGGTCTAAGCAAACCAAACTTTCCCAAAACCTTCTATCCACACACACATCGTCACACCAAGGAAACTTGCAGTTAAGTGGTCCAATTTGTCCAAGAAATTCGTCAAATTCATTTGTAAAATGAACTCTGTTTGACATCGATTGGAGCGTGCAAGATCCTAGTATATGAAACGATTAAACTTATAATCAAGATATATTTTAAAAGGTTGTCAAGAAGTATTTGTTCATACCTCAACCCAAGGCGTGACAAATTTAAGTTTTTCACTCATATCCGGATCGGGTAACCTAGAGCATCGTCTTTTCTTTTCAAAGATATGCCTTGGTCCAATAATACTGAATTAGCTTCACCGAACGTTGTTCACTCCTCTTGAAACCGCAAAACGCCCTCTCTTGGCTTTCATATGATCCGAGTTCATGATTGCTTCTCCCTTTTCTTTCGTTCATTTTCATCGCAACCTCTTTTCCTCTTCCCTCATTATCAACTTGTCTTCTTCCATCCTTAACCTCTTCTCTTGTTGCATCAATCTTTGCTCTTTAACCGGGCACTTTCTAATTCTTCATGTCGCAACCTTAATTCTTCTTGGATAATAAATTTCACGTCGTTTATAAAGAACCTATCGTTATGATATGTTATGGTGCGGAAATAGTTTTACACTTGTTTCTCGATTTTGTAAATTACCTTTGCAAGATCGTCATCGAAAATTCATCTAGCCGCTACCGATGAACTAGTATCAATGCTTGGTGACTTGACTCAAACAAGTCAAGAAAATCATGATTAAGCTCATCACAAAGCGTGCACTAAGATGCGAAGATCATTAGTTAACTCCAATTTCTCCTAAGAATGAAAATAAGTATTTATAAAAAGCATATATACGAAGATAATGGATAATTGAAGGTGCATTTGGTAAATTTCGTGTATCCTTTGCTAGAGTATATCAATCCTTGCTAGTGGATTTGAATCCACCGCTAGCGGGTTCACGATAATGGATAATTGAAGGGTTGTTTGGTAAATTTCGTGTATCCATCGCTAGTGGATATCAATCCACCGCTAGTGGATTTGAATCCATCCGCTAGTGGTGTTCACGATAATGGATAATTGAAGAACATGTTTGGTAAATTTTGTGTATCCATTGCTAGTGGATATCAATCCTTGCTAGTGGATTTGAATCCATCGCTAGCGAGGTTCGATAATGGATAATTGAAGAAATTCATTTGGTAAATTTCGTGTATCCACTGCTAGAGTATATGAATCCATTGCTAGTGGTTTTGAATCCTTGCTAGCGAGTTCCTAAAAGGATAATTGAAGGGCTCTTTTGTAAATTTTGTGTATCCTTTGCTATAGTATATGAATCCACCGCTAGTGGTTTGAATCCACGCTAGCGGGTTCACGATGATGTCAAAGTATATATACGGAAAAAAAAAAAGATATATTACCCCATTTCTTTCTCGAGCAAGAACACGAAAAAAGGACGTATATTATTATCGGTGAGTCGTGTGATTATTGATGGGTCTATGACTTTGAACAAATGCTTTAATAACTTTGAATAATTGCCTCAAGTTTGAACAAACGCTTATTTAACTCTGTAATAACACGATCACGTGTTATCTTGATCTATTATCTTGCTCTCACCCTGCGTATAATAGGTAAATGTTTCCTTCGGTCTTGCCACGTTTGCGTCTTGGCCATCTTCTTCAACCACTCGTCGTAAAGATGTGTTGTTTTCATTGGTGGAGTTCTAGGTATGTAATCATGGAAAAATGCCGTAAACTTTATATACCAATCGGATCTCCTCTCGACTATTGTCGGTGTAAGTTCTTTATGAGATTGGAATCTGTTAAATAAAATAATAATGTTCAATAAAAGATTGCATTAATGTAGAAAAAAGATTGCATTAATAAGAAAATTTTAAATATTACTTTTACCTTTCCAAAAGAAACTTATAATCGGATCTTTTGAAGGGTGTATTCTTTGACCACGCTACTCCTCTTGGCATAATATCGTGAACTTTATTCCACCATAGAATGCTTCTTTCAAAGACTCCGATATCCAAATCTATTTGGATTTTGGAATTTCAATAAAAATAATAACATAAAATATTGATACATAAAATGAATCCGGTGTATATTGATATATAAAATATTAACCTTGAAAGCCCAAACGAATCTGACGGTGTATAGGTTGGAACAAATTTGTGGTCTTTGTTAATACCTTGAAGGAAATCCCACTTGTGTTTATCTCGCAACATCCAAAATTTCATGATACAAATGCCTCCAAATATGCTCTCCCATGGGAAGGCATCCCAATCATCTAGGTTTTCAACTAATCGCATGAGAGAAACATCAACTTCACGAACCAATAATCGCCCATGAAGATAACCTCCAAAGCTAACAATAGACAAAGACGTCTGCATCTTCGTCTGCATATGATACCAAATGCCTCTTCATCCTCAATTAGGCCAAGAATATCTAAATTTGTAATTTTTGAACACGAAAGTTTTGGGAAAACCCTTGACATAAAATTGAGGTGTCGGATCCATATTTTTCAAAACTTACTTTTCCAAAATTAAAACCGGTGATAAGCGAAAACTACGGACGACCGAAATGTAGGGACGGTCATCAATATAATATACAATCGGCATATCATAATGATTTTCATTCGGATAACATTGTTTTGTAAAATATAATCTATCATATGTGCTTCGTGGTCAAAATAAGAAAGGTCCAACCATTTACGAAACAAGTTGCGAAACAACTTCCTTCGTTTTTATCCAACTTGGATTTTATTAAAGAAAAGTAGTTTGGTTTACTTGATGATGATTTTCGCCTCATATTCCTACAAATGAAAAATAAAATAAATAAAGAAAATAAAATAAAAACATATTCTACTTAATTACATATAAGGGGAGTAACAAAGCGCATTCAATCATCAAAGCCTCACGGTACAATTTAGTAACAAATACCAAATATATTTCCATTGCTTAATGCCTTTATTGCAAAAGGTAGAACAACAAAGAATCGCATCTCACACACGGATAAATTACAAACCCCAACACAATCTAAAACGTTTTGCTAACTTAAATAAACAAAATTGTTGTTGCAAAACTACTATTAAACATGATTAATTTGAAATAAATAAGGGAAAAACAAATATCTGAACAATTTATATATATCAACATAAAAATACATACCGAATCGAAACATTTTTTTCGAGATTTCGATAAGGCGATAGTTCTTGACTTGTAGGAGTAATTTTGTAATGGGGTGTAATGTATGTGTTATTCGATTCAATGGTTAGGAAAGATATGATAAGTAAAAAGTATTTTTACCGTGGTGTAAAATTGGATAAGAGTACAAAAGTACTATTTTGTTAAAAACCGCTCAAATTAATTCGCTTAAGTCGCTGGACATTGGGAAGGAGCAAAAGGAATAAAATAATACTTTCTAAAGTTTGACTTTTTCCTCGAAAATATCAAAAAAAAAGTCGCTCGAATCTTAAAAACTCGCTGGATATTAGTCGACTATAAATCATAGGTACGAAAATGATTGGTTTCTGAAAAGTGTCAGGACACTTGGCACTCTTAGATTGGAAGGAAAAAGTCGCAAGTCTCAAAGTCTATTTTGGAAATACCCAAACTTTTTTCCTAAAAAGTGATGACACCTTGAGCAAAAGATGCATTCTTAGAATTAGCCCTTTAGAAAATAACCGGTTAACCATTAACCTCTACGAGTACGCAGTGGATATGATCTAGTTATTGCAATTATGTTAAGCACGTAATTAATAAACAAATAATTAATACAATAATTAATTAATTAAAAGGGATATAGAAAAGCTAACCTTGCTTGGCAATTGATCTTTAGTAACAGAACAAGTAAACCAAATGAAACCCTAGTATCAAAATTAGATACCTCGAAGAGTATCACACACAAACCCAATTAACATAGGGAATTGCATATATATCTCTCCAAAGCTTTATAATTGCATATATATCCAATCAAATCTCATAATTGCATATATATCCTTTCAAAGCCTAAAAATTGTCATATATATTCAATCAAAACTTATAATTACATATGTATCCTTCCAAAGCATTAAAATTGTCATATATATCAAAATAATTATTTTAATAGAAAAAAATGTCTAATAATTATAATTGATATATAAAATGACGATTATAATTTTTTTTTACAATTACAATATCTTTTTTTAACAATTACAAAATATCCTTAAACTATTTTTTAAGAAAAGAAAAGCAACCATGTTCGGCGACTCAACCGTGTTCGTTTTCGACGAATCTTGAATAAAAATATCAATTGTACCATCCATCGTATCTAAACGTAAACTCCTATATATATAGATCAAATGACATAATAAAATTCAAACCGATAAAATATATTTTGCAAATGTAAAAAAAAAAAAAAAAAAAAAAAAAAAGATCGTCATTTTACATATCAATTATAATTATTAGACATTTTCTATTAAAATAATCATTTGGATATATATGACAATTTTAAGGCTTTAGAAGGATATATATGCAATTATGAGTTTTGGTTGGATATATATGACAATTTTAAGGCTTTGGAAGGATATATATGCAATTATAATTTTTGGTTGGATATATATGCAATTTTAAAGCTTTGGAGGGACATATATGCAATTCACCCATTAACATATACATTTGATTGAGACGCTAGTCGAGAACGTAAACAATCAAACCAACAACCCTTGTCTCTTGAATAAAAGCCCACTAATCACAAAACCCAAGACTTGATCTTGTACTGTCCGAGAACTCCAATAAGCTGCTAAAACAGCTTGTCAACTTATACCGGATATCGGACACGCCTTGTCCGATATATACCACTTCTTGTCCGAGATACAGAATCACGAGCAGGAGCAGATTCACCTCTTGTTGCTGCTGTTTGTGTCGACTAGGAAACCAGGAAACAGTGGCTAACCAACTTATCTAAACACTTGTCTTGAATACAAGTTTAGAATTCAACCAAAACTCAAAAACCTTAATCGTTTTCTTGAAGCAAACGACCAAGAGTAAAGGAGAAGGAAACGAATGAGTTTTAGGGATTGAGGTGATGTTGTTATGCGTTTAATGTGAAGATGTATGTGTTTGTTTATATAGTCAAGCAATCCAAAACCTAGTGTGAGTCCTTGGCTTGGTCGACAAGTAAACAACCCATCAAACCCATTCCCCTTATTCCCGATTGGTGTGGATCAATCAAGGCCCAAGGCTCCGCCTAAACGACCCAAACATGAACCATTAAAAGCCCATGGGTCAAATTAGTGATCAGGTCATTATCATGCATAACGGGTAAAGTTTATTCAAGTATAGTTTACGTTCAACACGTATACTCGTGTTTATCGCGTGTGCCCTCATCGGCTCATACACTATTAGTCATTTTGTCGTGTTTGAAAACTCCCACAAACCAACAGCCCCACTGGGAGTTGGTGTGTCGAATAATGGCACAAAACTAACTATGGAAAAGCCTATGCAAACGCTCTCACTCGCTTTTTAACTAAAAGTGTCTGAGAGAATAGTTTCGTAAAAGTTTCTCAGTAGCATGGTCATTCAATGTCTTGTTGTAATCATCCTTTGTTATAGATACCGTTAAACCATGGATTATGGATCTCAAATCATTCCATATAGTTTAACCATTTAGAATCTCGTTATAGATTTTAATTCAGATATACCAAATGTAATCAAGAATCATCTTGTATTACCCTTTGGGTCTGGCCAGACAGTTATCTGATTAAATATGGAGAGGCGCCATGGTATCTTTCTGCACATATCAAATGGAGTAACAAATCCTTTATTGACTACAAGTGTTGTGGATCTTCGCATCACTCACGAAATATAGCTTTTATAACTACCTTGTTCAGATAGCGTTTTGCGAATACTTACAAAAAATGATATCCCACATACAGAACTTACTTGCATCTCAAGTCTAAGGACGAAGATAACAAACCATTTTCAATATTTTACTTATGACAAGGATCCAAAAGTAAATGTTTGAAAGTTGGGGATTCCAATATGCATCTCTAGTGAATACATATGAGTTTGGCGGGAACAATCCGAATTCTCGTTAGAATTATCGCCAACACTCACATTTTCCTTATCATAACAATATTCCCATATTGATAACCGACAATGGACATATTTAGAATGATAAATCATTTCATGGATTAAACATGCAAATATGGAATAACTAATTATATGAATATAATAACAAATACCTACTATCTTTATTAATCAGAAAATAATAACTGTCTTACAACTCCAAATTATCCAAATACTAATTAACACACAGTTTACATGAGACTACTAGCAGGTATCAAACCTATATCTCTAGTCAATTTAGAATGCTTAGGGAAATCCAAAGCTTTCGTAAATGGATCAGCTAGATTGTCATCTGTGTGAACTTTTAATATCTTCACATCGCCCATTTCAATGGTCTCTTGAAGATAATGAACCTTAGCTCGATAATGTCTAGCACCTTTAGTGATTCCGCTTTCATTAGCTATAGTAATGGCTCCAGTATTATCACAATACGTATTTATGGGTTCTTCAATTGCGGTAACAATGTTTAACCCAAATGAATTTACTGAATCCATCTGACCTCTTTTGATGCATCACAAGCGACAATATACTCGACCGATGAGATGAAGTAGCAAAAATACTTTGCTTTGTGCTTTTCAATCAACAACACCTCCATTTAGAACAAATACATATCGAGCCCGAGATTTTGAGTCATCAAGATCATCGGATATCCAAAGCATCGTAGCAAGAAACCCCGATCTCTTGTTCATCTTTCCTCCATAAATCGTAAACATATCCTTAGTATTGCGTAAATACTTAAGAATATTTTTCTAGCAATCGATGAAGTTCACTGGATTACTGTTGAAATCGGCTTGCCACATTCGGTGCGAACGCAACATCGTGACAGTACATCTCACAAAGCATACATAATAGAACCTATAGCGAAGCATAAGGAATTATTTGCATGCGCTCTTTACGAAAGGTGTGTTTCAAGACCTTGTGACTTACTCAATTTAGGATTTTCTTGCATTGGGATCGCGCCACGTTTAGAGTTCTCCATACAAAATCTTTTCAAGATTTTCTCAATGTAAGCGCTTTGACTCAAACCAATTAATCGTCTAGATGCATCTCGATAGATCTTGATTCAAGAATATATGCGACTTCTCCTAAATATTTCATGGCGAAAGATCTTCCAAGATAGGATTTTACATCTTGTAACATTGGAATATTGTTTCCCATAATCAATATGTCATCAACATATAGAATTAGGAAAGTGACATAACTCCACCTGACTTTCTAATATACACATGGCTCATTTTGATTTTGAGAAAATCCAAATTTCTTTATCTCATCATCAAAACGTTTATTCCATTGCCTCGATGCTTGCTTAAGTCCATAAATGGAACGCTTGAGCTTGCATACACGGTTAGGATATTTTGGATCAACAAAACCCTCAGGTTGCTCCATATAGACCTCTTGATAAAGATGTCCATTGAGGAAGGCGGTTTTGACGTCCATTTGCCATATCTCAAAGTCATAGTATGCAGCTATGGCTATGAGAATCCTTATAGCTCTAATGTCTGCTATAGGAGAAAAGTTTTCTTCATAATCAATCCCGTAGGTTTGGTGAAGCCTTTTTCTACAAGACGAGCTTTAAAGGTGTATACCTTACCATCCATGTCGATCTTCTTGAAGAGCCACTTTCGCCAACATTGTCTTGAAGTTAGGAGGAAGCTCAACTAAGACCAGACATCATTGTCTTTCATGGATTGCATTTCCACATTCATTGCATCAAGCCATTTCTTGGATTCGGGATCCAAGAATGCGACTTTATAGTTATTGGGTTCACCAAGATCCCCAACTCATGTTGCTCGACTTCAATGTATAAACACATACGGTCGAGAGCACGGCGTGTCCTATTGGACTTTCGAATGGGAACAATATCACTTTGAGGTTCTTCAATTTCTTGATCATCCTCATCGTGATGAATGCTAGTGTCTAAAGAAGGATTTGTATCTTCTTCTTGAAGTAATTCAAGATCGTCTAAACTCCCACTTGCTTTAAGATCCATAAGATTACTCTCAAAGAACTCAGCATTTTGAGCAACAAAAACTTTGTTCTCAGATGGAAGATAGAAAGAATATCCCATAGTTTCTTTAGGGTATCCTACGAAGATACACTTAACAGCTCTAGGTTCAAGTTTGTTAGGTTTGGTAAGTGTATCACGCTTAGCAAGTGCCTCACAACCCCAGACTTTTAAGTAAGATAGCTTAGGGGCTTTGCATGCCATACTTCGTATGGTGTCTTTTCAACCTTCTTAGTTGGAACCATATTGAGAATGCGTCGGCAGACTCAAGGGCATAATCCCAAAAGGACTTTGTAAGAGTAGTTTGTTTCATCATAGAACGCACCATGTCAAGCAGGGTTCGATTTCTCCTCTCAGATACACTATTGTGTTGTGGAGTATAAGGAGGAGTTCGATGGGCAATAATCCAATGCTCCTTAAGATGATCCAAAAACTCTTGACTCATATATTCACCTCCACGATCATAACGTAGTGATTTTATTGTCTTCCCGAGTTGATTTTCTACTTCCTTTTGAAACACTTTGAATGTTTCAAACACTTCATGTTTATGTTTCAGCAAGTAAACATAACCATACCGACTATAGTCGTCAGTAAAAGTCACGAAGTAATTTGCTCCTTGTCTAGACGTGATTCTAAATGGGCCACATACATTTTAGTGTATAAGTCCAAGTAAATCTTTAGCCCTTTCCACTTGATGCGAATAAGGTTTTCTAGCCATCTTACCAGACATACAAGCAACACACTTTTCAAGAGACATAATGTCAGATGAGTTGAGAAGTCCATCATGTTGCAACTTCTCCATGCGTTTCTTGCTAATGTGTCCAAGATGACCATGCCACAAGAGAGCAGAGTCCAAGTTTGACTTGGCTCTTTTATTGCTTACAGCATACATAGAACTTTCATTTGTATTCGAACAAGACATTTCAATTTCATAAATACCATTACGAGGAATAGCAGTAAAATAAACAACGTTATTCTTAGTAACTGAAATATAATTATTCGATTCAAAGCGGTTAATAAAATCATCGTCATACAAGCGAAATCGAAATAATCCCCTAGTAATAGAGGAGCATAATGACAATCATTCAAAAAAAAAACTAATCCACTAGGAGAGATAAATGATAAATTCCTATAGCTTCAACTTCGCGTTGACCATTGCCCACGACAGACTTAAAGCTCCGGCTTCAGCCTTCCTACGCCCCTTAGACCATGAGTATTATTACGGATGTGAGTACCACAACCAAAGTATCATATACTAAGGATGATTTAGGAAAGAGTAGAGTTCTATAGTGAAAATACGAAGAACTAGTCGCAAGAGATTGTTTCTTCTTTTCATCAACTCGGCGAGATACTTGGGACAATTTATTCTCCAATATCTGTCTCACCACACCGGTGACGGTGGCGTCCTTCCCCGGATTATCCTTCTTGGGTGGTGGAGGAATCACGGTTTGGATTAGAAGAAGAAGCATTGTATGGCTTATACTGTGAGCATAACCAAACTTGTTGTTTCCATTTCCACGATTCCCTTAGCGACCTTAAACGATTTATTCTTCTTTTGGTTTTCGACCTTACCACCCGCCCCACGTACCTAATGTAGTGCAGTGCGGCATCTTTCTTTGGCAACGTCGCTCATGTTGCTTAAGCATAGCATGCAATTCATTCACAGTCTTCCCCATGTTGTGCATATTAAAGTTCTGCACAATAGAGAGACTGATTAGGATCAAACTAACTCCATAGTTTAGAGTAACTGGGTAACCAAGACGTTCCAAATTGTCAATGTAGCTCTTCATCTTGAGAACATATGAGCTAACTGATTAACCCTCTTCCTACTTGCAAGCGTGGAATTCACGTGCAGTTTGTAGAAGCTCTTGTTACGCTTGTTGGAGAACATAGACTTCAACTCTGAAGCATGTCATAAGCACCAAGTTGAGTTAGATTTGCTGGATCTCTAACTACATGGTCATGAGCATGAAGCGCGACTATGTCCTTTGAAACTTTGACCCAAGCAAGATGAGCTACAAAAGCCTCGGTGTAGGACGGGGTGGCGGGAGTAGCAATAGGTGTTGCGGTATGGGATGCTCTAGATAAGCTTCCTTATCTTGGTGATAGTATAATCTGGTAGCTATACCAATCAATGAAATTAGGTCCAGTGAGTTTTGTTTCTCTAAAACTCCACGAGTACCGAATCATTTCCGATCAAGTAGTCATCTACAATTGAAAAGTTCAAACAATTAGTATTTTTGATAATTACATTCTTAAAAGAATTAACTACCCAATTAATTACTAATAATACTAAGATCCATCTCGCAACCCCACTTAATTACCATAGGTCTGACCAGTGAATAAAAAAATAGGACAAGAGGTAAGTGACGAGCGTTAATTGCATAATGCAACTCTTAGACTTTATAAGACTGTTTAAGGCATTAGTATCAAGTAATAATGTCAAAAGCATGTTTAGTTCTCATCATATGCCTCGGGTTCAAGGTCTGACCAAGTTAACTCGAGATAAGTCGACCAAGTATGAACGTGTAAAAATAACCATAGGTCTAACCAGTGAGAAATAATTACCATGGGTTGGAAAGGCCTTTAGGTCTGACCAGAGAAGTCAATCCAAATGCAGGTGTTCATAGTTGGATGGCATAGACTTAAAATTAACAAATATGTATGCACACATAAATGTGGTAAAAGTCGTGTACAAAGAAGCATGCAAAACAACTTTGTAACACTAACTTTAAAAACTTTTGGTAATGACACCGTAGTGATCATCATGGTTCTGATGGCTCAATCGAACGCATTGGGAGGCAGAGAACCGTAGGCTCAAGCATAACCTTAGACATCATTTCGGTGCGACTGTGCGCACCTCTTTAAACCTCCTTTTAAGTTTATTCTAGTGGGTGAGCCGTACATCCCAAGTGTCCGAACCGTCTAGTTTTTAAATTCTTGAAAACGTGTTTCATATATTAGGTCACTTTATTTTACAAAAACAATTTTCCACGAATCAAATAGTAGGTCACAATGAGCATGGTATTTAGGCGTGTAAATAAAGACCAATATTAATGTTATGGTTACGATATGTATTATTCCATATTGCATACAATTAGGTGTCAAAGCAAGTAATAATGCACATATAGGAATCACAAACATATAAGCATAAACATCAACATAAATAATCACAAATTGTTCCGAGTCCTCTTGCGAGTCTTCCCCAAACGGAGAACCATAAGACCGTCACTAGGATGTAATACTTAGATAGCCCCATACATCACTTACAAAAGCAATTGAGTGGGTCTTGTGGCCGGAAAACACATAAAATAGTATGTCAATCTCAATTATCAAGTAATTACGCAATTTTATGTATTTATAAACCAATATGTAATTCTAATTATCATAATAATTCTAATTAACAATTAATAAATTCAAATTAACTTTTAATTTTAATTAGCAAGTAATTTTTAATTAACATGTAATTCTAATTAACAATTTAATTTCAATTAACAAAGTAATTATAATTAACATGTAAATTAAATTCTAATTAACAAATTAATTCTAATTATCAATATAATTTTTAATTTGTGTGTGACTAGTTATTATTTATTAAAAATTGACAAGTATTGCATGTAATTGTCAAAATAAAATAAAACATATAACTAAATTAGGTTTCATGCAGCCTTTTAAACATGTTTATTAATTAAGAAACGTGTAACCCATAATCGCAAAAACGAGTTGTCTCGTGATGCCACTGTTGGGATTTTAAAACCAGTTAACCATTAACCTCTACGAGTACGCAGCGGATATGGGATCTAGTTATTGAAATTATGTTAAGCACGTAATTAAAAAACAAATAATTAATACAATAATTAATTAATTAAAAGGGATGTAGAAAACCTAACCTTGTTTGGCAATTGATCTTTAGTAACGAAACAAGTAAACCAAACGAAACCCTAGTATCAAAATTAGATACCTCGAAGAGTATCACACACAAACCCGATTAACGTATATGTTCGATTAAGACGCTAGTCGAGAACGTAAACAATCAAACCAACAACCCTTGTCTCTTGAATAAAAGACCACGAATCAGAAAACCCAAGACTTGATCTTGTCTTCGTTCGAGAACTCCAATAAGTTGCTAAAGCGACTTTGTCAACTATACCCGATATCGGACACGCCTTGTCCGATATATACCACTTCTTGTCCGAGATACAGAATCACGAGCAGGCCAGATTCACCTCTTGTTGCTGCTGTTTTTGTCGACTAGGAAACCAGGAAACAATAGCTAACCAACTTATCTAAACATTTGTCTTGAATACAAGTTTAGAATTCAACCAAAACTCAAAACCCTTAATCGTTTTCTTGAAGCAAACGGCCAAGAGTAAAAGAGCAGGAAACGAATGAGTTTTAGGGATTGAGGTGATGTTGTTATGCATTTAATGTGAAGATGTATGTGTTTGTTTATATAATCAAGCAATCCAAACCTTAGTGTGAGTCCTTGGCTTGGTCGACAAGTAAACAACCCATCAAACCCATTCCCCTTATTCACCCGATCGGTGTGGATCAATCAAGGCCCAAGGCTCCACCTAAATGACCCAAACATGAACCATTAAAAGTCCACGGGTCAAATTAGTGATCGGGTCATTATCATGCATAACGGGTAAATTTTATTCAAGTATAGTTTACGTTCAACACGTATACTCATGTTTATCGCGTGTGCCCCCATCGGCTCGTACACTATTAGTCGTTTTGTCGTGTTTGAAAACTCCCACAAACCAACAAGTATTGTTAGTTGGTGTTTTGTTGTATTGTTTTTTTGGTGTCGTCAGTTTTTAGTCGCTTTTTGTGTTTCTTTGTTTGTGTCGAATGGATATTGAAAGTGAGAACTTTGCTTTGTTTGTTAACTTTTACTTTTCGCCCTTACGTATTTTAATCTCACCCCACTTTCTGTAAGTTTTAAAATTTTATATTTCTGACACATATATGTTTATGCCCGGTCTCTTGTATAATTCCTTCAAGAGTGATTTGTTTATAACTATTTACCAATTATGGAGATATTAGGCCTTTTTCCCCTTCTTTAAATATTTTTTTTAAATATTTTTTTTAAGAAACATTAATTTAGTTGTTACCTAATAAGGAATGGTTGATTTTTTTGAAATACAAAAGTCCTCACTCGAGGTTTTGTTTTATTATATAATAAAAGATTAGACAATATGGAACTTATCTGATCACTGCAATATACAATTCATACTACTGAGCCATTGTATGATCTACTGGGAAAACTTTTTAGCTATAGTGGAGTTTTTTTCTGTTTATTTATGAATTGAATGAATCATATATGATTATTATTGTAACATGACCAAAACATTGAATATACATAACTCATTTAATAGTGGAGGATCATTAATACACACCAACGATACAGGTTATCTATACTACTATATAAAGCATTTAAGTTGTGGGCTCCACAAAAAATTAAGATAAAGAGCTCCAATCATTGAGTGACATGTGTCACTTTTTCTAACTAAAAATAACAAAAATGGAGGAGCTCTAACAAACTAAAATAAAGAGCTCCAATAATGGGGTGACACATGTCACTTCTTAACTAATTAATCACCTTTATTTTTAAATTTAAATATCTTTTAATTCGCTTAATTTTTATGATCTAATTTCACCATATTTTTAAAATTTTGTGCTTTTAATTCAACATCCATTTTGATATATTTTTATGAGTTTTAGTTTTACATTTTTCGTGAGGTTTATTTTATTTTATTCAAATTTTTATAACTTTAACCTTTATTTCAATCAAAACAAACTTTATTTATCAAAATCATTTACTTTTGGCAAAGTGTTTGACGGATAAGAGATTGTGAAGGTCTTTTTATATACGGGAATAATGATGTCACGTGAAAGATACGGAAAACCCAAACAAACACATACAACTAGCACATATACATTTGGAGTGTTGTGAAATGAATTCACTAAGCGGGTAGGAATCGAGGAGAGTTGGGTTAGCAATTCATTTACTATATTTATTATATAACTATATTTATCGCCACACCGCATGGTATCCAACTAGTATCACATAATACATTTAACGAAGAGGGTGATTATTAACTTAGGGACTTGCAATTTTGTAAAATTGATGCTCGGGACTCGTTTAGGATCGTTAACGGTTGATCAAGGACTCAAAATTTACACCATTACATTTAAAATAATTTTTCCATGAAAAAGGAGTACTAATATCTCTTAATTATTTAAATAATCACATTAAAATGTTCATTAGGTGTGTAGTTGTGCTGGTACGCGTTGTGTGTTGTTTTCCCGTTTTGTTCAGTTTAGCTTAAAGTTAAGCATAAAAGTGAATGTGTGAACTTATAAAATAGATTATTTTGAGGTTAAGGTTGAGTAAGGACCTGGAAAAATGCTGGTTGTTATACTATAATTGCTCGGTTAGCGTATTTTTCTTTTTCGGTTTATACTTTAATATTTCCGAACATGATAGCTTGTATTATTACTGAGACTATGGGATAATACCTGTAGGTATTAGCCAAATTAATGATTATTTGATTCTTTGATTTGTAATAATTGGATTGCTTACTTTGCGTTCATATTGATTATGATTATCACTTCATTGGTATTTGTGTGTATGTGATTATTCATTAAACTGATTCTTGCACTATTCAAATAGTCCTAAGTTAGTGGATGATGGGCATTAATTTGGGAAGATCACATATTACTTGGCTTATTGCTAGATCAATAGTGCTATGACCATTAGGCTACTAGTAATTAAGTTAGGGCATAAATATTTAATGTAAGCCATGATTGGATAAATGGTAAAATATTACTACCTCCGTCTCATAATAAATGTTCATTTTGACTTTTTTGAGACTTTTTTTATCCAACTTTGACTGTAAATATTTTTGTTTGTGTTACATAAACTTGATGAAAAATATGTACATGGATTTGGTTTTAAATGTATTTTCATTGGTATAATTTTTATCAAGTATTATGTAAAACAAAAAAAAAAATATTTGCTTACTTCTAACTCATGAAACTTCACTCTTATCATTTTCTTTCCAGCTTCCCATCAAACACAAACACACTCGCACCAGAACAGTCTAGGATTTGGATTATATAATGATTTCAAGCAAGATTGAGCTAAGGAATCATCATACCAAGTGTCAAGAACATGATTTCTACATTTTTCATCATCCAATTCGAGGTATGAATTATAGTTATGATTTTAAATTCGTGTTTAGAGGCTACCCGTTATGGAATTATGCCTAAAGATTATATTTGAAATTATAAGTGAGGTTTAATAGAATTTTACAAGATTATGTCAAGTTGTGAATTTCTAAAATCAATAAAAACACATGTCAATTATGTGTATGTGTTAAGATTAATGTTGGGTATGTTGTTATGATGCCATAACACCATTTTATAGTGTTAAATTTCAAATAGTATGTTTTGGTGAACCGTAAGCCGCGGAACCAAACACCCTCCTTATGGCCTAGTTTATTTGTAAAGCTTGTTTATGACAAGCTAAGTCTTATATTAAGTAACATCCATGTTAATTATGTGTTCCTAGGATGTAAAGGTTAGCCAAAGACGTTTACGGGAACTCGCGATAGATTACAAGCCATATCAAGGTGAGTAACGTATATTAGATTAGAAATGGGACTAAAAGAGCCCATTAGATATACAATATGTGTTATGGTACTTACGTTCGTGTTTTGTTATATGCTTATGTATTACACTTGTGTTACAAGTTTATGATAAGTGAGCACATAATCATGTTGAAGTATATATCATGAGTTGAAATGGATCTCGCGATATGAGATTATGTATGAAATAACTTAGACGGGTCAAAATGGCCCGTAACGACCCGTGTGTTCTTAGTAACATGTGTTTAGCATAAGTGATGTATCATTACACATTTAACGGGTCTTTAGTAGCTTGTTAGAAGTGTCACATATTTCGTGATACTTATATCTAAGTTTTTTTTATATGTTTATGTGTTATGCTCGTGTTATGAATTTATATTTCTTATTATGAGTCTAATGAATTTAATGGTATAAGTGTATATGTGAAATAAAGTGAACGGGTCAAAACAGCCCATAGTGACCCATGTCGTCCTAGTAAAGTGATATTAGTTAAATTTGTCTACTTTCACTTGTTTAGCGTCCTAAGTGACGACAGGTGCTATTATGTGATCACATACAGTTGTTCCAGACAAAGTGGGAACCTAGACCTCCTTAGTGGAGAATCGAGCCTCAGAATAGCAGAAGTTTAGTATGTTTATATGGCTCGTCAGTTATGAAAAGCACAACTAGATATAAAAAGTCTCAAAAGCGGGACTTGACGTCCCAAGTGGACGATTAGAGCATATATGATGCTAAATTGAACCAAATACGGGTTCACCAGGTCCTAGGTGGGCAACTAGTGTATTCAAGACAAGCATGATGCATTCTAGCATTATGATGAAGTATCTAGCCCCCAAGTGCATGTTACAATGCAAGAGTATATTCTCGAGGGGAATTAGTGGAGTTATAAGCACCAAGATAGCTACGCGGGAAAAGTTCTCGTGAAGCAACATCTAATAATATCGATATGTTTAATTTTAGTGTTATATATATATATATATATATATATATATATATATATATATATATATATATATATATATATATATATACTAGTTAAGTTACCCAATGAGCGGCATGACTTGTAATTTTTATTTTGATGGTGTTATTTAACGGAAGATTACTTTTAAGGATGTGGTCATGAATTGTAATTATGGTTTGATGGTATTTTGTTATTGTATTAGTTTAAGTTTTTCACTTAACGGTAAATTATTTGTAATGACGGATATTTCATTGTATATTTTATTGTATTAGTTTACGGTTGAAAACTTTTTATTTCGTTTTATTTAAAATTGTCCCGTTTTGACCCGTTACCAACATGCTTCATCTTAGAAACATTGTTATCTGATGTTACCTCGTCACATAAGTGTATATTGCCAAACAGAAATACTCCTTTATCTCGTGGTAATCGGTCAAGCTTCTCCGATCCGCCAAATGCTCAATCGACATAATCATATATAACTTTATGTCAATGGTCGAAAGACCATTACTAAATTTGATATTCATAACTTAATATCAAAACTAACATTATAATAATTATGCATTAATAATTGACCTATTCATTGATAAAAGGGTGAAAGAGCCACCTTAATTGCAAAATATTACCTTCACAAAATCTAAAAGAGACAATCAGAAAACGGTCGTCACACTTCTCATCTTCACAAGGGGATTGCTCCATCACAAGATTTTCTTGGCTACTTGTAGAAGAGTTTAGCAAAACTTGAATGGCCCGATCCGAACCTTATTTAGTAGATTCTCATCTTTGTGGGTACACTAACTCGTAGCTAATACGCTTTAACCGCGCGAGGATGAATTGACAATGGTGACACATTTCGGGAACCACAGGATCGCTGTTTGGTTTACTTACCTTCGCTCTAACAATGGTTTCTTTAACGGCCGAATCGAGCTAGTAGAGGCCTCACCAAATCAATACACTTTGGAGAAAGAATCAAGTCTTGCATAACATCGAATAGAACTTCTTCACACTCCTACAAACTGCTTGCACTTGGTTTCCAACAAATAAAACCGGTTCTCGGAAAAGAATGAATATTGATAGCGCAATCTTCGAGATTTTATTAAAAGATTATCGTAATCTGTTGGGAATTCTCGATCTATTGGATGTGGTCTGTAGAGCGTGTTCCGAATCGTGAAAGCTATCCTAGTTGGAGTAGAAGTCCAACAAGTTTACTTGACGTGCAAGTAATTATCTTCAGCTTATTAGATAGTTATTAGGTTAAGTAAAGTATAATCCTAGTTATAGTCTAATATGAATAGATTAGTCTATATATACCGTGAAGGGTATGGATTCTCATTGTATCAATTGAAGTTTTAGAGTTAAGATTTCTTCAATAAAAGTCTTGCGTGTTACACGGCAACTTAGATCTTTACATCAACATACTTCCGTGTTCACGTGTGTCGTGTGTTTCATATAGCTGCTGTAGTGCAACTACTGCAACTCTCTGATATTCAACAATTGGTATCAAGAGCTTCCGGGTTTAGTTGGTGACCTGTAACCGCGATTAAGGGTTACGCAAACCAAAAGAAATCCTGAAAACTAACCTGTGCTTCTGGGTTAGTCGTGTGTTGATCCTGCGTCTTGAGGGATACCAGAACCTTGTCATCATTGGACTCTAACCTGCGTCTTGAGGTTGAGTCGTGCATCAGAGATTTGTGAAAGCTTAGGTGACCTTTGTAAGCTGCGATTAAGGGTTTACAGAAGCTAAAAAAAAAAACAACTGAACAATTGTGACCTGCGATTTAGGGTTTACAGCAATAGTTATTGGACTCTAACCTGTGAACCTGCTGGTTGAGTCGCGTGTTTTTATCAGGTCTGGTCGTGGGTTTTTTTGATCAGGTCTGGTCGTGGGTGTTTGATCAGGTTGGAAAATTCCATGTTACAAACACGTGATCCACATTGGTTTAGGCGTAGAGTGATTGTGTTGCTGCAACTAAGGGTTACAAACACAATCAACAACAGTAACTCCTAAACCTGTGATTCTGTTGGTTTAAGGAGAAGAAAGATCAGGCGACACTGTGTAAACAGCAAGTAGGGTTAAAGAAACCCTAATAATAAATAAAACCGACTTACATCCTGTGATCCTGTTGGTTTAAGTCGTGTACTCCCTGATATATTGGAGTGGGCTTATCAGTGTGTCTTGAAGTGGGGTGATCAGTGGGTTACAGTTCTATCAACGGGTTGGAAACGGTCCATTGGGCTGTTGATTGTCTCGTAAAAGGTTGAACTTTTGGTAGGCTTAATCCGGGAAACCGTTGATAGGCTTACACGTGTTCAACAAGAACTGTGAACAGCTTATCTAGCCGTATTGATAAAGTGCTGTAGATATATTCTCGATCAAGAAGACGAACTAAGATGGTGGTGGGAGAAAGCTCACAACAGCCTGTCAAAGAAACCACGTTGACGTTTCAATGTCCAATATTGACGTCAACAAACTACACCATATGGAGTATGCGAATGGAGGTACTTCTTGGAATTCATGGGTATGGGATGTGGTAGATCCGGGCTCGACGATGCCAAGAAAAACAATATAGTTAAAGGATTATTGTTTCAATCGATCCCGAAGATTTGATTTTGCAAATCGGAATTTGAAAACGGGAAGGAGATGTGGGAAGCGATAAAAACTCGTAACCTAGGGGTGATCGTGTGAAGGCGAAGCGAGGCTTCAAACCCTAATTACGGAGTTCGAGAATCAAGATGTCGATAACGGTACCATAGACGAATATCTTGCAAAGTTATCGGTATTGCGTCTAAATCAACCACGCTTGGAGAAGTCATGTCGAACACAAGTTGGTAAAGAAGTTTCTCAAGTCTTCCTAGGCGTTTTGTCCATATCGTGGCAGCCCTAGAGCAAGTTTTAGATCTTAAAGAAACGGGGTTTGAGGATGTGGTTGGACGATTGAAAGCGTATGAAGAAAGAGTCAAAGAAGAAGATAAAGCAAACGATGCTCAAGAAAACTTGCTTTATACTAGAACCGATAATTCCTACGAGAATAATGACTCAAAGCGGAGGAAGAGGCGTGGTTCATACTCTCGAGGTCGTGGCCGTGGTCGTGGACAAGGTAGCGGACGTGGCAATAATCAAAACCAAGGTCAACGTGACTCCTTGAAAACCGTGAAGATAATGAACAAAAGGGTAAGCAACATGAGAAGCGTGATCTCTCACATATAAAGTGTTACCGTTGTGATGAGTACGGACACTTTGTTTCAAGATGCCCTGAACGAAACCGAAACCATGAAGTTAACCTTAATGAGACGCAAGAGAAAGATGTGTATCATGAGGAAGGTACGTTCTTTATGATGAACCATATTCAAGAAACGATTTTTATGAATGAAGAAAAGTACACTCCACCAAAGAGCGAGTCAAATACCGATGAAGAGGATGTATGGTATTTTGACAACGGTGCAAGTAATCACATGACGGTAATTACTCTTACTTTTACGAATTAAGCGAAAATATTCTTTGGACGTGTTAGGTTCGGAGATGGTTCATGTGTGAGCATAAAGGGAAAAGGCTCGATTTTGTTCCAAGGTAAAAACGGAGAACAAAAGTTGTTGAAAGATGTCTATTATATTCCCGCTCTTCGTAGTAATGTGATAAGTCTTGGACAAGCTACAATATTTGGTTATGATATTAGTATCCGAGGTGATTTCTTAACCATGCGAGATAGTTGCGGAGATTTACTTATAAAGGTCCCACGTAGTGCAAATCGCCTTTATAAAGCTCAACTAAAAGTTGGTATAGAAGATACAAACGAAGAGGAACGAGAATCAGTTGAACAACAACCTGTTATTGAAGTTGATGAAGTATTCGCGCCGGTAGCTCGACTCGAGACCATACGACTCTTAATTGCTCTCGCAGCCGGGAAAGGATGGAAGATTCATCACTTGGATATGAGAACGGCTCTTCTAAATGGTGATCGAAAGGAGCTCGATAGTACTTTAAAAGAGATGGGTTTTCTACAATGCGTGCACGAAAATGCGATCTACAGAAAGGTGCCCAATGGAGAATTTATCATTGTTGCGGTTAATGTGGATGATTTATTCGTGACTGGGACAAGCTTAGACCTCATAAATAAGTTCAAAAGGAGAATGGTGTCTCAATTTGAAATGTCGGATCTTGGTGAGTTAACTTATTACTTAGGTATCGAAGTCTCACAAGAAAAGGATTGCGTGGAGATCAAGCAAGAGAGATATGCAAGGAAGATCTTGAAAGAAGCTGGTATGGAAGATTGTAATGCAACTTTATGTCCGATGGAACCGGGACTCAAGTTGACAAAAGCAGAAGATGAACCAGAAGTTGAAGCTACTCAATATCGAAATGTTGTGAGTTGCTTGCGTTACCTCTTGCACACTCGTCCAGATTTGACTTACTCGGTTGGAGTAGTTAGTCGATATATGCAAAGTCCAAGAGAATCACATGCTCGTGCAATCAAGCAGATCCTACGCTATCTTAAAGGTACGACTTCGTTTGGAATTAAATACAATCGTTTTAATGACATGAGACTTGTGGGATATAGCAGTCATAATATTGATATTGATGATGGACGAAGTACTGCTGGACACCTTGTTTATCTCGGTACATCACCTATTGCATGGTGCTCACAAAAGCAAACTACCGTGGCGTTATCTTCGTGTGAAGCTAAGTTCATGGCGGCTACTACAGCTGCGTGTCAAGCAATTTGGCTAAGGGAGTTATTGGCGGAAGTGACTGGGAATGAGCATGTAATTATAGAGCATGTATCGGGTGAAGAACAAAGAGCAGACCCATTGACGAAGGCCTTGGCGCGCATAAGGTTCAAGGAAATGAGATCGTTACTTGGTGTGCAAGAGTTACCCTCTTCGACTCGAAATTGAGGGGTGATTGTTGGGAATTCTCGATCTATTGGATGTGGCAGTAGGCGTGTTCGAATCGGAAAGCTATCCTAGTTGGAGTAGAAGTCCAACAAGTTTACTTGACGTGCAAGTAATTATCTTCTAGCTTATTAGATAGTTATTAGGTTAAGTAAAGTATAATCCTAGTTATAGTCTAATATGAATAGATTAGTCTATATATACCGTGAAGGGTATGGATTCTCATTGTATCAATTGAAGTTTTAGAGTTAAGATTTCTTCAATAAAAGTCTTGCGTGTTACACGGCAACTTAGATCTTTCGTCAACATACTTCCCGTGTTCTCGTGTGTCGTGTGTTTCATATAGTTTGTAGTGCAACACTGCAACTCTCGATATTCAACAGCGCCCGTACATCAAAATTTTGACTCGGATCCTGCGAATATAACTATATCAAGTAGACCCACAAAGTATATAATCAACCCAAACATCCTTACGGTAATATGAGTTCGAGCTTTATGTTACTTTTTAGAACTTGTGAAGCAAGCCTAGCAATCCAATAACAACCATAGATCTCAAGAATCTCTAAGTCGCTAATTTACAATTCTTGATTTTATAAACTTATTTGAGTATGCTTATATTATATATATAGCCTAGTTTTTCTAGCTTATGAGTTTAGCTTCCATCTTTAATTCATAATAAGCTCATAAGTCAAAACAATAAGCTGGAAAGAAGGGTCTTATGAAATATAGGCGAGTCAAATAAGCTAAAAGTTCAAAATAAAGTTTTAACAAACATCCCTTAATAGGCTTATCCAAACACTACATTTTTTTTTTTTTTTTTTTTTGCTAAATAAGCTAATAAGCCTAATAAAAAGAAGCTAAACAAACACCACCTTTGTCATTCCTTACTATCAATTAGGCATTGACAAGTAATCAAAGATATGCATAATGGTCGAAGATTTTGACAATACTTGAATCCAATTGCTTCACAAAACTGGTTAGAGTAGGAAGATTCTGACAAATATTTCAATATGCGAATTTTGCTGTTTGTTTGTGGGTCAGTTCAGCATGTGAAAACTACTTCATTATGTGAATTTTGCTATCTGTTTGTGGTCACTTATAGCAGCATCATGCGAGGTGTTAACTGTTAAGTCATAAACTTTTAGAATTATATTAATTTTAAAAGTAGCCATTGATGAATAAGAAGCTGAGAGTTTAGTACCCTAAGTTGGTAGAAAATTTGTGTACCTTCGGTCTCTTCCATCGACAACACAATTTTCTTGACTAAATTCTTTCTTAGCAACTTTGATATTGTCAAGTGAAATCGGAGGTCTTTCATGAGGCTTTCCTATAAATTATCAAACTTTTTATCAGATTCATAAAAACATTTTGAAAATTTTAATAAGCTAATATCTTCATTCTATAATTTTCACACTTTTTGTAGATAAACTATACAGATCTTAAGTGGGTGCACGCATGAAACTTGTTCAAACTCACAAGTATAGACATCAATTTGTTAGAATGGGATCCTTACGTTTCTGAGTTGCCAGTCCGTTTCCCTTCAAAATCTCATATATTATCAATTGTTTTAAATAATAACAACAGAACCACTACTATCTAGTATTTGGACATTTATCTACTCAGTATGGTTAGCTGATTGATTATTGAATTTTTCTGGGTGTATCTTTCGTTCTGTATGAAACCCGTATGACACTTGAGCATCCATTCTTGCATACGTAAAAAACAGAACATGCTTGATAACCTAAAGGGAGTCAAATATCATCATTTTCTTCCGATATTCCAAAATAAAGACGCAATAATGCAAGTATACGCTCGGATCAATTGAAATAAATTGTGCACTTCTATACCATCCCCACTCGCTGCTCCAAGACGGTACCAATGTTTCCTAAATCCGTGTCAATAAGCTATTGTACGAATGTGTGCACCACAATATAGGTGAAAAATGGGTAGTTGGGTAACGTTTCAAAGCTTGTCTTTTGGTAGGCGTGGATACATGTTTATTTGACTGAATCACTGTTGCTACAATCATTACCTTCCCTACATGATTTTCTCGATTAACCGTTACATGAATCTCAAATAAAAAAAAAAAAAAAAAAAAAAAAAAAAACCTTCTAATGTTATGCAACAAAATTCCAATTCATCATTAAATTGTAACTTGAAAAGTGCAATAGTAAAAGATGATAATATAATATGCAGACTAAACATGTTTTCATTATCCTTGTGTCACCATCATAATCAAGGTGTTGATACACAAAGTAATGCAACGATGAGAAAATAACAGATTAAATAAATAATAAGAGTAATGCATATCTGAGGAGGGCTTACCTATCAACATGTCCTTTTTATAGTTTAAAGTAAATCATTAGGCATGATACTTGATATTAGTGATAGATCATTTGTGTTTTTTTTACAAATTTTGCATGATATAAAAGGGCCTACCTCCAAAGACAAGGAAATTATCGAGTTGCAGTTCAGGCAACCGTAACTGAGCAGTGGAAATATAATAAAATAGCATTAGTTTTATCATATCAATATGGCTTTTCCATAAACTAAATGGGGTGCATAACAAATACAAATAAAATGTCCTTACCTCCTCAGCTCCACACTACAACCTCGGTTCCAGCATACACCTATATAACCAAGGGAAAAAAAAGACAATAAAATCATACAAAGAAAAGAGCTATGATATTTCTCAAGCTGGCTCGAAACAAAAATACAATTAGTTTAAAACCTGTGATAATTATATGTATACCTGTGGGGCAACACCTTTTTTCAAAGATTCAAAACAAAAAATCAAAAAACATGCTAGTAAAATACCTTATCAAACAGCATAACCGATTCTGCAAGGTGTTGAGACGACGCACTAACAGGTTGTGCAGGTATGTGCGTAGAACACGAATGATAGCCGATATTTAATCTATAACCATTAAGCGGTGTAACAAATGAACACCCTTTTTAATAAGTGGTGGATCGATAATCACATTGCTTGTGTCTCTAAGGGATGTGCATCTGCTTTCATGGTGGCGGGAAAATTGGTCGCATTGCATGATTGTCGAAATACTAAAAAAATGGGAGTTAGAACTAACATGTCAGAGTGCATGTGTCAATACATTTTCCCGTTTGATTATTTCTTTGTCGTTCATTGATTTTGCTCATTTATGTTATTGAATTGAAAAAATCATACTATCTCTTTTGTATGCCCTTGATATGACCTTTTGTGCAAAGGGGTCAAGATTAACACCTATTGATTAGAACGCCTAATACACCAATCCCTTTGTCCCACATACATGTAAGACGAGTCTTTGCACAAAGTTGAAGACTTACAACATTAATGCCTTCACTTGTAGCAAAGCCTGCTTCAAAGTGAACATCCTTGTAACCTTTCATTAATTTTTCCACCTTACGGCGCATGTTGCCTTCCTGCACAACACACCATGCCCTCATTCATTTACTTGGTTGTCCCTAAAGAAAATTTTTGTATATGTCCGTCAAAATTTATAGTAATTGTTTGCTGTTTATCAGCAACTGAGATATTCTTTAAATCTTGTAAACCACAACTTGAGGTGACAACATGGACATGTTCGACAAATGGGTCAATATGGGTAATCAATAGTACCGGTTCAAATTATTTACGTAGATTGCCACCAACAAATATGTTATAGTTTTAGTGTTAAATATGATTATCTATAATAAATTTCTGTAATAATCCATTTTTTAAAGAAAATACGAAATTCAATGTTTTTGAAAACATGTAAGGATGATGTTTGACCCATTTAATCCATTCGAATAGAAAGATCTTAGTTGGACCCGTTTATAGCTAATTTTGTGATTGGGTAGAAATTTCCACCTCTATCCAAATGTGCATCACCGTCGGCAAATATCATTGTTGAGCGTCGTTCTCGTTGTAATTAGGAAATAGTAGTTGAATACATACATATACCACGCAAGTGCGACTAGCTAAAATAACTCCAGACCAGTGAATGGCCTTTTAGGAAGTAATAATCTGCTTGTGTTGAGTTGTTAGTTTCGTTTTCTGTATAAATCCACACAGCAAGGTTCATATAGATGTATCTCAAGTTAATTGTTTTGCTCCGAAAGTATCCTCTCATTTGCTTTGGTTCTGTTTGGTTGTTGTAACGATAGGTGTGGTTTCATCAATCTTACTGGATGTGGATAAGGTGACGGTGCTATCGTAGTTAGGTCGCAAGCCAATGGGCATCTGACTATCTGAGGTTAAATAACGATCAATTTAGCAGACTCATGGGTTGAGTAAGATCAATATTAGATCTGATCCATTAAGAGTCAAAGGAACAGCTGTAAGGTTCATGCAGAGTACTCCCTCTACTTGATCTATCCGCATTGACCAAACAAATTTTATTTCTTAGACGTGTGTGGTCCTACCACATGTTACCATCCAACAAAGTATATGTCAGCTCGTGGCTGATTCAAAGACATGACGGTCAAAACGGGTAAAGCAAGGTTCAAATATCTAGTAAATTTATGTTAGTGCAGCAAAGAAAAGGTCAACAGTGATGTAAAAAACATGAAGTACTTTGGATCATCTCATGTGGTTTGCATGTGATTAAAATAAACTCTTAAAATGAATGATTTCAAGACTGAATAGTCAACGATGTCTTTGTGCTATAATCTGAGTCATAAGCTAGAATTGCATATATCTTTTTTACGAACATTAGAACTACCAGCAGCTCAAGAGTTGCGCAAAAACGTGTGTAGTAGTGCTGCTTTATTACCCGACTATCATACATCAATGAAAATATAAAATTAAGCTTTTAACTTGTAATATAAGCACAAGCTACTATGAAATGTATCGTTATACGTTAGTCTAGCCAAAGTGATGTAGTCTAACCAACAGACCCAACCCATTACTATCAAGGTTTGGGGAAATGGATGATTATGTGAATTGAGGAATATTAGGAATTGATTATTTAAGTGCTTAGTGTATTGTTTTTAAGCAAATAAGCAATCCCAAAGTAATTGCAAATTGCTTATTTCAATCTAAATAGTCAGATTATTTAATTTGACCCGTTAGAGATACAACATAATCAAAAAATTTGGTTAAAATGGCATCATTTTTATTGGTGCATATCATTCATATGCAACGGTTAGAATAAATAAATTCTACATGTGGCAATCTAAACTTAACTACTTAAGAATAGGTTGATTTGGGTTGTGATAAGTGTCGAAAGAGTAGAAAGTTTTAATTTAAAAATACGATACCCTTCTCATAATGCACGCACACTAACCGCAACCAATAGTAGTATACTGTGAATGGCTAATTGAACCTAAAAAACTTGCTAAAAAATAAAATGTAGCAACTTTTATGGACAAATAGAGTACCATGAAAAACTAACATGTTTGATTGTGACCTACAGATATTCTCATAGTTCTTCCTCTCAATAAAAGAAGCGTCTTGTGAAACTTGATACGATTTCAGGTAAGACTCCACAATATGCTTATAAGGGGCTACCACGTTTGCGTAAATTTGACAAGCTTTTAGAGTATCGCCCAAAATCTGCAACTATGAGAATAGATGTATTAACCTCTTCTCGAAGAAATCTAAAAACATTGGAATGGTAAATTGAAATTACATAATCTCTTCCAGAGTTCTTTCGCCAATAGCTAGAATTCCTCAAGAACTTAAGTATATAACATGCAATCATAAGCATTAGTTAAAGATGAATTCAGTCATACTTTTACCCTTTGACTGTCTCTACCCGTTTTGATGCTTCTTTCTCAGTTAACTTCAAACATAATTTGTTAAAGGAGTGTAGTAAACAAACTTAGTATGCAAACCTCATTCAAAAGTCTTGGTGAAAAATGCATAATTGTTTTTAAGTGTGGAATAGCTAACATTAATCTTTGCGACACCACCTTCCTGTATTGCAACCTGCAAAGAAGAATTTTCGAATTACGTTAATTTGAGATGGTAAAATGAGTTCAAGCACAGCAAGTGGTTGACCCATTCCACAACCACTGGCCATAATACCTTCCACACGTGCGACGGTTCTGTCACAACCGTTCTCCAGTGAAGGCTTGTTTCACAATTGCCCTTGCACAGCTTTCTACTTTCTCCACCGGAGACAGGTTCACTTGCAATTGATTATTAGTTTACCTGCAATGTCCTTCATTAAATCGCTGCATCATCATACATACCAGAAAGTAATTAAAACTTAATAGTACCTATTTAGCCATTTCTGATTTGAACCAGTATAATCATTTTTGCCTATACATCTTCAAGATCAGGACGTAAGTAGCCTTTCACCACAATGTCCATAACCTTCTTCCCGAAAGTGTCCGATCACTGTTATTTCAAATAAAACTAATACTTTTCGACGCAACATAACCTTTTATTAAACTGTTTAAGCAATTCAACACCAGCTACACAGCTAATCAGGAATTACTTTACAAATGCTTCATATATTTTATGCTTTTTTATTCTAAAGTGTATCTCTTTGGAACCATGATCACCAGCCGTAAAGAAACCTCCAAGATAATCTTGTAACTCATTCCACAAACCCTTCTTAATGAGCGTTTCAGCATATGGGATATTTTTTTTAAAAAAAAGCCAGACTTTGACTCAAGACTACAATTAATATTAATATTAGTAAAGTATGTTTTGGGTGGCTTTCAAATGTGTAGGGCACCTACTCCTATGATGTGCAGCGTGTCCAAATGTGTAGGTCACCATACCTGAGGCCAGTAGTTGTGTGGGAAGGTTATTTTCACGCAAGGTACCACGTGATCTTCATAATGGCTCATTTATACCTTGTAAAATAATACTGTAGAGTAGTAAACAATAGTGTGAGATGAAGCATCTGCCATATGACGTATATCGCAACTTTAAACCATAAAAATAAGGCAAGCTACTTACTGTCAATAATATAATGGGCGCGTTTGTTATTTAAATGATTAATACTGTAACTAACCTTGGATTATGTTGCGTCGAAAAGTATTAGTTTCATTTGAAATAACAGCGATCAGACCCGGATTATAGTTTGTGCCTGCAACTGCAATAGGTTGCAACATTAACAGAAATCGCCAAGATATTATGATCTTAGTAAAGTAGTTACAACATTACATATGTACAAATCATTATAAAAGCTTTTGAGAAATTTCTACCCTCATGGATCGATTTGCTTCAAAGTAGATATGACCTACACAAAACTTAAGTGATATGATGATTGGTTTTAATAAAAAAAACAACAAATGAGCAGATATTGGTGCCGCATCTAAGTTGAACTCTATAAAGCTATGTTCCATGTATCATCGCATGTCTATATCTTTGCATCTTGCTCGAAAAGTTTCAAAAAGAGCACTACCGGTGAGATTGATCGGTTGTATTTGCCGACCCACATCGCGGTGCTTGGCCTGACCACACTTTCGAGCCCAGTGAGGTAACCCATTTCCTTCGGACTCATTTGGCTCAATCGGACATACTCTACCATTTGTAAGTCCCTCAAAAGAACTGCGTTTTCCTTTGTGATGGAGGGTGGTGGAGAAGTGTTTAGAGTTAGTAGTGCTCGTATAAGTAGTTCTAACATAAGGAGAAATAGCGATAGAGATATATTTTCAAGATCTTGATGGAAGAAGATGATGAAGAAGCTTTGAAATGGGTGCTATTAAAACTCTACCAACAAATCTTGATTAGAAAGAGGATATTAACCAAGAAAACGGCAACCACGAGAGATTGATATAAAGAATCTTGGATTAGTTGAAAAAGGAATCTTTTGAAAGACTTGTGAAAATAGCGAAGAAGATAATGAGAACTTCTTGTTAAAGCTCAAGGATCGCATTGACCGGTAATCTTAGTGTTCATCATGAATCGCTTTCTTATATTTTCTAGTTCTCATTTTTTTCGATATTTGAATAAAACAGTCGGACTTGACTTCCAACAATTGAGGTTCGCTTTGAGCATTTGAGCGTTAATGAAGAAGCATACGTTGAGGCGGGGCCGCCTACCATACTTAACTTTCTAGTTAACATCCTAGAGGTTGTTCTACTTTACATTTCAACACCGAAAAGATTCATTTCGGTTTAAAGTTCAATGCTAATATCTTTTTTTTCGGGGATCTTTAAACTATTTGCATCTTCTTCCTAGTAGAAAGATCCCCTTAATAATCCTTCATGATGTCAGTGGTATTATCAAGCCTGGGAGGTGAGAAACTTGACATAATTAGTTCTCCACTATGTTAAAGCATGTTACCAATGACCATAATAAGTATGATTTATGCAGAATGACTTTGCTATTGGGACCACCAAGCTCTGGAAAAACAACACTACTTTTGGCTTTGGCTGGAAAACTTGGGTCAGATTTGAAAGTAAGATAACATAGCCTGAAATAACACTATATTGTACTATTTTATTGTTGCCCAAAAACCCTCATTTAAACAAAGACTTGCATAGAAGAACTTGCGAGATCATGGTAGAATATCACATCTCAAAAGTATGCAAAACATCTATTCATCCCCAAAGCATACTTGCCAACATTTAAACATCTAATATATATATTTTTTCTTACATTATATCCCTCTTAAATTCCCTCTCAAACTTCTTACCAGCTTCACATAATTTTACTCTCAAATTCGTAAATAAGCAAAATTACCAAAAAAAGAACTGCTTATATGAATATAACATTCCGTTACACCAATACATTTTCTTAAAGCTCGATCAAGATGCAAGTAAAATAGCACTATCTGACCCTATTCCTCAACATCAGGAAGAATCTCACATACCCTTCTATAGTTTCTACCAAATGAAGAAAAATTGTGTCGACAAACTGAAGCAACTGCTGCAGCAGTAGCGCCAGCCACCCCAGGGGAATTGTCGTTCAACAGTATATCAATAATCTCTAGTATACAACATGTGATAATCATGAGTACATTTTGCAGCCTAAAGAGCTATCAATCACCAATCTTGCACCCAATTCATGTACATTATCAAAAGAATAGGATTATAATCTCGATCGTAAAGTAAATTGGCATATGTCAGTAAGAATGAGTTGCATTGATCTGCTTAAAAAGGAAAAGAGATGTTCACTAAGGTGGTCAAGAGGTTTAGATGAAATAGTAATCCTCAATCCCTATCAATTAAGACTTATTTACAGTCACAAAAACCTCATACTAACACTGTATAAAGATACCTAAATGACAAGTACATCTTATATACAACCTATATTCAATCAAAAATCACGAACCTGTTATTCTATGCTAACCGTCGCAACCAAATCACCGACTTTATGCTTCAACAGAAACACCCTAAACCTAAACCTACTTTATGAACACATACCACATCTCCAAACTTGAATCTAATAAACACATAGTGATTCACAATTCATGACCTTAAGCTAATCATGGTGATGATTCGCCATGCCTCGCCCCTCGAGCGAATGTCGCTTGATGATTCGCCAATGAATGGTAAAGAGATTTTATTTGAACCGGTAGAAACTACGAACCTTGAAAAGAAGGGCTTGGCTTCCGTGGTTGCCGATAAATTAGAATACAAATGTAAGCATCATCAAACATGAATAGAAAATAAAACTTTCAATGTGATTAATGTATAAACAGAAACCTTTGTAACACATGATTTTGCCTTGATTTCTTTTTCTCTCTGTTCGCGTCGATCATTCAACATTTGTCGTTTTGAGCTCACCTCTATGAAGTCATCTTCATCACTTGGGCATTCAATGCCTGGTTGCTTGAAAACACGTACAACACCAATTTGCAAGGGTGCATCAACATCCTCTTCGGGAATATTCCTCTTTAAGTTACATTCAGTAATACAAATTATTATATTTCAAACTTACCAAATGATTAAAGAATTTGAAAATTAAAATTACGTCTTGGGTTGCCGAAGGCTGAGTAAGAGGATTGTTATATCACCATAGTACCAAAGTAAAAGCCTACATAGTTAGCAACATCAACATATGTGAAACCGTGAGGGCCAACATCTTCAATCACATCCGCATCTCCCACCACAGTATAGGATTTGTGTACCATGTGTTAAAAGTCTTACACCGCTGTGCGGTGCACAATCCTACAACTAACGTATAAGATTTAGAAATCAATATAAACAGTTTCTAAACCTTAAGTTTGGTTTTCTAGAACTAACGTATAAGATTTAGAAATCAATATAAACAAAACTTAAGTTATGGATTTCTATATAAACAGATCCTATATAAATAAACAATTTACTTATCAAATCCTACAACTAACGTATAAGATTTTGATAAGGTTTTAAAAGGTACCATTTTGAGGGGTCGTTTAAGTCCTTATTTGATCACTTTTGTATCCGTTATTGCTTAATATCGTTCCTTTTCACTTTTAGGTCTCTTGAAGGCAAACCATCGTAATGGTACTTATTTGGACGAAAAGGCGGATATATGAAGAAATGGCCAAAGTCAAGAATCGAGACACTCAAGTGCTAAATTACAAGGGGACGGCGTCATCGCTTATCTGCGACGCCGTCGGAGGATTTTGTGACGGACGTAAGCCAAAACCCTATTTTCAAGTAGCGACGTCGAGGTTATAAAAGAGTAGGCCGTCGCAACTCGGGCGCCTAGATTTGATCCGACGACGTCATAGATCGAAGGGACGGCGTCACAACCATAAGGTGACGCCACATGTCGATCAAGTCACAACATGCGCCAAGTAGGCGTCTTGTTTAGCCATAACTTTTGCATACGAACTCGGATTTAGGTGATTCAAAAGCCCACGCGACCGTAACGAGAAAATCTACGGTCTTGTGAAAAAAGTCATCGCGACGCGTCACTCTTTAGGTGTGACGCCGTCACCCTTGCCGACGTAAAATCGCCTATAAATAGAACATTATAACTTCACTTTTGTAAGCCCTAAACCCTAAGTCCGATTCCGGGGTTTAGGTAGGTGTTTTCCAAAGAACTTAAAGGGTTTCAAACACTTCATAAACATCGCGTAATGATTTGTTTGTTAATCCAATCCTATGGTATGTCTTCAATTATCACAATTGTTGCTTGCTCTTCATTAATTATGCTTGGCTAATTCACCTTGTGTTTGCTTATGATTGTATGAAACTTGTATATAATTAATTAGATCTTATTGATTTCTTAGTGATGCTTGTGTCTATCTTCATCATTAGGGGTGTGACAATTTCAATGAGTCTAATTGGTTTAGTTTATAATTCTTGCACCCTACTGTCTCTTGTTTGATTGGTTGTCTCTTATCTTAATTGTAATTAGCTTAGGAGTGCGACTAGGCCATCGTTGTGTTTAATACTTGATAAATCTTTGATAGTTTATGAATGACTTGGTGGATTTCGTTTACTAAACCAAAGATAACCTTAAAGTTAGTTTATGAATGACTTAGTGGATTTTGTTTACTACACTTAAAGGTGACTTTAAAGAGTTAGGAATGCACACCTTACGACCTTAGAAAACACAACGCGTTAAGAATAAGGATGTGACAATTCAACCATCAATAGGGCGTGACAATTCAAGAGGTAGAACCGGATAGCTAGCAAGGAGTAATACATCATAAGTAGATACGCTTCACGTTCTTGGTAGACCCATAATTTAGTTAGTATCGTTTGGGATAGTTGACTAGCAACTAATTCCACCCTCCCTCCAAAACCGATATTCATAAAATATAAAAATACAAAATAATCATCCTCACCTTTAGACTTAAATCGACATACACTTCAAACTAACGACACTATTCCCCAGAGAACGATATCAATACCGTGGCTTACCCTAATTACTACACTACAACGATTAGGTTCAACGCCTAGGGTGTTATAAAACTTGCTCAAGAAAAGGAAGTTTCCTTGACCCCGAACGACGCGTGTAGCGTTATCGATTAGAAATCAATAAAATCAAAATCTAGTGTATATATTTTGCAATTTTATGAACACGATTAATTTTAAAGCCTTACCTGGTGTTAAGAATATGAGTTTGCATCCATCATGGGAAGAGGACACTGGAGAGGTTCAGGGTTAAAGGCATGACACATATTGTCATTGTACATAGGTCTATGCATCTCAAACTCTGGTGTCAAGTTGCAATTCATGGAATAATCTAGAAATCCTTGCATATTTGTTGATGTCTCAGGCAGCTTATTATAAAACAGCTAGATAACCAGAAGTCAAATGTACCTTAATCGTCTATGCATGTCAGCTAACTGAGCTCGCATCAAAGCTCCAAGAACAGCAAAACCTGAACAACAACACATTAAAAATCGTTAAAACCTTAGTTATGGAGTTTTCTTCTTCTAGAGAGATTTGATGATTAGGGTTAAAAAATATACGTATGTTTTTTTAATAATGGATTTGGATTATATGAACCGTATATAAGTTTTCACATATATGTTTTGTTTAGGGTTACCTAAGTTGTAGGGATTCTCCTATATAATTGGTTGCATATACTTATAATTTTAGACTTGCAACATATATTCCAAAAAAGTTGTGTTGCCTTAGTGGTAAACACACAAGTTATTTAACCAAATAACCAAGGTTCAATCCTTGCAAGGCTCCTTTTTTATAAACAAATTTTGAAAATTAATTAAAAATCCAAAAATCCGAAAATTAATTAAAAAAATTCCGAAAATTAAATAATAGCTAATTAAAATTAAAAAAAATGCTTAGTTGGACAACAAATGCTTATGTGGCATGAAATTGGATTATGTGGCATTGAGGTGTCATTGAGGTGGCATTAATGTCAAATGCCTCCTGTTATATATAATATAGATATATATATATATATATATATATATATATATATATATATATATATATATATATGTTATTTCGATAAGTTTTATGCTTACGTTGCTTCATTTATGTTTACTTATAGGTAAGCTCGTGACGTTGCATCTAATGATAAGAAGTCGCATACTAGCTTTGATGGAGCTCGTAGGTAACCGAGCTATTCCCTACACTCTCTTATACCAAGAAACGCTCTAGGATACATGTTTTTTTAGATGTGATTTTTTTAAACGCAAGGTCAAATGATTTGAAGGTTATGAACATGTTATTTATAAGTTTAAAGGGGTGTTTGGCATTATGCCATTTTTTAACCGTTTTGACTTTATACGGGTCTAAATGTGATTACCACCCTTATGTACAATTATGGTTATGTCCAGAAATGTTTTGTTTAGAATTTGTCAAGTTTATGTTTACCGAAAGTGATTTTTCAAAAAAAAATAGAATATGCAGAAATTTTGGTAAATAATTGTGCAGGTACACCATACGGCCGTATGGTATATAAGCATACGGCCGTATGCTCAAGAATGTATTTTTGTAAGAATCTGTATAAAAGACCATACAGTCGTATGCAATTTTTGCATACAATCGATGTTTCTGAGTGACCATACGGTCAGTATGCTATTTTAGCATCAGATTGTATGCTCCAAATATATATATATATATATATATATATATATATATATATATATATATATATATATATAGTAGTATGTTTCATGCGGATTTCGATTAATCATGACAGATTATTCGTGATTAACTTAATCATAAACTTAGGTTTTGGAAGAAGTCCCACCTAAACCTCGTTAGATAAGCTCACGTAGCTTTGAGTATCATCGTTACATCTTTTAGACAAATCGGACATCTTATATGATTAACTTGGTTAATATGTTTTCCTTACTATCGACTTGACATCTTCTTTATTATCTGTGTTTCTGCTTGTGTGTGTTATTGTCTCATTTATATATTCATTTTATTAAATCTAAACCTCGTGTCAGTCTCTAAGGCTAATAACCCTTTGATGCATTAGAATTAGGTTTAAATAGACTAACTTAGATAATTAAAATACTGATAGATTTAAGTGTTAATGTTCCACTCTTAGTGATCGACACACTACTTACCAACGAACTCACCATCGACCGGGTAATTGCCCGTTAGTGTTTATTATGGGTAAAGTCATCAAAATATCAATATTAAAACTTGATAACGTAAAATTACCTACACACAACGCCACTTCATATATCAACCACTTTTGGTCTTCGTTGTATATTATTTTATCACGTATTATATTAGTCCATTTCCGGTCATGGTTAGTTAGATATAAAAGAGTAGGTAAGAGGTGTATTTCATATTTAGATGTCAATGTTGGAATATGCTCAAGGCACATTACATAATTATACGGCTAAGTATATGCGAGCTTATGGAGTCACGAACAAATACATTTAGATACTCTAAGTTATAATATAAATAATGTATTTTCATTATATTCATACCAAAATAATTTTTAAGTCATATAACGTATGTATTTATTATATAGTGTTTTAATAAATAATAAGGTTAAATACTTTTTAGTTAACTTAATCATAAATAATGTATTCACAGAGACATATTTCAACTACTCTGTATTAGAATATAAAAAATAATAGTTAATTGATAATACATTATAGATATTATATATCAACCACTTTTGATCTTCCTTGTAATATTATTTTATCACGTATTAAATTACTCCATTGCCGGCCATAGTTAGTTAAATATAGTAGGTAAGAGGGGTATTTCACATTTCGGTGTCAATTCGTTTAGTTTATGTTTCTTTGATTATTCATATCACACATTCCAAATTAGATGATCTACAAAACAATTTAAAGGAGTTCATCGGTTTGGTTGTTGGGTTTATGTGTTGTATGGTTTGATTTTATCGGTTTGAAGATTTTTAATGTCAAAGCCAAAACCAATTATACAATGGATAAAAACAAATCATACACAAATTAGAATTAGGTTTGGTTTCCGTTAAAACCGAGATAATCAAATACAAGTAAACCTAAAAATATAATCTAGAAATCATATATAAAAACTTAAAAAGTACAATTTAAATGAATAAATGTTGGATCAATGTACTCTAACCAAACTAAGTTTATGTAGCTTGTAAGGGCTTAGCAACTTCGGATAAATCCTAAGTCACTAACAATGAAACACTGAATTAACTCTATTAAGTATGCGGAATTTACTTGAATAAAGCTAAGAAGAATTAACTTTAACTTCAACGATTTTATTAACAACTCTGAACCTGCTTGATACACAGATTCACTAACAATCCCTAACAACTCTAATATTCTCTAATATAGCACGTATATTCGTACTCTTAAACTCTAAAATCACGTACATATTTAATGCCAATCTAGGGATCCTTTTATAGGCATAAGGATAACCCTAGTCGGTTTACAATTCTATTCCTTGTACGTCAAGTAAGACTAAACTAATCTGAGAACATTCTAGAACTCCATAATAATCCTTAACGATTTTGCATTATAGTCTTTTAACCATACAGCACTTTGATGAACGAGCAGTACTTTGACTTTCTTCTTTTGCAGTACTTTGACTCTTCAGCACTTTGACTTTCTATATCCCAACAATCGTCCCCTAACTTGAATTCTACTTGCTTGATTTCAAGTTCCTTTGTATATTTAACTTTAACATCTTTGTCTTCAAGGAAAGATTGTGTCTTCATCTTTAGATTTTATCTTTGTATTCCCTGTGCTTGTATCATCATCATCAAAGTAGTCTTTATATGTAATCCTTTGCAGCAACAATCAGCAAGCTCCATCTTTTCCGCAACATATGACAATTTGTACATCAGTTCATTAAGTTTCAGTCTATTCTCATCACTTCCAGGTGTGTAAACTCCTGTGAGACGTGAATCATTGAAATTTAATGGATTTTGATGTCTCTTTACCAAAGCCATTAACTCTGGAGTAGCCAATGTTTAGATGTGTAAGACCATGGTACATTGATAACCATATGATTTTTAGCAAATCATCAGCTATCAACGGATTTGTTTTGTCTTTGCCAAAAGCCGTACCCTTTTGGACTAGTTAGCTCTTGCAACCATGGTGAACTAATTACCATATAAATGGTTTTTCCACAGCCTTTACCACAAGCCATTTTTCTTGTGGGCTAGCCAACTCTTTACATTTGCTGATATGGTGAGTTGATTACCATACAACTTATTAGCAAGTTGTCAACTATATAACGGATTTGAGATATCTTTACCAGAGTCGTTTGCTCATGGATTAGCCAGTCCTTTTGTTAAACATGGTGGACTAATAACCTTTTGTTGTAACCATCTCAAAAACCATTTGTTGCTATTAACTTTTGTTTCAAAATATTTTTCACTTCTAACAAAAGTTTCCTTTTAAAATCATTTACTGGTTTTGTGCTGTAAGCAGTACTTTGGTTAAAGTACTGTTTGTCCAGCAGTACTTTGAATAAAGTACTTATTTTTCAAAAATTTATATATTTAAACCTCATACCAGGTTTTATGCTTCATCCTCAGCCGTTGTCCATTTGATATATAATTCAATAACCATTAGGGTTGTTTCATTCTCTTCTTGACTTCCATTCCATGATCCAAGATCCTTCTCATAAGATCTCTAGTTAAAGGATATCTTCTTCGGCTAACATATGGATCATAGTTCCATCTTCAATTCCAAAGCATGCACTCGATTCTTCAAAGAATCTCGACTTGTAATCTCCCAATCTTCTTGATTTTGCGAGTTTGTCGGTGCTTGTCTCCTCAGTTTCAAAGATAGTTGTCAGATCTCCTAATAATACTAAGCCAACTCCAGTTGATGGAATATGTTCAAAGTATTCTTGCACTAACTGATATAGTTGAAACAGATCTGCTCTATCTATTATGTGCAGTATATCCCATAGCAAATTGAACATTCTAAAGCTTTCATCCTCCCTATGGAACATCAGATAGTCTCCATCATTGGCTTCTACTACTTCAAATGTAGTTATCTTGGTCTTCTTTACTACAACATCTTTGGATTTAGGATGATCAAAGTCGACAACTCTTAAGTAGTTTCTCAGCTCATCAACTGTTCAGCTCTCAATTCTACCTTCTTTGATGGTTGTTCTTCTTCATTGGTTCTCTTTCTCTTTAAGCTTCTTTTACTTGCATCCTCATTCCTCTTTTCATCATCAAAAGGAATAATTCCAGCAACTTCCTTCTGATATGCTTCTCTAACAGCTTTGTATAAATCTTTCATCTCTAAATAGTTCAGCTTCTGTAGTCCAGTATACCCTTGACCTTTTAGATAAGCCATCATGGCATTTCTTTCTTTAGCTTTACTAGGTGGTCTTTGTGGTATAGCAGCTTTAGGTTCCTTCACTGGTCGAACAATATCAGCATCAAATTTAGCTTGTAGCTCCCTAGCAGCTGCTTCATTCTTAGCCACTTCAATAGCTCTTAACTCTGCTAAGGTCAGCTTTTTCTTCTTCTTTGTTTCCACTAGTTTGCCTTTACCTTTGTCTTTTGGATCTAAAACTGGTTGAGAAGCTTGTGGTTGTTCTTCAGCAACTCCTGGAATACTAACACCTCTTGGTCTTGATAGATTTTGCAAAATTTGAGCAACTGTCTCATCATCACTTGTTGTGTGCTCTATCATAGGTGTATCAGCTTCCTCTTCTTGTAGAACTGTGGAAGGACCAGCTTCTTCATCAAAATTAAGTGTCCTTGGTGTAATCAGCTCTTGTCTAAGTGTCCCTTGAAGAGCAGTACTTTGATCAGTACTTTGATCAGCAGCACCTTGATCATTAGTACTTTGTACACCAGTTCTTTGAACTCTAGTTCTTTCAGGCTCATTACTTTCAATATTTACATGTGCTTCAGTACCTTGAGGTTCATCTTCTTTTTCTTCATAAAACTCAGCATCTTCTTTCAAATTATCTTGCTCCAGATTCCTCCCCAATTGGATAGAAGATTGATGTTGAACCGTTGTGCCTTTGGAAGACTTCCTAAAATGCTTTCTTTTCTTCTCTTCAGTCTTGACCCATAATCTGTGATGTTGTACTAAAGGCCAGACAAACTTCTTTAATCTTCTATACTTGTTCTTCAATTTCACTAGTTGTGCAGCCTGATGTTCAAAGTCTTTCTTTAATCTCGTTAGCTCCCTTGTCAAAGCATAATTGTCCTTGCTTTAGTCTTACTGGATGTCTTGGCTAAGCAGGGCCCGGGCAAGCAGGAAGCCAAGCCACAACCCTAGCCCTTAGTTGCCACATCTCCCTCATCTCCTCCAGATGTTTGAAGCCCATCTGTTGAAGTGTAATCATTGGGAGAGGATGGTGGGTTTACCTCTGGTTCTGAATGTCCATGAGTAGAATGTTGTGGAGATGTAGGAGGTGAAGTTACAGTACCTTCTTGTATATCAATACCTTGTGAAGCAGTACCTTGAGAAGCAGTACCTTGAAATGATGCAGTACCTTCTCGTTCTTCACTTCTGCAGACCTCATCTCGAATTGCTTGAACAATCTCCATCATTGAAGTAGTCAAGGAGTGTTCCTTCCAAAAACTTGTCACTCTTCCTAGCCATGAAGGTGAAAATCTTTGCGAGTTGTACCACAACGGTAATAAGCTTGAAGGCTTTGGTACATCATGAAGTTGTTTATTCAAGAACACTTGAATAAATCTTGGATACATTAGCCAGGGTGATCCATGAGAAATGTGAGATAGCATACCATCTAAAATGAGTCTTGAAAAGTTGAAAATACGATTTGTAGCTAATCCCACCAGAGCAGATGCTATATTAGAACCAAATTGCTCCCATGAAGTACTCTTAGAACTGATACAATGAAGTAATACATGTACCAAGTACTTTCAGTGCAGTACTTTCATATAACCAAAAAGCAGTACTTTTCCATTCTCTTCTTTACAATGACAAAAACTCCAAATAGGCATTGGATTGCCTCCCCTCAAGCAATGCATAGGACTGTGTAACTAACTAATCAGTCCTCCCCTTAAATGTAGCTTTGTAATTGATTATACCAATACTCACCACCAAGTGATTGAATCTTGAAACATCAAAACCTTTGGTGAGTAGATCAGCTACATTATCATCTCTGTGAACCTTGACAACATTAATGAGCCTATGCTCATAACAATCTCTGATAAAGTGATGCCGAATCTGAATGTGCTTGGTCTTGGAGTGATAGACTGGATTCTTCACAATGAAAATTGTACTCTCATTATCAATGTTGATAGGAGTATTCTTGAAGTTGAACCCATAATCCAAAAGTTGATTCTGCATCCACAAGACTTGTCCACATGACTTGCGCGACCGCATATTCGCTTCGGAGATGATGTTCTTTGCAATAGTTTCTTCTTACATTGCCGGAGACTAATCTTCTTCCAAGATCCGGCATCCTCCGGTGGTTGATCTTCTATCATAATTATCACCGCATAATCACTATCGAAAAAGCTTCCAAGTGAAAAGGTGAATCCTTTGGATACCACAACCCTAACTTAGGTTGTTGTTTCAAATAACTAAAAATTCTCTTCTTTGTATTCATATGGGAGACCTTAGGTGAGACTTGATATCTTGCACATAAACAAACAACAAACATGATATCGGGCCTAGATGCGCTTAAGTAAATAAGACAACCAATCATAGATCTGCTGACTTGACTTCAACAGTTGACCATCTTCATCCTTGCCCAATGAGTTGATAGATTTGATAGGTGTAGTGAATGGCTTCATAGCATCAAAATTGAACTTCTTAAGAATGTCGAGACGTGCTTGTCTTGACTTATGAAAATTCCTCCTTTGACTGCTTAACTTGAAGCCCCAAAAGAATGTTAATTCACCCATAGAACTCATTTGAAATTCATGTTGCATCGGTGCTCAAACTCCTTCACCATGGACTGCTTTGTAGCTCCAAAGATGATATCATCTACATAAACTTGAACCAAGATGATATCCTTCTTATCTCAATTGATAAACAAAGTCTTGTCAATTGCTCCTCTCTATAACCATGTTGCAATAAGAAAGTAGAGCCTTTCATACCAAGCTCTAGGTGCTTGATGTAGGCCAAAAGAGCCTTAACAACTTTGTAGACTTTGTTTGGATGTGCGGGATCTTCAAAACCGGAGGTCATTTAACATAGACCTCCTCTGTAATCTTGCCATAAAGAAAGGCACTCTTGACATCCATTTGATAAACACGAAATCCCATATATGATGCAAAAGCAAGGAATATGCGAATGGATTCAATCCTTGCTACAGGAGCAAATACTTCATCATAATATACTCCTTCTTCTTGTCTATATCCTTGTGCAACTAACCTTGCCTTGTTCTTGATGACATTCCCTCTTTCATCTCTCTTGACTCTGAAAACCCATCTTGTACCAATTACTTTCTTTCCATCTGGTAGATCACATAGTACCCAAACTTCTTGAAGTTTGAATTGAAGAAGTTCTTCTTGCATGGCTTCAACCCAACTCTCCTTAGTTAACGCTTGAGCTATATTCTTGGGTTCTTCTTGAGAGATAAAACAAGTGAATAAACATGTTTGGTGATCCTTATGATTCAGCCTGTATTGTTTATAGACAAAGCTAAGTAAAGCATTATGTGGTTTAGAAAAACCCTTAGCTTTGGTTCTTGTAAGCACTCCAGAAGTAGAAGGTCTAATGATTTGACCAGTAGGATGATTCTTATGAACTCTTGAGATAGGAGTCTGTGGAACTTCAAGATTATCACCCAAATTTGTGAAATCAGCATCTTCATTGGAATCTGAGAAAATACCTTCATCTTCAAACTCATCATCAGTATCTTCTAAGCCAGGCATGTTAGGATCGTCCAAATCATCCAAAGTGTTGTCAACAGGTGTAGCAGTACTTTGATCTAAAGTACTGTCATTCAAAGTACCGTGAGAGAAATCTGCAGTCTTGTTCTTTTTCTTTGTTTCTTCATAAGCTCTTCTTTGATCATCATCATAAGATTGGGCTACTACATCTTGAAAAAGCATGCTATTAAGTTCATCTTGAATAGCTTGATCCTCAGCAGACAATGAGGATTTTGGTTCATCAGTACTTTTCTCATTTTCAACAGTTATAGGTTCTTCATCACGAACAACATCAGGTCTAATGTTGACTCCATGAACAATGTACTGTAATTCTTCTTCCTTGTGATCAACTTGATTTTCTTCTCTAACAGGAACATAATTCATAGAAGGAGTCAAAACTTCAAGATCAAACATCTAATCAGGACCTTTACCCTTTTGATTTTCTTGATCTTCTAAAAATTCAACATGAAGACAATCTTGAACCTTTTTGGTGACTCTATTGTACACTCTAAATCCTTTGTTGTTGGTACAATATCCTAATAAATATCCTTCTTCTGACTTGCCATCAAACTTTCCCAAAGCATCAATTGTATTAAGAATAGTAAGAGGACATCCAAAAGGTTTCATAAAGCGTATGTTAGGTTTGTTTCCTATAAGCAACTCATAAGGTGTCTTCATCGAGGTTTAATGACCGATACTCTATTGAACACATAGCAAGCAAGACTGACTTCATCCCAAAATTGAATAGGTAATAAGGAATCGCAAGCATTGTTTCGCCGCTTCAATCAAATTTCATTATTTCTCTCGCAACACCATTCTCTTGTGGAGTTCTAGCAATACTAAACTCCTCTTGATCCCTTTCTTGGCACAAAATTCATCCATAAGCTTGTTCTTGAATTCAGTCCATTATCACATCTAATAGCTCTTACTTTGAGTCTCAATTGATTTTCCGAGCTATTATAAGATCATGAATAGCATCAAAGGTTTCATCCTTAAATCCCAAGAAAATACCCAACTAAATCTCATGCAATCATCTCGTCACAACCAGCAAGATTTCTTCTTGTTTAGACTTGCAATGAAAACAGTCCAAACAAATCCATGCGATAGCTCAGAGGTTCTCTAATGGTTCTTTCCTTAATCTTCTTGCATGAAGTTTTGTCTTTGTTTACCTTTCTTGCACGCCAAACATGAGTGATCATTCTCGTATGTTTTGGAAGGTAAACCTCTAACTAAATTTCCTTTGACCAACTTGTTAATATTCTTGAAATTTACATGGCATAATCTTCTATGCCACATATGTGCTTCTTCAAGTGTTGCCTTTGCTACTAAGCATGTTGCTCTTCCAGAAGAGAGAAGACTCTTCATATCCAGACTGTACACATCATTGGTTCTTGGTACTCTCAGTACTACCAAGTTATCATCAATAAGCTTGAATTCATGGGAAAGAATGAGACATTCTGTGTTAGTGAATAGCACAGGGTGCTTCTTGTCACAGATCTGAGAGACTGACAAAAGATTGAATTTGAGCTCCTTCACGTAGCGAACATTCTCAAAATCTATGCAACCTGCTTTGATAGTTCCTTTGCCAGTTATTGTTCCTCCACTAGCATCATTCCCAAATGCAACTCTTCCTCCACAATAAGATCTAAAATCTGAAAAAATCTCTTTGTCTCATGTCATGCTTCCAGAGCAACCACTATCCATAATTAGATGATCTTTAAGCTCCTCTTCTGGGTTGCCCTGAACAAAGATAAAAGAGTTAGTTAATTTTAGGAACCCAAACCATTACTGACTTGTGTTCCCCTTGTGGAGTTACATACTTAAATTCTTTAAGTATGTAATTTCCACTATCTTTAAGCACATGATCAATTATCTTTGGTTGTTCCAAAACTTGTGTTGGTTTTCAATAAAAATCTCTTTTCATCCAAGTTTTCTTTATTATTTTCAACCAAAATCTGTTTCACTCACACTTCTTGAAAGTAATCTGAGTGAAAGTCACGATCCTTAATCAAATGATCGGGACTATAACAAACAAAACACAATTTTGACCCATACTCCCAAAAATCTTCCTTTAGGTCTATGATTAAAACTATCCTGTCTTTTGGTGAATGATGAAAACTGTTTTGACCAAAATTATCCCAAAAGGTTTAGCAAGATTTTGAAAAGGTTTTCTTAAAGTGCTTCTGCTGAACGTCTAGCGATACTTTGAGAAGAAGGTCTTGCTTCACTCTTAACACTATCATCCTTAGGTTTCTCAACTGTTTCTTTTGGGGTGTCGAACTAGATGGACATGTATTAGATTGACCGATAAGCTTTTTCCTAAACTCTAGATTGTCTACTCCAAAACAAGACACATATGTCCTAAGTGGTTGAAAACTACCAGTGGGATGAGGGACTGCATGATAACCCTTGTCTTTCTTAAATTCAGGAGGTGTTAGACTAATTGATTCCTCATTACTAGATGTATCTACATAGTTAATGAGTTCATCATCACTAGTTGTTATGTCCTCAAAATCACATTCATCCTGATCACTATGTGGGTTTTCTTCTGTGCTACTAAAGTCCATGCCAAAACCTAGTCCAGTTTTAATGTATGCTCTTTTCTATTTTTCAACAAAACTAACATGTGAAAGACCAGATTTTCCCCAAGCAGCAAACTTTTCTAGCAATTCATCCCTTTCTTTAGTTATCTTTTCTAGTTTAGCAACCTTAAATCCTAACTTCCATTCACTTAATTTTAATTGGTAATCCTGTTGTTCATACTTTTCTGCCCAAGCCATTTCATTATTTTCATGTGTTATTATTTTGGCTTTCATAGATTCTAAAGTAATTTGATAACCAGCTACCTCAGACCTAGCCCTTCTACAATTATCTCTTTCAGTTACATAATCAGTAAGTACCTTTTGATAAAAATCATGACACTTAGAGCATACCTCAGAGATAGGGGGTGAACTTGGTGAAGTAGCTACCATAGCAAGCAGAACAGGTTCATCTTCACTCTCCATGCTCCAATCAAAGCTTCCAAGACCATCTTTGGATTCCAAAGCAGCAAATCCAGGTTCCTCATCAAAGGTTGTGCTCCAATCAAACTCTTCCACTGATTCTTCCACTGCTACCATACAATAGGTTCTTGGTTCATCATCAAACTCAAGACTCAAGTCAACCTCGATAGATTTTCTTGAGCAACCAAAGCTTTTGTTTCAGTAATAGGGATTTCCTTTAGTTCAAGCTTGGGTTTCACAGTCATTCTATTTGCCTGATATTTAGCATATTTACACTCTCTTGCAAAGTGTCGAGTCTTTTGACAATTGAAGCATTCAATCTTGGTCTTGTCAAATGTTATACCCTGCTTAGACTTGAAGTCAATGCCTCTTCCTGTTTTCTTCATGAACTTCTTGATCCTAGCAGTGATCATAGCAACTTGCCATCTTATATCAATTTCTTCAAGAGCATCCTCTTCAATTTGTGACAAGCCCTCTTCATAGGTAACAGGTAGAGTGGCTTGCTGAGCAAAGAATGAGCATACAACTTCATCAGAATGGATGGTATTTGTTGGTGCTGAGCTGGGGGTAGGATAGGTAATAGTACTTTGAGTAGGGTAAGCAGTACTTTTAGCGGAAGCACTGCCTCTCTTTTCAAACGACACAAAAGCAATACTGTGAGATTTTAAACTTGTTTGTCCATTCATCTCATGCTCATACACCTTCAAATGGTTGTAGAGATCATCAAAGTCCATAACATCTAATCCAGGTTGTCCTCTGATCATAGTAGCAATCACATGCCATGTAGATGGCAAACTCCTTAAGAACTTCAGATTTGCATCTTCAACAGATACCTCGCTTTGTATAACTCCAAAGATACTAAGAAGATTTTGGAATCATCATAGGCAACATCAAGACCTTCTCTTTCACCAACAGTGAATGTTTCAAACTGTTGGTTCAACAGATTTCTGTGCATCTTCTTGGAAGCATCATTACCTTTAAACCTTGTCTTGAGAGCAGCCCATAGTTGTTTAGCATCCTTATCATCATGAAACTTGAGTAGGTGACCATCAGGTATAGCAGACAATAGGATGTTGAGAGCCTTTTCTTGATTCCTTATTGTAGCAGCAGGCAAAACGGCCTTAGGTGGTTTAGGTTGTCCAGGAACTTCTATAGGGTCTCGAATAACTTCATTACCATTGACAATTACATTCCACAGTGCATGGTCTGTAATAGCAATGTAACGCCTCATCTTCATGCTCCATAGATCGTACTCTCCCTTCGATGATAGGAATTACGGTGAGGTGATGGATGGGGTGGTGCGGCTTGATCGACATCTTTAGGGTTTGTTGTTAACTAGGTTTCTTTAATCGTAGTTTCCACACAAGCTCGATACCACTTGTTGGATCGATGTACTCTAACCAAACTAACTTTGTGTAGATTGTAAGGGCTTAGCAACTTCGGATAAATCCTAAGTCACTAACAATGAAACACTGAATTAACTCTATTAAGTATGCGGAATTTACTTGAATAAAGCTAAGAATAATTAACTTTACTTCAACGATATTATTAACAACTCTGAACCTCCTTGATACACAGATTCACTAACAATCCCTAACAACTCTAATATTCTCTAATATAGCACGTATATTCGTACTCTTAAACTCTAAAATCACGTACATATTTAATGCCAATCTAGGGATCCTTTTATAGGCATAAGGATAACCCTAGTCGGTTTACAATTCTATTCCTTATACGTCAAGTAATACTAAACTAATCTGAGAACATTCTAGAACTACATAATAATCCTTAACGATTTTGCATAACAGTCTTTTAACCATACAGTACTTTGATGAACGAGCAGTACTTTGACTTTCTTCTTTTGCAGTACTTTGACTCTTCAGCACTTTGACTTTCTATATCCCTACAATAAATCAAGGGCATCACTAATTGCTCAAGTAAATCAACAAAACCGAATTTTTAGAAACGAAAAAGTTTCACAAGTTAACCGAACTAAATGAAAGCGAAACAAGATAAAAGAGTTCTAGACAAACGTCTTTAGAAGTCTTATTAATATTCCATCTTCAAACATACAAACCTAGTTGATATCAGGATCAGGGACGTCTCGTGAATTTTTGAAGCCCCGTGCCAATATTAAATAATAGGCCTCTCGAACGCAAAACCAGTTAATTTGCGAACAAAAAATGATGAATATTTTTTGGAAATACAAACCACGTCTTTGAAACTATATAAAAAAATGTCCATCATATGACTAAAATATGTGACAATTATGGACCACAATTTGTTTAAGATATGCTTTACTTGTAAAAATGCATATCGCTTGAAGTGCTCTCTGAAGGCCCGAGTTGCAAATAGATTTCTTCGACTAAACATAAAAATTAAATGTAATTCAAGACAAGGGTTTAAATTATCAATTTTGAAAACCCCTTACACTTGTTTGTAAATAAAACTAGAAAAATAAGAAAAGGTGCAACTTATAAACTCTAGGGGGTAGATGCAAATAAAATAGAGTCAGCATCTTCCTCCGTCGAACACATCTACGCCCCTGTTTATACAAGTTTCTGAAGATGCTCCATACTAGCAGGTTTTATCATTTTCTTAATGTAAGAACCAAATAATTTATGGTTTTGAACACACTGTTATCATATTTATGCTATAAATCGAATAAAAATCAGCCGTGATGTACATAATCATGGTGCCCCTAAAAATATTGGAGCCCTGTTCCGTCGATCACCCCGAACATGCTAAAATCCGGCCATGATCAGGATTGTTGATAAGATAATAATTAAGATATAATTTATGTATATATTATTGATTTTTTTATGTTGATTAGAGATAATGGTTTTCGTATGGTTTATTTTTGTTTGTTCAGTGTCAAACCTAAGACCGAACACCATGTCATTTTTTTAGAATAGAGATTCCGTTGGGTTCTATTACAATTTATCATTTTACCATCAATTTGATCTTATTTTTAATTTACATATTTGGACAGAAAACCTCGGGTTATATTATCTGTTAGAACCGTTGGTTTTACTCATTAATTACAGTCATCTTTGAAAACACCTTGTAGCTATCACCTCTATTATGGGGTTTTATTTTATCTTTATTTCCAAAATGTGTTCATCTTCAGAGTAATAAGAAGATTATAATAGTATCGAAATGTTGATTACTTCAACGGTGGTGGGCTAACAGAGGCCAAATTACAAAAACACAAAATAGATGCCATAATCACCTCTATTATTGGGTTTTATTTTATCTTTGCATTTCCAAAATGTATTCATCTTCATAGTAATAAGAAGATTAAAATAGTATCGAAATGTTTATTATTTCAACGGTGGTGGGCTAATAGATGCCAAATTATAAAAAGACAAAATAGATGCCATAATAAAAACGATACTGAAGACATTACAAGTAATACATAGTATTTATATATCAGCAGCCAGCTAGAAGGTGCAAAAAAATATTACTCATAGAAAAAAGCTAACCATAAAGGCTGACATCATTATAAAAAGTAGCTGCATTCCTTGTTTCACTTACAATAATTTCATTCACATTATCACATACCTACCAGTTATCAGATACAAAAAGCTCCCACTTCCCAAATTACCATTAACAATGGCAGAAGTCATTGCTTCCACCCTCATTGAAGCCGTTTTTCAGAAGCTGGCCGGTGAAGCTGTGAAGCAAGTTGGTCGAGTCCAAGGAATTCGTTCCTAGCTGAAGAGCTTGGAGAAGACATTGTATCGTATCCAAGCTCTCCTTGTCGATGCTTCTGACAAGGAAATAAAAGAAGTTCTTGTTCAAAACTGGCTCAATGATCTCAAACATTTGACGTACGACATAGACGATGTTCTAGATGATTTGGCAACCGATGTTATGCATCCCGATTTCGTCAAGAATTTAGGAGCCAGCAGTAGCAAGGTACGAAAGCTCATTTCATCTTGTTACACAAATTTCTCACTGTGTACTAGGACACACAAAAGGTTAGATAATATTAATCTCCGGTTACAAGATCTAGAAAAGGAAAAAGAAACACTTGGTTTGATGGTGAAGAATGGAGGCTTAGAAATTAAGAATGATAGGTCAGAAGATAGAAACAGAAAATCCCAGACCTGTTTGGTAGATGCATCTAGGATTGTTGGCCGAGAAGGTGATAAGAATGTCTATATTCAAAAGTTGTTAGAAGAACCGTGTAATGAAAACTTTAGCATCGTACCCATAGTTGGTATGGGTGTGGTAGGTAAAACCACTCTAGCTAAAATCATGTATGACGATAAGCAAGTGAATGATTACTTCAAACTCAAGACGTGGGTTTGTGTTTCGGATGAGTGGGATAGCTTCAGTATAAGTAATATTATATTTCAATATGTTATCGGGGAGAAAAAAGAATTTAAAGATTTAAGTCTTCTTCAATTAGCTCTTAGAGATCAACTTAGAGATAAACTGTTTCTTCTAGCGTTGGATGATGTTTTGAGTGAAAGTAGTGATGATTGGGAATCCCTAGTGGCCCCTTTTAAGGCATGTGCTCCTGGAAGTAAAATAATTATGACAACTAGGAAGAAGAAATTGCTTAGAGAGTTGGGTTGTGGTAAATTAGACAATTTGCAAAGTCTCTCACATGACGATGCTGTGATTTTATTTGCTCAACATGCATTGGGTGCAAATAACTTTGATTTACATACAAGACTTAAAGCACATGGTGAAGGAATTGTGAGAAAGTGTAATGGCTTGCCTTTGGCTTTAAGAGCACTTGGCATGTTATTGAGGGGAAAGGAAGAAGAAGTAGAACGGAAGGAACTGGTAGAAAGTGAGATATGGAGCTTAAAAGCTGAAAGTAAAATTATTCCGGCTCTTAGGCTTAGTTACCATGAACTCTCAGCCAATTTGAAGCAGCTCTTTGCATATTGCTCTTTGATCCCAAAGGACTATGCGTTTGAGAAGCAGGATTTGGTTCTACTCTGGATGGCAGAAGGTTTTTTACACCAAGCAGGTCCAGGCAAGTCAACTCAAGAACGGTTGGGTTATAAATGCTTTGATGAGTTATTGTCATGGTCATTTTTCCAGCACTCACCTAATGACGAGTTTGTGTTTGTTATGCATGACCTGATGAATGATTTGGCAACATTTGTTGCTGGAGAATTCTTTTTCAAGTTAGAGAAGAAGATGGAAACGGATAATAGGATACAAGCTATAGAAAAGCTCCGTCATCTGTCATTTGTTAGTGAGGAATTTGAAGCTTACAACAAGTTTGCGGTATTCAAAAGAGCTAAAGGTTTAAGGATATTCTTGTCTGTTGGGATGAAAGAAACATGGGGAAGATACTTGTCGAAAAAGGTTCTAGTTGACTTACTTCACCAGCTACCATTGATACGGGTAATAAGTTTGAATGGTTATGATTGAGATAAGTGAGGTACCAGAGTCTATTGGTAGTTTGAAGCACTTGCGGTATCTTAGCTTATCTCGAACTAAAATCAAACATTTACCTGAAAATGTTTGTGATCTTTATAACTTGGAGACATTTATAACTTGGAGACTTCTTAAAGTTAAAGAATTTGCGGCATATTGACATTAGAAACACTCCAGAGTTAAAAGACATGCCTTTAGGGATTGGTGAGTTGAAAAGCCTACAAACTCTCTCCAAAATCATTATTGGAGAAGAAAATGGCTTTTCCATGACTCAACTTAAAGATTTGAAGGATCTTCAAGGTATAATTTCCATTAAGGGGATGGACAAGGTTAAAACCACAATGGAAGCAGGAGAAGCAAACTTTTCACAAAAGAGGCTTACTGAGCTAGAGATGGAATGGAGTGATGTATCGGATGCTTCCCAAAAGGAAACAACTGCAAAGGATGTACTTGATGCATTGAAGCCTGATAATGATGCTTTGAAAAAGCTAGGAATTGTGAACTACTGTGGTTTGGATTTCCCAAAATGGGTTGGGGATCCCTCGTTTTATCGGTTGGCTTGTGTGTCTATACGTGGATGTAAAAACTGTGCATCTCTACCAGTATTTGGGTAACTACCATCCCTTAAGGAGTTATCCATTCAAGACATGGATGATGTAAAAGTTGTGAGGTCAGAGTTTTTTGGTACTGGCGTTGTATTTCCTTCACTTGAAATACTTAAATTTGTGGGTATGACGGGGTGGGAGGTATGGTCAAGCAGTAGTGTTAGTGGGGTTGATGATGCTGGGTTCCCATGCCTTCAGAAGCTTTATATTCAAAATTGTCCCAATTTGCGTCGAAGTCTCAGTTGGAACACTACCTTTACTTAGGGATCTAAACATAAGATCATGTGGTGAAGGTGTGTTGAGAATTCTGGTTCATGCAGCTCCATTAGTCACCAAGTTGGAAATAGATTCTATTTCAGGGCTTACTGATCAGGTTTGGAGGGGTGTTGTATTGGATCTTAAGGCAGTTGAAGAATTGATAGTCACAAGCTGTGATGAAATAAGATATTTGTGGGAATCAAAAGAAGCAGAGGCAAGCAGTAAGGTTCTCGCGAATTTAAAGAAGGTGTATGTATTTTATTGTGAAAAATTGGTGAGGTTATTAGGGGAGAAAGATGAGGAGGAGTACAATTATGGGAGCAACTTCCTAACATCTCTTAGGTTCTTACAGATAAATCAGTGTAACAATTTTAAGCATTTGATTTGTCCAAACAACATTGAGACGTTGGAAATCTATCGTTGTGACTCAGTTACATGGGTAGGAGGGCAGAAGCTCAAGTCGGTTACCATTTTTAACTGTAAGAAACTAATGATAAAGGAGAAGTTGGGAGAAGGTGGAGAGAAGAATAGGTTACTTATCAACAGCAAAAGCATGCCAATGCTTGAAGAAGTATGGATATCACAACATCCAAATGTGGCATTGATCATTGATTATGGGGGTAACTTCATTCACCTCACCAGATTGACAATATGGGATTGTCAAAGTACGGCGGAGTCATTATTTTCAGACCTCCAATTGCAGAGTCTCACCTCGTTAACTTATCTGGAAATAACGCATTGTCCAAGTATGGATGTTCCAATAGCTGGGCTTTGGCCTCCCAACTTGCGTCTCCTTACAATTGGGAATTTGAAGAAGCCCATTTCAGAATGGGGCCCACTGAAGTTTCCATTAACACTAGTTGACCTAACCTTATTTGGTGCAAAGGAAGAAGCGATAAATTGGGGTCAATTGTCTAATCTTAATCTTCCTTCATCTCTTACTCGACTTTGGATATGCATTTTTGACAATTTGGAAACAGTTTCAGAGGGACTCCAACACCTCACCTCCCTCCAACATCTTTCGATTTGCTGGTGCCCAAAGATGAAAGACCTACCAGTACAGTTGTTGCCTTCACTTTTGAGTTTGGAAATAGAAGAATGTGGAGATCTGAAAGAAAGATACAGGAGAGGAGGCTCCTGCTGGCCCCAAATCTCCCATATCCCCAAAATCCATATAGACTACCTATCAGAAACATAATATGAAGGTGTGTTCTCTTTATACCCTTTGACTTCTTTTATTCATTATATTTTTTAAGTAAATAATAAGCTATTCTTGGATTTTATTACAACAGTTTATTTTTCATTTTCCAAAATTAATGCGAACTGAATTTTGATTGTATAGTGTAAAACTGAAAGAAGCATGGTCATAAAAACCTTTTTAAATTAGTCAAACCTGAAGTCAATGTGGGTTTATACCACCGCGTGCACAACGTGGATGTTATGTTGTTTATGTTCCATGAAATTTATATATATTCACACTATATCTGATTTTGCAAAATATAATTTGACTTGCAGTGAAGTTAAAGCATACTAAAAAAGGGACACGGTTGAATATCATGATGTGGTGTAATGCTAGTATTGCAGAGACAAAAGAGATCATTGTGTGCTCAAGGTGTTTGATTTGTAGTTGATTGTTGGAAATGAGTTGCTATATCATTTGGATGGAGGCTAGTGAGTCGTGAAAGATGAGACTACTTCGCCTTAACAAATGATATAGCCAATGAGCGAAGACAAAGCTGTTTGATGCCTAAGTTCACGTTTTTTGACTGCTTTGGTGTTGTACCATGTTGCTGTTTGTTAAATTTTCTATTAGCAGTTTGAGTATTTGTTTTATTGTTTTAGATTGGTGAAGTTTTTTTATTCTTTTTGCAAGTCTTTTGGATTTTGAGCTAGCTATGTAATTTGATACATGCAATCTTTTCCTTTTCACCAAAAAAAAGTATGCTCTGTTTTAAAAGGAGATGTCCATATTGTGGCCCTTATATGGGACACATATCTTGCTTAAGATGCCAGTTTTTCAACTCTAAGATAAACCATAATTCATTCCTATAGTTCATCCCTAGATGATCATGGCATATTTGTGTTTCCCACCATTTTTAGTTCTACAGACACGTGAATTATTACTACTGGGAAAAATGTGTTTAAGATGTACAGTGAACAAATACAATTATCTCTATAAGGTTACCCCATATAGTGACCTGCATCATTAATGAACATGACAATGAGAATCATCTAAAGTAGGCGGTTAAATAGAGGTTAAAGTTAATGCTAAGTAAAACTGGATGGTCTAAGTTTCAACCCATTTATCTATAAATGGCTGATATGGGTCACGTTTTATGTCTAACGGGTCAGACCGGTTACATTAACAAAATTTAACTAAAATGGACATGAATCAAATGGGTCAAACAGATATATAGTCAATCTAAAATGTATTTAATGGTAACGGGTAAAAACACATCATTCATTATTGCTGGTCGGAATGGGTTGCATAACCGTGGGTGACTTTCAACCCTTATGACCCATTTCCTAATGAGCTAGTTTTTACATCATCTGTTGGAACCAGTGTTGTAAAACTTGGATTACAAGGCCTAGTAATCAGAGATTACTCAGTACAAGGTCAGCGACTGAGGCGAGTTTAGCCGAATCTGCAGAAAAGTCAGTTTGGTCTTAATCCCATCAAAACTTGATAAAAGCATGGCCAAAACTTGGTGTTAACTCGGTTTTAAGTATTTGAAAAATTGTGTAAGTGTTTCTAAACATATTTCTAGAGTTCTATGAATATGTCATACATATAACATCGAAAATTTATATATAAAGTTTCCAATTGGAGTACCCCCTGACTTGGCCAATTACTCGCTATAAGGTATCCTAGCAGTTGAGTACTGCACTACTTCCTAGCGTGTTTTACAACAATGGTTTGAACCAGTATAGATAAATAGTACATGAGCTGACGAATTCATAAGTAAATGAGTTAAAATAGAGAGATGTACAATGACCTAGCTATCCTTTAGCTTTTATCAGTGAAATATGTCATTCCATGGTTTTGTTTAGGGCTGAGCAAAACCGACCGAAACCGACAAGGCCCGAAACCGACAAAACCCGAACCCGACCGAACACTAAACGGGTCGGTAGTCGGTTGAATAATATGCATTGTATCGGTATCGGGTCGGGTCGGGCTAAAAACCGACTCCAACCCGAATGAAGCCCGCCAAAAAAAGAAGACCGATTAAATATTAGGTCTTTGTCAAAATATACGCCCCTTTCTATTGTCAAACACAAAATACGCATCTCTCAAACACAAAACTCATCTCCCAAACACAAAACGCATCTCACGACTGTTAAGAGCATCCCTCATAGTTGTCGTATGGCTTTTTCTCATGCTTTAGTTGCTGCTCTGGGTAAAGTGGCGGCTATGCCAACATCTATTGAGGCGTGGGCAAAACTTTTGTTGTTACCGCATTGCACATTACATGTTTTCAGGCCTTCTAACCGTCAGGAGCGCAAGTCTGGTAATAGGAAGTCTTTGCAATGCCTTAGTATTCAACGGTTGTTGGCTGCTTGGGGTGGGGATGGTTTTGATGAACTTATTCTCTCGCTTTTGCCCAACCCTCGAGGTGGCCCCGGAGAGGATGGGCTTGGCTCTGGGTCCAGTAGCTCGGTGTGTTCTAATGTTAAACAATGTTTGAGGAAAGTTTTGGATGGGCATTTCACCGCAATTGTTAAAGTATTATGTTCTTCTGGGTTGCACCTTATAGTACGGATACTTTGACGTTGTTGGCTAAGCATCCCATACTTCCTCCCCCGGTTATGACTGTTTCCTTGCTCTCTGAGCCTCCACTTGTTGTGGATGTTGATAGCGTTCTTGGGTGTATTCAATCTTTCCCAAAAGGGACTTCTTGTGGGCGGGACGGATTGAGGGCCCAACACATTTTAGATGCTTTTTGCGGAGAGGGGTCGGCGATCGTTGTTGGGTTACTCAAGGCTATCTCTGTGGTGGTTAATTTATATTTGGGGGGGAGGTGCCCTAAGGGTTTGGCGGAGTTTGTTGCATCTGCGCCCCTCACACAATTGCTCAAACCGGACAATGGGATTAGGCCTATTGTCGTGGGCACGATTTGGAGGAGGCTGGTATCCAAGGTGGCTATGAGGGGTGTCAAGAAGGAGATGTCCAATTACCTTGGTGATTTTCGGTTTGGAGTGGGAGTCCCTAGTGGGGGGAGGCCGTGCTCCATAGCCAAATGATTCTTACATGAGTTTCATTCATATGGGTCGGTTGGCTATGCTTCGTTGACTTCTCAAATGCCTTCAACTTGGTGGATCGGACTACCCTTTTAAATGAGGTTCGAACTCGATGCCCATCTATTTCCCTATGGGTAGATTTTTATATGGTCGAGGCGAGGTTATATGTGGTGACGACCATATTTGGTCCACCACCGAGTTATTGAGGGGACCCTTTAGGCCTCTTCTTTTGCCTTAGTTTTGCACCCACTTGCCCACCGGATTAGGGATTGTTGCGAGACTTATTTTCCATGCTTGGTATTTGGATGATGGTACGATTATCGGTGACACTAAAGAGGTAGCTAAAGCCTTAGATATTATCATGGTGAGGGCCCCACCGGCCTTGAACTCAACATTAAGAAAAGCGAAGTTTTTGCCCTCATGCAATGGGGTGAAGGTGCTGGATGGTTTGTTTCCCCACGGATTGGGAGGCCGACATTGGGTGTGAAACTCCTTGAGGCGCTGTAGCCGGGATGCGGGGTTTATTAGCAGTTTGGCGTGAAAAGGGCATCTCGTCTTTGTGGAACTAATGAGTTGTCTCACAAGTCTCGCGACCCTCAATCGAGCTCCTTTGCTTCGCCATGTATGGGCGTCGCAGTCGATGTTCGGTCTCGAACGTGCCAACCTATGTATATAGGGAAGCTATTTCTATTTTGACAATGGCCTTTGAAGGCAATAGAGGCCATTGTGGTTTGTGGGGGCCTTTTTTGGGATTTTCAATGGAGGCTCGCATCCCTTCCGACTCGGTTTGGTGGGTTGGGTTTATGTCAATGAGGATGTATCTACTTATGCTTTTGTGGCCTCGAGGCGCAATCTTGGAGTTTGCGGGATCACATTCTTCGGGATATGGTATTGATGGGGTTGACTCGATTATGGGTATGCAATGGATCGCCATGCATGTCCCTTCCCGATTTCGATATTAGCGGTTTCTCTAACAAGGACACCGCCACACCTAAAGCCCAAAATGTTTTGGCGTGTGCCATTTTTAGTGGAATCGTCCGGAGTTTGGGAGAGAAGTTCAATTTATCCCCTCGGAAAAAAGCGGTGTTTGAATGTCTCCGAGCTCCTCATGCTCAAGATTTCTTGACGGTTATCCCCATTGAAGGGTGATCTGCGCAAAACCGTCAAGTCTAAACAGACTTAAAACAGCTCAGACACAAATACAATGAAGATCTGAGGAGTATAGTGGATTCCCGGGTCGTTAAGTCCCACGGAGACTCAATGGTGTGTTAAACACTTGATCAGACGGTAGAATGATCACTAATGATAGCGATCAGAAAGGATTTGGATAGATAATTACACTACTGAAAAAGGTTATAAAATAAAGCGACTTAAATGCAAATTAAGAAAATTAAAAAGATAAAAGATATTAAATAAACGCTATCACTATATTTAAAGTGATGAACGTTTAAAACCTAAAACTTAAAACTTACGTTTAAATAAAAATAACGTAAACGTACAAAATAAAACGTGAAACTTACATAATATAAATCCTAAAAATATGAAAAATACATTTTTACAATCCTAATGATAAAAGAAAATTTATAGAAAAAGAAAATTATTTTTAAAACTATTTATTTAATTATTATTAATTAAAACTAATTTAAACTATTTAATAATACTCAAAATAAAAGAAAATATGAAATAAGACTAGAAAAATAAAATTAAGACTTAGAAAATCTAAAATATGATAAAACTAATTTTAAAACTGAAAATATATTTTTAGACTTTTATGTATTTACTATTAATTTAAAACTATTTAAAACTAATTAAAATGCTAAAAATACTTTTTAAACCAAGAAAATTATGGAAAAATACTTTTAGGCTATTTATATTTATCTAAACTTAAGAAAATTGAAAATTATTTTTGGAACTTTTCTTAATTTTTGTATTAAATGCTATTTAAAAGTGCTTAAAACTAATTTAAATAAAGAAAAATAGTAAATAAGCTTGGAAAAATCTGAAAATTCAAGATAACTCTAAAATAATACTAGGAAGCTAGGAAAAATGGAAAAACATGGGCTTGTGTGGAAGGATTTGAAACTGATGTGGAATGAGCTTAAAAATAAGCACTTCCAATAAGCAAATGAGGTCCAAAAGCTACCAAACTGATAATGAAGCTATAATAAGCTAAAACAACCAAAATTCAACAAGATTCAACAAGCTACAACCTCTGAATTAGCAATTTGAACAGACTTGAGGTGTTGAGATTTTAAGCTAAAACAGCTAAAGGGGTGCTACTGCAACCACCAAATAAGCAACCAATTAAGCTAGAAACAGGAAAATGAACTTGGAACTTGGAGAAGACCTGGGTGAGAGTTGTTAGACCAAAATCTGAGACCTAGGGAGCTCAAGTGAGCCCCTGTGCAAGGTCTGCAAAACTCAGTGACAAACCTCGAGCAGCAATGCACTGCAGAGGGCACTTGGGAGCTTATTGAGAAGCATTTTGAAGCTTAAACAAAAATCACAAAATTATACTAAAATAGATATAAAGAAATAGACCAGTAGGGCTTTTAAAAACAACAAGTATCACTTGATTTGACCAAGAAATGAGTCCATTAAAAATCTTTCCATTTGACCCCAAAACTGAATTTGCAATTTGACTTTTTTTGAAGGATTTGAAATGTTTGACTAAAATGAACTTTGAAGCTAATTTCTCAACTGAGTATGATGTATAATGATGAAATTAAACTAAAGCAAGTTATACTTATAACTTTTGAACACAAAATAAGTTTTGGAATTGGCAAAATCACTACAGTGAGCTAATTAAGGCAGTAGAGATGGAATTTTGACTTCCACTGCTTTGATATGCAAATGGGCTATTCAAATGGTTCTAGCAAGCCTAAAGGAAGCTAAGTAAACTTAAACTAACCACTTATAAGCTCTGTAATACCAAATACCTGCTTATACCAAACACAGGATCATGTAACTTGTGGGCAACTTATAACTAGCAATAACTTACTAGTGAAGCAAATGATCAAACCGAACTTGAATATCATAAATACATTAATTAGACAAATTTAAACTAATGGTGATCACAATTACTCGAGACAAGCCTAATGTGCAACATAGATAGAAATTGAAAATAGGAAATGCAAACTCACATGTACCCAGCTGATGTCTAAGGCTAAACCAGAATCAAAACTAACCTATTCTAGCTTAATCTCACCCCATATCACCTACTGCATCACCCAACATCATCACCAAAACCATTCTTGACCATTTCTTTGACTTCTGTTGACCATGAAGCAAAATTTATTGAAACTGACTTTTGAGCTTTCAAAAAGACTTTAAATAGCTTATATAAGCTTAGTTAAGTTTAGAAATAAGCTTCTAAGAGCTTGTGTATAAGACTTGTAAACTGAAATTTGCACAGTTAACTTAAAATTTGAAACTAATAACAGAACTTGGAATTGCTTAATCAAAACACATTACACTGAAGGTTTAACTTAAATATGGTTCACAGGAACTGAAATTACATCATTTAGATATGAACTACAACATTTTAACAAAAATCGACATTAAGGTAAAAACTAAAAAACTAACTAACTACCCTTCATAGCTTCTCTTTCCTTCTTTTTATACTCCAAGAGCTTCTCACTAGTCCACTGAGAAAATCCCACCATCTTTCTAAGCCATTGGATGAGTTCAAGCAATATTGGCCGTTTGATTTGTTTTGGCGCCAAAAAGGATTTTAACAGGTGGAGGAGTTGAGTGTATGAGGTGAGAAGCAATAAATGTGTTTTGTAGTGTGGTGGAGGTGGAGGAGACAAGATATTGGATAGGTGAGGAGGGGGAATGGATGTGTGGAGTGATTTCAGGCAGTGGGTGGGAGGTTGAAGAAAAAGGGCGCGCAAGTGGTTTCTGTTTGACTGGCTTGGGTTGACCAGATATTAGTAATCAAGGGGGTCCAAAATTGGGGGTTCAAAAGGCTAATGACAGGGGGTCACTTGGTTATTGACTAGTCCAAAAAGGGTTTTAAGGTAATAATAAACAAGGACTAGATGTGTAAATCCTGAAAATGTAGGGACCTAAGCTGCCATTTTCACAAAGATGCTCCAAGGGCTAAAAGTGACAAGCTTCAAAAGTACAGGGACCAAACTTGACAACTTCCAATTTCCAGGGGCCATTTCTGCCAAATTTCAAACTTGAAGGACCAATTCTGTAATTTTCTCAAACTTTTGATATTTTTCACCAAAGGACTAAATTTGACAAATTATGATTTAAAAGGACCTTTGGTGACTTTACTTTTGAAATTATGTGCTCGGGGACTATTTTGACAACTTTTGAAACTTGGGGACTAAACCGCAATTTTGCAAATTTGATATGTTTTCATCCGATTTTGATATTTTGCATTTAAAACACATAAAACAACGATTTGTGATATTTTGATCATTTTGATGTGTTTCGAGTGTTTTCGAGATGATTTTGCGGTTTAGATAGTACAAAATGATGAGTATTTAGACACTCATCAAAGGGCTAAGCCAACATATGTCGGCCCGGAGTACCGGACTATCCTTAAGTCTTGGCTAATGATCCCTCTGTTTCGGTGATGAGCCTTGCCCGGTCTGCCGTAAGGTTTGTTTAGATTCCTTTCATGCGAGCATGCGGTCCATTGCAAGGAGTTACCGTTTCAAATACATGCATGATTGGTTAGGGATGTTACGTATGATGTTCTTAAACGAGCGTAAATTTCTTCTAAAAAGAGGCCCATGTGAACTTTCGACAAATCCGCTTGAAGGAGGTCTACTTTACGGCCGGTGATATACTTGTGTTTGGATGGGGGGAAACATGTCTTGTGTGGATCTTACCTGAGTGTCCCTCTTGTTGGGCTAAGGGACAATGGGTTTGTTGCGGGACAAGCGGCGTTGAAAGCGGAATCGAGCAAAGTTGCTAAACACGAGAAAGCTTGTTTAGAGAATCAACATGTATTTACCCTTTTGCTTTTGATACATTTGGGTTCCTAGCTTCTGGTTGTGGAGTTTTGACTAGGGTTCAACGGGTTGTGCAAAGTAATTTTCGACCCCTAAGTCACAAAATTTCACTTTTAGTAGAATTGGTTTTGCTATTCAAAGGGGTTCATGCACGACTTGTTGCCCGTTTGCACCGCCATCTTATTGTAATCCGTTATTTAAGTAATAAAAGTTAATTTCCGTTAAAAAAATGTCAACTCAAGAACACGAGGGGTGAATCAATCTCTTCTTCTTTGCCTACTTTCGAATCATTTGCATCTCAACAAAACAATATAATGGAAGTAAGTATTTTTACATGTTTTGTATAGTTTAGATTGTTTTTATAAGTAATTGATTATAGTTTAATTGATTATTTGATTATATAGTTTAGATGAAAAAAAAAGAAAAAAAAGGTAGAAATCGTGTACTGATTTAGGCAAAAAAAAAATCACAAGTATTGATAAGTAATTGATTATAGTTTTTATAAGACATCATGGGACATTTAATGAACCAATTAATGGATTCATTTAATGAATCATTTAGGCATTTAATGAAACATGGGACATCGAAGTCACGAAGTGTACTGATTCAGTTAATGAATCATTGTACTCAATGGCAGTATGAAAGTATGAAACAATAAATGAATAAAACATCATTTAATGGATTCTTAACTTACTGTGTAGTGTAGTCAATGGCATTTAATGGATTCAGTTAACATTGAAGTGTATTGATATTGTGTGTTTACTTGTTTGTTTAGGATCAACCGATTGACGTTGAGACTATTGAAACTGATGATAATAAACGCAAAAGGAAAGCCCCTCCCAAACCAAGGAAAACGACTTCCGAGTGTTGGAAATACTTTGAAGCAAAGTTTGAACCGGATGAAAATGGTCAAAGTAGTAACACAATTCGTCGTCGTGGTAATTCTTTCTTAAATGCTTTTAAAGATAAAGTTGGAAATAAGTTGAGCGGGGATGAAGACGAGTTGACCAAATATCTAAAAGAACCGCGTCTTGAGCTAGAGGATGACGAAGAATTCGACATACTTAATTGGTGAAAGGTAAATAGTCCAAGATTCCCAATTGTATCAAAGATGGCTAAAGGTAAAACTTATGTTTTTTTTTTATTAAATTTTAGATATCTTAGATTCTTTGTGCTTTGTTTTTTATAAACTTAGGTTTTTTATTAATTTTGTTTTAGATATCTTGTGCATCCAAGTATCCACCGTTGCTTCGAATCCGCCTTTAGCGCAAATGGTCGAGTTTTAGACCCGTATAGGAATTCTTTAGCGCCTAGCATTGTAGAGGCTTTGGTGTGCACACAAGATTGGATCCGACATCAAGTAGAAACATCACTTTGGATACATTAGAGGATTTAATGAAAGGCACGAGGTTGCTAAAGGTAAAATATTTATATATAAGTTTATTGGTTATTTGGTTATATTAGTAACTTATGTTTGACTTTTGTTCTCATGTTTTTTCTAGAAATTCAAGAGGCGTTAGAGAAACAAAAAGGAGAACATGGAAATTCAAGAATGGTGTGATTTGGTTATTTGGTTGCTTATTTGAACTTGTATTTGTATTGGGTATTTGTATTTGGAGGCATGATTCAAGACATTTGTCATTTGTATGTTTTGGTATTTGTATTAGACGGGAATGATTTGGCCTCAGTAGCCTATTTGGTTTTGTATAAACTGGTCACAGTAGCCTATTTGTCATTTGACATCAGTAGCATAATGGAAGCAACATCAGTACTTCAGTAGCATAATTTGTTTTGTGATATCAGTAGCATAGTGGAATTGGAAGTGGACGCTGGGCTGGAATACTCGGGCTGGAAATGGATCTGCTGAGATGGGCCCGTTTGTATGCCTTGAAGAGTCTTCCTTTAATTTTGCTGAGCTGCACCTTAAACTCGGGCTAGGCCCGTTTGTATTACCGACCGAAACCGACAAGCCCGTTTTGGACCCGAAACCGAACCGACACTATCGGGTCGGGACTCGGTTATAATGTCTGACTTTATTCGGGATTCGGTATCATCGGGTCGGGTCGGGCTCCTACCCGATGCTCAGCCCTAGTTCTGTTATTCTATTGTTTGTTTATGCTATAGAGGAGGACCAAACAAACAAATCCTGAAAATGCAAATCCAAACACCCCCACATACTACACTGAATTTGCATAGTGTGAATTAGAATCGATTAAACAAAAGTATAATTTGACGCAATTCAAACTTACCTTTGAATTTGGATTTTATAAAAGGCTAGCTTATTGAAACAATAGCTCCCTGCTAACTTTCAAATAATATGCCAGTTTTTCTTATCACACAAATATTCCAGGTTCCTAATCATGATAAACAACAGTCTTATTCATGACAAGTTTCTTATAAAGTCCTGAATCAAAAAACACCCAACAGATGTGTGCGAAGAACTTTTGCACAGGTTGTTAGATGGATTTCCAGGATCGATATGATCAAACTACATCATGTGTATAATCATCATTCAAAGAATCAATAAAAGAAAAAAAACAAGAGAGATTGGGTTGAACCCTTCTATTAAACTGATATATATAAATCGAATGGGGTTAACATGATTTACAGAGTTTTGATCCCTATATATACTGAATGAAACGGTGTCTTTAACAAAGTTAAGAGACATACCGTTTCATTTTTGTTCATGAATGTTTATATGACACCCCATGGCCCAACAATTACACTTTTGCTTGGCCCAACAATTATATCTACTTTATATGTGGGTGTTTTCTATGTCCATTGTACTTTTAATTTGTATAAGCATAGTATGCAGTTTTTTGTCTTAAAATATTTGGATTAGCTTTAAAAAAAATAAAGATAGATGGAGTTTACTTTAAAAAAATACAAGGACACACAATTAAGGCAAAAACATGTATAAATGAGACGCGATCACACTCACTAAATGTTACTAATTAAATCCTCAATTAGATGACCAACAGAGGCGCACGACTAACCTCCCTCTCGATTGTCGCTCTGCTCATTTTGCCCATCTCTTTCATTCTATCTCTAACTTCAATATTATTCATCATTTGCCTTATTCCGCTTTCTATCACTTTGGATGTGACAATATCGCTCTTGGACTAAACAAATCCGCCTTATGATCCAACTTAATCTCCACACCAATCCCAAGTCCACCACCATTTCAAAAGCGTTCATCTGCTGCTCGCATATATTGGCCATGTTGCCAATGGTACACCAAACCATAAACTCTCCAAAATTGAGTTCCACCCACAATGGGACACAAATCCTCCAATCTGCACGGTGAGCCAATATTGCCACCGTGGAGCCCAACCAATAACTTTCCCAATTCCAAAGAAGGCGCTCCAAAATCCTTCCGCAATATTCCACCCGGATCCTCATAATCACCGGTGGCTCTTGATGTCCGATTAGGTGAAGGAGGTCGACGTAGGGACCACAGAAATGGTGGCCGCTTTGCTCTAAAGCATGTGCAATCTCCTCACCGAACCTCATCAAAACTTCCCAAACTCCCAAAACATAGAAAGACAACGGAAGAATCCGGTTGCCGTCCAACCACATTATTACATCATCATCATCGTGTTCCCGTGGTACCTCTCTAAGTTGAGTATAGGCCCACATGATACACACATGGTACATTGTTGTAAGAAGACAATGATCCAATTGCATGTGTTTCCAATTCCAAGAAAGTGTTAACCATGATTCCTTTCGCCTCTTTCCATTTCCGTGAAGTTAATAACACATAATCCAACCCTTCTTTAGTATCAAATCCCGAAGGAAAGACCTTTGTTGGCAGTGGATTCACAAAACCTGGTACTATTATCTCGGTATTTGAGTTGCACAACATTATAACATGATCTTGGTTTTGTTCATCACACAAGTTTTGGATAAACAGCTCAAACCCAAGATACGCAGCATTAGAAGTGAAGAATACATAAGTCGGAACATTGAACTCGTTGGCCACATCTATCATGCCGGTGCAAAGCATGTCGATAACGAACCCTGCAACCCGGCCATAACCCACTTGACTTTGACTTACCATGTCATCTACAATGTTTCTAACATATTTACAATGACTATTTATGAAATCATTAACAAAAGTCATGGGAGCCTTTGGGTCACGGGGTGGTAGGATTTCATCTTGAGGGAGTTCTATGAAGCGTATGCGTTCAATGGCCTTGTTAGCTAATGATTCAATATAGGTGGTGATAGCTAAGCCGGATCGGGAACCAGAAGGTGGTTTTATGACTAGGACGGTTATGGAAAGGCGTTGGTCACGATTCACTAGTAGTCTTGCGAACTCGATGGTTGATTTGATATGACCGATAACTGGTGCTGGGCTGAATACAAGTTCTGCAAATGTATTTGCCATCTTGTTTTTGGTTTAAGGGAAAATCTTTGTGGCAAGTCTTCTATGTATGACTTTTAAGTCCTCATAGCTACAATAATGCCCATGGGACCATCTTTAACTAGAAAACAAACACTCACTGTGACTTTGTGCAAACTTTAATTTATATTTAATTACATACTATCATTATGCTAAAAGAGTCACATTCAAGCTTATCAAAACTATATTTTGTAGATAAATTAAGTTAAAAGTGTCAGAAACAGACAAGTAGCCTTATATAAGACACTAGGACCCATTTTCTGTGACACATCTTAAATTCATCAGGATCTATAAAAAAATATGAGCCCTAAAAGATAAACTGACTAAATCAGACAATAAAGATCATGAATGATTTGGTCATCCACAAAATAAATCAAGGTACATTATATAAAATTGTGCGACTTCAGATAGATACAAAGTTTCAAAAGAGTGGGCACTGTTAAACAGATATATTATTGCCTAATGATTTCATACAGGTTAATAAATCATAAACATATCCATTTTTTCTGAATATGAAGAGGGAAAACCTCATCCGTTTATGTATTTACCAGTTTACGTTTATACCCATTGTTCTGAATTGGATTTTAGTTATTCACAATGCCTACACCACAATTTTATATTGATCATCTGTCGATAAGCCTACACCACATAAACATATGTTCAGTTTTGTTCTATATCTGCTCCAACTCTCAAACAACCAAGTGTCAAAAAACATGTCATAACAAAACCGAAAAAACATATGTTATTTACTTGACACGGTGTTTATTTTATAGCAATACAAGTTTTTACGTGATATTTTATATTTTATCTGTGATGCTTTTATCTGCAAATTCATTGCACCCATCATTTGATCTATGATGACGATAGTCTATATCCGGTCACGAACCCGACTACGGTCCTAAGACTAACTTAGCCCGCATTTAACCGGGCTACGATGATTAAATGTTTGGGCTCACGAAAGCCCAAGCCCAAATCTATTTACGGAATAGATATTGGATATCTCCTATGTTTGAGATAATCATTCCCCAACCGACTTAGGCGGATACGAAGGTTGAGGAACACGGAACCAACAAGGATTCCGTGCGTATATAAGTGGAATCACATCCTCGCTTAAGGTACGATCTACAAACCCTAACTCTCCTTAAACCCTAAACCGATTACTTACCTCACGCCGGAGGATAATCGTGGAGACAATCCCACGGTAAGCCTAACGGTGTTTTCTGCCCCTTAGTGCGCAGGTCTCAAGCAACAATTCTCAATTGGTACGAGAGCCGAGCTTCAAACAAGGAACGCCCAACTTTTGTATCAACAAATGGCGCCATCCGTGGGACCATTCACTAAGAACTAAGACTAGAATGACGAAGCATGGAAATCGTGATCGCAAGCGGATCTTCATGGAAAGAAGTCGCACATCGGCTCAACTTCCAAGCAGACTCTGGGACAACCAAGATCGCTTAAAACAAGGGTCAGCCCGAACTTGGTCTACCCTATAGTGGAACCGCCGGGGACAACCTGTGCCACCACAACCACTACCAAAGACAATGATCCATCACAAGACCGATCTTACCACTCCCATCAAACCAAGATTAGAGACCGACTTGACAAAAGCACCGATGCACTGGATAAAATAAGGACATTGCGGCAGGCGAATACCCTCGCCTAGAAGGGTCGACCGAATTAACACCAAGGGATTTCGATCCCAAAATTATGAAACCTTGACCGCCCTTATGCAAGAGGAGGCTAGAAAAGGTCGGTCGAGCCTACAAACCCGACTAAGTTTTGACTCGAATACGAAACCTCACCACCCGCCGCCCTGAAGGAGAAGCGCAGAGACGCACCACCGACCTCCCGTGTTTAATGTAATTAGGAAAAGGATTGAGGATGATGAGACATCCAACTCACAAGACTGGAAGGAAGTGATGAGGATGAACGGCGCACCCGTGTCCATACCGCACTTGGTAGCCGCAGAATCTGTGATGACTTGGGACGAAGATATTCCCTGTGTGAAAGTGATAACGCCACACGCGTCGTCGGGGTCAAGGAAACTTCCATTTCTTCGAGAAAGTTTTATAACACCCTAGGCGGTGAACCTAATCGTTGTAGTGTAGTAATTAGGGTAAGCCACGGGTATTGATATCGTTCTCAGGGAATAGGAATGCTAGTAAGGAGTTACTACGCTAAGGTTAAGGTTGAGGAAGATTATTTTTATCTTTTATGTTTTATGAAATAGAAAGGTACGAATCTCGAGTATTGGATTGTGGGGGTTGGTATTTCTACCGATTACTCTACTATTATCTAGTTATCTAAACTAAGGTTGTGGGAGTCTATGTCTAATTAATGTGTGCTCGTATGATAGTTTAAAGATGTGTTTACTTAGGTTGTATTACTCCTTAATTATCTCCTATTGATGGTTGAGTTGTCACGCCTTATTCTTAGTTGCGTTGTGTGTCTAAGGTTGTAGGTATGCGTTTCTCCCTAACTCTTTGAACTTACCAAAGGGTCTCGCCTACAAACCCACTAGGATGATAAACTCCTACTCTAAGGCGCTCTTTGGATGGTTTAGCCTACAACTACTCGTAATTATATTCTAAGGTTCACAAAGATGAATCAAGCATTAAGTACACAACGAATGACCTATCGCATTACGGATCATTAATCAACTAAGATAAGAAACAACCAATCAATATTCAATAATTAAGTTTCATACTTCCTAAGCAAACACACAAACAAATTAGCCAGACATGGAAAACATGCAAGCATACACACAAATAATCAAAGACATAATTGAATTAATGAAGTAAAGACTTATCTTGATGTAAGATAGGGTTTAAAACCCTAAAATATTGTACAAGACACCTTAGGTTCGGTTTTAGGTTTTCACTCCAAAAGACTCTCTCCAAAAGACTGAAAAATTCGGATTCTATATATAAGATTACATATGCGACGCCACCTTATGTTTCGCGGACGCCGCCGTGTCGCCGTCATTAGGGTTTCGCCTTGGCCACGTTAACCTTGCGACGGCGTCACCTTATGTCCGTGACATCGTCCTCTTGACTTCCGACGTCGTTCGGATTGCATCTAGGCCGCCCGAGTAGCGACGGCCTACTCTTTCACAACTAGACGCCGCCACTTGAAAATACGAGTTTTGAATTTCGAACCGTCACAAAATCTTGGGACGGCGTCGCATTAGCACCGACGCCGTCGCCTTCTAATTTCAAATGATCGTGAGTGTCTCGATTTTGACTTTGGCCATTTTCTTCATATATTCACGCCTTTTCGTCCAAATAAGTGCCATTCCAAGATTTTGCCTTCAAGAGACCTAAAAAGTGAAAAGGAACGATATTAAGCAATAACGGATACAAAAGTGATCAAATAAGGACTTAAACGACCCTCAAAATGGTACCTTTTAAAACCTTATCAAATATCCCTACACTTGTTATTTGCTTGTCCTCAAGCAAATGTGCTTTTAGCCAATTAATTTATAAGTTAGGGGTCATGAAGCATTAATTCAAAACGGTCCACAACACATATAAGCCCAGAAAGTCATAACAAGCACGGAATTACATACTAGCACCTCACATGGGGTGTTTGGATACTCACATCTCTCTCGGGTGTATATATGAAATATAACAAATAGGAAATGGAAGATAAACACTCATTAACCGGTCCTAGTACATAAATTACCATAGGCTTGAGAATAGATCAAACCTCCATCGCTTGGCGTAAGCACCTAGGAAAGACTATCAAAGAGGTCTTTAAAGGGTTGTAATGTTAGGCTTACGGTAGGGAAACAAAGGGTTTGGTGGAATAGGCTTTTAGTGGTGGCAAGTCAAAATCTCTATGTTAAATGCATATGAAGAATGTTGCTAAGCCAAGACTCGACACTCTAAACTTTAGATAACCGAAATAAACAAACATAAATTTAAAGGATAGATGTAGGATGGTAGCCCGTATGTTTTTTTTTTTTTTTTTCACTCTATTTTTTTTCATACACTTTACTCTACCATCCTCTAAGATAACATCCAAATACTAGGGATTTATAGACATATCCCTACACTTGAGTTTTATTACTCTAACACTAATTTGACCCGAATTGAAAAGATCAAAACACTTGGGGTACATTATTACACAAACAAAGGGAATTTGAATTTAACGCCCTTCCGTCATTTCGTAAACTTTAACTTTTCCCATGAATCCCAATCGTCCCAAAACTGTATACAAAGGATATGACTCGACTTAGCAACTTATTCAAGCAACTAGATAATTGAACTAAGGGTTTAGGGTGATAAAAACATTGGCACTAAAAGTGAGTGCATAAGGGGTAGGCTAAGGCGATTTGGGTGTATATTTGGGGGGTGTAAACAATGCTTTTCATTGATATTCCGGAAAACCGAAACATCACGAGAACCGCGAAAAGGATAGGCTCGAGGGGTTAACTAGGGTATCGTGTACTAAAGATGAGTACAACACAAATGGTGTGGGGGAATTACTCAACCGATATGGAAGAAGTAATTATATTACGGGTATCAAACAAGGGTTTATCCTAATGCCTCTTATCATTTAGTTATTCCTAACTACACAAGTGTAGCCTCACTTGCGATCTCGGAATGCATCACAAAACAAGTTCTAGAATCTAATATACTACCGGTTCACACTCTAAGCATTAACGATGAATGCTTTAATTCCTACTAATCTAAGGGCGATCCTCACATTTTGGTGGAATTTGGGTGGTAAAGGGTTTTTGTGCTACTCATGCAACTTCCTATCCATGAGACGCTTTTGTTAAGACTAATGACCCACTCCTATATATATAATGAAAAATTTCAAATTTGGTGCCAAAATTACCCTAACCGACATTTTCTCATGGTTTATTACACAATCACCTTTGGACAAAGCAAATAGTCAAGGATAAGCATAGTTTCAAAGTTCCCGCTTTATTTTCCTCCCTACACTTAAACCGAACATTGTCCCCAATGTTCCCGAAAGTATCAAAGTTATGATAAAAGAAGGTAATTAAAACGAAAAGAAACTAATACTCCCCGATTAGCTCGGTAGATCCGTAAAGTGGTGGTTAAATCATTTTCAAGAAGAATTATTGCGTGAAAAGCTCCTTCCAATCTTATGTAACTTCTTCTTGACAAACTAAACCTCGCACACTTGAAGAAAACAAACGAAAACTTCGCGTAAAATCGGCGGTAATAATGTATATAAGACTCGATTTAAACTAGGATATAATGCTTGTGGAATGGATGTTTACGAATTTCTAAGAAAATTAAGACCTCGAAAATTCCAAAATTTATAAGTAGCTCGTAAAACGAGAAAAAGTAATCGATGTTTTACTCCTTCTCGACGCCGTCAGTTGCAATCTCGACGCCGTCAGTTATCCCGACAAAATCGGTCTCGATTTTCCGGAAAAAATCGAAAATTTACATCTTTAGAATCTGGAAGAAATTTTTGCAAAACATCCATTATGACTCGATACAAGCATTTGACTCGAACAAACAAACATAAATATCTTTTAGTTAATTGTTATTCTCATGTTTATGTTTCTTTTGAAAACGTGTGTAATCCTCCCTACACTTATCCTTTATGTAAAATACCTTTATATGCAATTAAGACGAGGTTAAAAACAAAATAAAGCATTTTTACAAATTTAAACATGAGGATAAACAATTAATAAAAGATATATGATACTAACAAGCAAACAATTAAGCATGGGTTGCCTCCCACGAAGCGCTTTTCTTTATTTAAGAGTCTTGTAGCTAGACTCATAGTCGTGCTCCTACGCTGTTCTAATCTTAGAGGCCCATTCGATCTCCTTAACTCTTCTTTCATCACGAATATATTCAGCCCTAGTTCAAGACAAGCAAAGTAGTAAACTTTATTCTTCCGTCTACTTGAATGCCGGAATGTTATCTACATCTAAATTATCCATGCCCTCAAAATTTTATTTTGTGGGGCATTATATATTTAACATTCTTGTTTCATTTGAGAACTCGATTATCCCTTTCTTTATCATAAACCATCTTAGACTCTTCTATAAATGGTTTCCCAAGTATCACATCTCCTAAAACCCATCAATGATTCCTTTGACATTTTCCGTAATCATGAAATCACACCTATATGTGAAGTTACCTATGAACACGCAATCCCTTAACCCTCCCCACATAGTTACTTGCTTTCCTAGGGCGAAAGGGGTCCCTCATAGTGTTCTAGCTTTTTGCTCATGATCCAATTGTAATAGAGCCTAGACATTATATTCATGGGTGCCTTATAATCAATGTAGGTGTGATCCCAGATAAGTATCCAATCATACACGGTATTTTGATGTTTTTAGGGTTTCCTCCTTATACGAGGCTCGAAGGTGGTCTTGGAAAATTAACCACATTATGGTGATAAGCGGTTTCTTTCCTTTTAGGGTATGAATCAAAGTACTCCCTAAGTTCTCCTTCTCCTTACTATCCTCCATAATTTCTAACATCATATAATCTCCTTCTTCTAGATCATCATCCGAATCACTTGTAGTCGAATCACTATCTAGAGGTTGATCGATTCTTAAGGACTTCCTCGAGTGTATTCTCAATTATCATATGTAATTTCCTAAGCCTCCAATCTCACTCATGATACGGGCTCAAGTTGGTTAGCGAGGTGGGTCAAGCATTGGGTATTTGTTTGGTGGTGAAGCGTTTTTGGTTGTTGGTTATCGAGTGGTGGTTGGTTATCACCTTCCATGATGAAAAGTGATGGGGTTACGAACAAAGGTCCCGAAGAAGGGGATAGACTAAGAGAAAGCTAAAAATGAGAAAAAGTTTACTTGATAGGAATCACAAAGAAACCTAAACGAGGTGGACTACTAACTAGCTATTCTATTCCCCGCAATGCGCCCAAAACTTGATAACGCTACACGCGTCGCTCGGGGTCAAGGAAACTTCCTTTTCTTCGAGCAAGTTTTATAACACCCTAGGCGTGAACCTAATCGTTGTAGTGTAGTAATTAGGGTAAGCCACGGTATTGATATCGCTCTCTAGGGAATAGGAATGTTAGTAAGGAGTTACTACGCTAAGGTTAAGGTTGAGGAAGATTATTTTTATCTTTTATGTTTTATGAAATAGAAAGGTACTAATCTCGGTATTGGATTTGGGGGTTGGTATTTCACCGATTACTCTACTATTATCTAATTATCTAAACTAAGGTTGTGGGAGTCTATGTCTAATTAATGTGTGCTCGTATGATAGTTTAAAGATGTGTTTACTTAGGTTGTATTACTCCTTAATTATCTCCTATTGATGGTTGAGTTGTCACATCTTATTCTTAGTTGCGTTGTGTGTCTAAGGTTGTAGGGTATGCTTCTCCCTAACTCTTTGAACTTACCAAAGGGTCTCGCCTACAAACCCACTAGGATGATAAACTCCTACTCTAAGGCGCTCTTTGGATGGTTTAGCCTACAACTACTCGTAATTATATTCTAAGGTTCACAAAGATGAATCAAGCATTATACACAACGAATGACCTATCGCATTACTAGATCATTAATCAACTAAGATAAGAAACAACCAATCAATATTCAATAATTAAGTTTCATACTTCCTAAGCAAACACACAAATAAATTAGCCGGACATGGAAAACATGCAAGGATACACACAAATAATCAAAGACATAATTGAATTAATGAAATAAAGACTTATCTTGATGTAAGATAGGGTTTAAAACCCTAAAATATCGTACAAGACACCTTAGGTTCGGTTTTAGGTTTTCACCCAAAAGACTCTCCAAAAGACCTAAAAATTCGGATTCTATATAAGATTACATATGCGACGGCCACCTTATGTTTCGTGGACGCCGCCGTCGCCGTCATTGGGTTTCGCCTTGGCCACGTTAACCTTGCGACGGCATCACCTTATGTCCGTGATGCCGTCTCTTCTTCCTTTCGACGCCGTCTCGGATTGCATCTAGGCCGCCCGAGTAGCGACGGCCTACTCTTTCACAACTAGACGCCGCCACTTGAAAATACGAGTTTTGAATTTCGAACCGTCACAAAATCTTGGGACGGCCGCATTAGCACCGACGCCGCCGCTTCTAATTTCAAAGAATCGTGAGTGTCTCGATTTTGACTTTGGCCATTTTCTTCATATATTCGCCTTTTCGTCCAAATAAGTGTCATTCTAGCATTTTGCCTTCAAGAGACCTAAAAGTGAAAAGGAACGATATTAAGCAATAACGGATACAAAAGTGATCAAATAAGGACTTAAACGACCCTCAAATGGTACCTTTCAAAACCTTATCGTAAAGCTCTCCGAGTACAAACTCGAGAACAGCCGCAAGTTACCGAAGGAAGGAAAATTCGCCCCTCGAAAATTCCTCGGACAACGGGATAGCTAAACCGACACCGGAAGTCCGTAAATGATATAACGCACTGTGAGGATGAGGATATATCCTTCCGTGGCTCCGCAAAGGTGGATGCGCTACTCGACGATCGCTGACTTCGCAGAAGTAAAAGGAGGCACATGCTTGCCAACGTGAAAACCTATGACGGAACAGTGATCCCGATGATCACCTCAAAATTTTGAATCACCGCCACAATTGAAAATCGCCACACCGTGGTGCCACATGTTCAACTCCACACCGTGGAAACGCGCGAATCGGTTCAAGAAGCTTCCACGCAGAAGCATCAATGGCTTTGAGGAATTAAGGAAGGCGCCGCCTAAACTTTACTCACGGAAGAAGGCTAAAAATCTGTCGAACTCGCCAGGTAAAGCAACGCCAAGGAGAATCTACGAGCGCATTCATGGAACGCTTCAAAGATGAATGCATGCAAGTTAAAGCATGCCCCGGCGTCAAGATCTCGGTTTCATGAACGGATTAATCCGTAACTCATCAAGCGGTTGAACGACAAAATTCTCGAAACCCTTGATGAGCTCATGAACGCCTCGGTCCTTCGTCTGGGAGAAGCCGCCGTGGCGGATAGCAAAAGAAACTACTCGAACTACCGGTCAGTGAACAACTCGGGAAACAATCCACCGACCGGAGTAGTAACCGTAATAGAGCTATCGCAACCGTGGGAGCGGAGAGATAATGACAGTACACCCCATCGACTAAGACCCCAAAGGAAATACTGCAACGGAAGGTGCGAACTTTCCAAGATCACGCAAATGCGCACTCCGCAGGATCAAGCACCGAACGGACATCGTGACTACCACGCACGTAAGGGCCACACAACTAATGAATGTGTCCAATCACACACTCATTGACAAAATGGTTAAAGAAGGTAGATTGGACCATTTGGTCAAAAATATTAAGGAAGGAAAGGATAGATGTAAGAGTGGGAACAAGAAGGAGACACCTAAGGAAAAGGCCGACACCATCTACATGATACAATCATGGCAATGGGTCACTAGACGTAAGGTCACCAGAGTTTTCACGAGGAAGCGAAATCTCTTTCCCACCTTAATCATGGACAACGCAGAGTTGAGCCACTCACCATCGAGATTAGTGCGAGGGTCACGACATCCATCGCATGTATGTTGATGGTGGCGCATCGGTGGACATCATGTATGAGCACCGCTTCAAGCGATCGCGGCCCGAAATACGCACCGCTAAGTCCGGTCGTAACAGCGTTGACCGGTTTTACAGTGAAAAGATATGGCCTATGGGGCAAATACGATTACCAACAAGATCGGAAACGAAAACACCGCGACGGCCCGGATGGAATTTATGGTGATCAAGTCTCCCTCGCCATACAACGGCATTATAGGAGACTCGATATCGACTATGCGCGCTATAGCCATCAACAACAAGACGGATGCTTAAATTCTCAAAGGAAGGGGGCATTGTTACTCTTTACAATGCCACCGCATCGCATACGTAATGTAACACGATTACATGCGAAACGACACCAACCCCGTAATAACAAGCACCAAAGTTCCAAATTGAAGGTTGCGCTCACCCGTAATACCCTAACAGAAATATCCATCGGAGGTCACCGCTTGACAACCAAAAGTACCAGTGCGCGCTCTTGCAAAAAGAACTTGACATTTTTGCATGGGAGCCAAAACACATGACTGGGTACCACGCCAATCACGAGCATAAACCGAGAATCCGACAAGGGTACTCACTGTCACGCTGTAAGCGCGCTAAGCCCCAGAGCGCTCAAGCCAATTTTGGCGTATGCACAAACTAGTGGATGCAGGAATTATGCGTGAAGTTCACTACCACGATCGGCTTTCTAACCCAAGAATGGTCAAAAGAGCGACAGTGGTGGCGAATGCGCGGACTTGCTGCACCTTAACAAAGCGTGCCCACAAGATCGCTACCCATTACCGTAGATAGATCGGAAAATAGAGTCTCGTGGGTACCCATTGAAGTGTTTCGATGCGCATAAAGGATATCATCGATCCGATGGCAAAGGAGGATGAGGAAAAACGGTTTTCACACAAGCCAAGGCGCTCATCGTTACACAAAATGCCTTTTGGTCAAGAATGCAGCGCCACCTACCGGTTAGTAGACAATGCTTCAAAAACAGTAGGCCGCAACTGGAGGTCTATGTTGATGACCGTCATAAAAGCCATATCAAGATGAGTTAGTGCGCGATATTGAGGAAACGCTCAAAACTCTACGAGATCAATATGAAGCTAAACCCCAAAATGTACCTTCGTGCCATCAAGGCATGTTCTCTGATACCTAATAGAGCCCGACGGTATAAAACCATGTCCGAAAAAGACAAAGGTCACATCGAAAAGCTAGTCGGTCTTAAAGTTCTCACAAAGTCAACAGACAAGTCTCTACCTCTTCAAAACACTCAAGAAGTGTATCAAAAGGGGATTTTCGTGGACTACGGAGGCGTAAGAAGCCTTCACACAACTTAAGCAACACCGGCAACGCCCCCACACTTGTCGCACCCCGACTGTGGGAAGAGTTAATTATGTATCTATCCGCAATCGATGGAGCAAAGAGTGCGGTTACTAATGATAGGGATTCTAAGATAAACTCATGTCTACTTGTGAGCAAGGCACTCAAGAAGACGGAGATGAATTATAGCGCCATGGAAAAATTAGTTCGGGCGCTGGTGTTTACTACCAAAAGGCTACGCAGTACTTCCAAGCGCATCCAATAGCAAGGATCACAGCCAACCGATCAAGCAGATCATCTCCAAACCCCGACGATCGTGCCGCCGCGTAAGTGGAGTGTATTGCTAGGTGAGCACAACATCTCTTGCTGCACCACGCACCGCAATCAAAGGACGATCCGCGCATTTCATCATCGAAAAGCCGACACCGACGAGGTACCCGCACCAAGTAGGACGAAACCGCACGACCCATGGATCTTGTTTACGATGGGTCCTCCGCGCTGATGGTTCGTGAGCATGCCTCATTCTCACAAACCCGGAGGAATAGAATTCACTTACGCCGCGCTTTGAATTTACAACGACGAACAATGAGGCGTAATATGAAGCTCTAATCACCGGACTACGATTGCAGCTCTGATGGGTGTACGTAACCCAGAGGCTAACGTGGACTCGACCAGTGGCCAACCACGTGTTGGGCGGATACGCTGTTAAAGAAGAAAATATGATTCAAGATCTCGACAAGACTAAGACACCGATCAAAGGCTTTGACAGATTCACCATTACAAGTTCCTAGAGGAGAAAATCGCAAGGCGATGCACTAAGCAAGATCGCTCGACAAGCTTCGACACCTATCAAAGCAAGCGCCGTGGAAAACCGAAAAGCAAATCCATATCGGAGATGGAAGTCTCCACAATAATAGAGGAGGACGGTCCTACATGGATGACACCGATAATAGAATTCCTAAGCAAAGGAACGTTACCCCAAGAGCGTATGAAGCTCGCAGGATACGCGCACAACACGTAGATTCGAACTCGAGACAACATACTGCATCGACACCCTTCCTCCAACCATGGTCTACCGTGTTGGTCCCCACAAGCAAATTACGTCGCGAAATCCATGAAGGTTCATGCAAAGATGCACTGGGACCACGGTCCGCAGCACGCGCCACGAGATCGATACCATCGCCACCATGCACCGCGATGCGCTGGATTTAATAAGGAAGTGCAATGATTGCCAAGTTCATAGACCCGTCCGCGCCAACCACAAAGACGAGCTAACGCCAATTACATCACCATGGCCATTCTACAAGTGGGGTATCGACATTGCAGACCTTTTCCAACAGCAGCAGAGGGTTAAAATTCTCATAGTCATAGAATACTTACTAAGTGGATCAAGCAAAGCGCGAGTGACAATCACGGCAACCATGTCAAGCGCTTTGTCCGGGAAAGTATAGTATGCCGCTTGCATCGCTCGAGAAATCATCTCGCATAACGGAAACAATTTGCGACAACCCTTTCAAAGATCAGTGCGAAGTTGAACATCACACAACACTTCGCTGGCTAAACACCCACAAACCAATGGCTTAGTGGAACGCAAATCGAAGCTTAGGTGAAGGAATTAAGGCATGCCTAGACAAGCACAAAGGAAGATGGGTGGAAGAGCTACCAAGACGGAGACACTCCTTCTCTCTAGTCTACGGATGAAGTCATTATACCTACCGAGATCGGCATGCCAACAATCCGCACCGAGATCAATGTGGCAACCAATGATGACGAGACGGTCGACTTGGACCGCTAGAAGAAAGGAGCGAACTAACAAAGAATAAAGGAGGCAAAATCAAAGTCAAGGATGAAAGGATACTACGACACTAAAGTGCGCAGTGTTTCATTCGCACTGTGTGACTTTGTTTACGCGCCAACGATGCGAGCCATGCGTAAGACACAGGAAAACTTGGCCCAAAGTGGAAGGACCCACGAGGTTATCAAGCACTAGGAACAAAGCGCTGCAAGTTACGAGGCTTCGATGGTCGAGAATTGCCGCAAGACATGGAACATCTCGCAACCTCAAGAGGTACTACCTATAGGAGTGGCCACGCCCCGGCGTATCAACGCCGTGCACTTTACCAAAGTACCCATAAAACATCTATGTATTTACTTTTTGTTTCGTAGTATAATGTCTTATTTTTTTCTCACAAACACTTGCAAGTATTAATAAAACGCTATGTTTCTAGCTAACTCCGTGACACACTTAAATTTGTTATTTCCATATACTTGTATGTCTTAACAATTTTCTATTTTTGCCTACATGGCGCAGATGCAATAAATACACCTACGAGGGTAACAGGATAAGTTAACCTACTAAACAACTTGTTGAGTAAGAGGGTTGCAAACCCATCAACACCGGATCACGATCCTTGTTAAACACCTTGTTCACAAGACGTTGAATAAGTTTTGTGCGCATCCCACGACGGTGCGCAACAAGCATATGGTGCATCGTTTAATCAACTTAGGAACCAAGACACTTGATTCCTTTAATGTGATATTTACAAGACGTCGCATATCATAACATATGTAACACCCCAAATTTAGGTTTAGCGGAAGCATACGTGTTATCGGGGCGTTACGAAATTGGTGAATCATAACATACAAGTTATCTGAGCGGAATACATACTCCGTTTAATTTCATAAAATAGTTTTAAAACATTGTCTTTCAACATTGTTTAGATAAATGGACACATCCCATAATTTTTGTGGTCCCAATATAAAAACATCGTTTTTGTATAAAACACTTCTTTAGAAATTTCTACGACCATTTACCACCTCTTGCCTTGCATCCATGATCACAAATAAGCACCTGAGAAAATATGCTAAAAGGTCAGCTATAAGCTGGTGAGTTCATAGGTTTAAATTAAAATAGTAAGTTTGGACCATAAGCAAAGGCATATAATCATTATCAAGAATATAATGATATATGGATGAAAGTCTATTACGTTAGCTCTAAGTTCATGCAACCGATACTACGACGGTTTCAGTATGCTAAAAGATGTCATACAATATAGGGGCCCATAGCAAGTGTTTTGTCCTCAACACTTGGTTTCCGACATGGTATACGTTTCGCCTTGGCCTAAGCATGGCCAACCGAACGGAGGAGTCACCCTCAATAGATCTATTTATAACATTCGCGTTTCCCAATGGGGAATTGACGGTTCATGAAAAAGGGCATTCTCTAGGGACATAAGGGCTTAGGCTAAACCACGTAATAGTAATCATGTAATAGTTTTGGTCCATAAAATGTTTTGCATATTTCTCACCCCAAAATGTATAAAACAATTTATCAAGTAAAAGTGGGGCTATGAAACTCACCTTAGCAATTGTGCAATCCAAATGTGGGATCTAGTGAATGTTGTGAAGCGGCACCGACACGCGACCTAGATAAGGAGGGCAATGTTTTAGTTCATCATTTTTAAGTATTGCTTACTTAAAAATAGTTTAATTGTTTTTATAGTTGTATTAAAAACTATACTTTAGTTTGTAAAAATAATTGAAAGGTTTTTCTAGTAAGTATATGAAGGTATATATATACTTTTCTTTGTTGACATTAATATGGTTTTAATCTCCAAAGTTTGATATTATATTATTCCGCTAGTAAGTATATAAATGAGTATATACTTAGTTAAGTTGACACAAAATGGTTTTTGTCGAACCAATATTAGTTTATTTATTTTCTAATTGTATTTAGAAAATACTTGAGTTAATTTTGAAAACTCTCAAGTTTATAGGTTGACCAAAATGATATAGTAGTCCTTGTTTATTTGTCAAAATTTGTTTTTAATACATATAGTTCTCAACTAGAGATTTTACTTGACATGTATATATATGTCTACCCATTGTCGTTAATCATTGTTATAGACATTATCAAGTGTATCATGTTTTTAAAACCTTTGTTGTCTCGTATATATGTTTAAATATAGTTCTTGTTTACTTGGCAACTCGTGTATTATATATAACTTATGTAATATATTTCGTGTATGCGTAATATATGCTCATACATTGTTGAACAATTATCTTACGATTAGATCTTTATCTCGGGAGCTAGTTTATTTTACTCAACCGGACACTAGGAAGACTCGTGGGTGTGGCGGTGTTGCCATTTAGCATTGGGTACCCGAGTTGGGCTTAGGCCCAAACTAGCTAATAACTCTTGGTCAATGAGACCAAGTTTTATGACTTGGGGCGTGGCCCATTTTGTACGAATGGAAGAAACTAATAAAGATAAACAAGGCTTGACCAACATGTATTATTAGGGTTTGTGTTAACCAATAGTTTGAAGTACTTCTCATTATCAAGTTGTTGTCGCCAAAAGAATTTCCAATTTAGTTATAGGAGTTTAACATAAGCTACATGACTCGAGGTGTACTTAGTTTGTTCATGCCCTAACTTATGATGTCGAGTCTCTCGACTAGTGAATACGATTCATCACCATGGTACTACCAAGATGTAGTTGTCGACTCGTTTTCATAGTCTCAAGCATATCTATTTCGATGACTACTAAGTACTTATTAAAGATGAGCTAACAAGGGAAGATGACAAGTATGAGACTTGACTCGAACGAGATTTGGTTAACATCATTAACTAAGACATGAGAGCAAAAGGGTGAAGGTACCTCTTGTTAGTAGAGTACTACTCGACTTGGTTCTAATCGTCAACCATTTTACTCTTACGGACTAGACAAGTATAGATTCTCGAAATACATTTTAACACATGAGCACTCTTGACTTGGGTTTCTCCCTGAGCGAACATAGAGGCTTAGACACATGGTTCACCTCTAAGATTTGAGTCACAAGACAATGAAAGACTAGCATGTTTCTCATGTTCAAGCAAAGTTAAAAATCAAGGTTCGACATACTTTTAAATGACATGAATGTCGACGGAAAATGTGAGTCTCGACATGGGTCACTAGTAGACTTGTAAAAGCTTGACTCATCTATCTTGTTCTTGTTCCTGACTCGACAGAAAAACCAAACGGACCCTTTTTCGCAAATGACCACTTAAGCCTAAGTTAACATAGTTTGTTTATCAACACAAATGTTATATTATGTAAAAACTTAGCTGCTCACATTCTTTTCTTGGTTATACGCCTCGACAGTAACTCGAACATAACACCAAATTGACATCTAAATTTTCGACAACAATCATTTTAACAAGAAAGGATTAAAACAAAATTCAACATAACCACCAAGCATATTATTAACGTGACAAGGTATAGAACAAATCCTTGATACAAGATACCAAACTTGACCTCAAAATAACAACATATAATATTACAACAAGGAAGATGATAACCTCAAATCCGAAAATGGTGGATGATGAACGAAGGGTTGTTTCTTGGATTCGGACCAAATAAGACTTGAATTAGCTCTTCCACACTTCTAATTTCAAAACCCCCAAATCAATTTTTGAAAACCCTAACTTTAGTAAACCCTAGTTTTTGGTAAAACTTGATGAAAACTTAGTTTGGGGTCTTTGAAATTCGATTAGAGATATAGAAGTGGGTTGAGGAGGAGTTTGGTTAACTTTCTCATCTTGCAATTTGGTTTGAAGCCAAAAATAGATAACTTCCAAAACCAAACGAATCTTGGACATAGGCTCAAGATGGATTGTTGTAAAGATTTGTTTTTCTCTTATGATTCATCTTGATTTTCCTTGGATTCCTCGAAGTGTATGATCCGGCGCATCAAGGGAGAGATTTGGGAAGACAAAACTTACATGAATTTGGTAAAGGTAGAAAGAATATGATGGAAGAACATGTTGGGTTTTCCACTTTGGAAGATTCGATCTAGGAGGTGTGTAGTCTAGAGAGAGGAGGTTGAAGATGAAGATCTTGATATCTTCAATCTTCTCTGCTTGGGTGTTTGTTTTTGTCGTGTGTGGGAGAGAAAGACAAAGAGGGTATATCTCATGTTTTATAAATATCTATCTTTTAAATGTATTCTTTGTATAAAAGTAAAATAAAGTAATGTAAGTAAAAAATATGAGGATATATGTAATGTAGACTTTAATTTATTTGTAAGTATAAGTATGTAGGATAATTATTGTGTTATGTACTTATACATTATAATTGTGTTTGAGTCTTATAAGAGTTATTGTTTAAGTGATAGTGTGTTAAATATTTTGTGTCCCGCGAATTAAATTGTGACCAAAGTATCATTGTTTGATAACTTTTATAACGTAGTATTTTATTGTTACGTGTCCGAAATATTTTTATCTTTGTAATATTCCATGTCACGGACATTTGTTATTTGTTTTATCAAGTCCTTATCATAGTGTCGATGCAGACGTGCAATGTCGGTCATCGGGGAAAACGAGATAACCTCTCGTCTTACAATTTAAATCATAAGACAAAATGAAATATTCATAAAATGATATGAATGCAAAAGTGGTGCAATTATCTACTGTATGCGAGTTATCTACTCAAATGATCAGGCAAAGCTTATGCATGCTTAATGACTTATGCTTAGTAATAATAAATTACTAATTATCAGTTAAATTTTTGTGAAAATTTACCGTGTGTCACATCCTCCCCGCCTTAGAAGAGAAAACCGTCCTCGGTTTTCAGTTAGGATTACTTGCTGAAGTAGAGAAAAGGTGTGGGTATTTACGCTCGAATTGGTCTTCACGTTTTCACGTGTATTCCGGACCTCTTTGAAAGTTCCAACAGATCTTAACGATGGGGGTGCGGCTTTGTTTAAGCCGTTTGATTTCTTGATTTAATATTTCAATTGGGTTTCTTGACAAAATTTAGATCTCTTGTCGATTTTGAATTTCTTTCATTGGAATGGCGAGAGTTTCGTTGTAAGGGCAATTCTTGAGTTTCACATGTGAAACACGTTATGCAAAGAGTTGAGTTTTGTGGAAATTTCGGGTTGGTAGTCTGGTCCGATTTTTTTTTTTTTTTTTTTTGAAAGGTCCAGTAACGAAGATTCACTTCCACCCTTTTTCTAGGACGGACTTTGCCTTTCAGTGGCAAAAATTTTATCATGACTCTATCTCTCACTTGAAACTCAAGTGGCTTTAGTCTTCTGTCCGCGTGTCTCTTTTATCGATTACATGTTGTTTGCAGACGGTTCTGGGTTAGCACAATTTTCTCAGTAGTTTCTTGAATTAGTTCTGGGCCAGTGAGTTGGCTTTCTCAAAGTTGTGCGTACTAGAATGAGTGGGCATAACGTATAGTCCTAATGGTAATCTGAGTTGGTAACTACCAGCTTGGTCTTGGAGAGGATCCGATAATTCTTACGAAACAAGGTATTGCCCTTTGTGTTCGGTTAAAATGGTTCATGCTCTTCTGAGTCGACACCTCAATCTTTTTCGTCGACTCGAACCTCAAGTGCCATTTAGTCCTATTTTTATTGACTTTGACAATCAGAGTTGTTTGTACTCAACCTCTGATACGCATACTATTATCAATGGTTCTCGATAGAAGCTTGGAGCCTTTGGACTGGTTCCTTGCTAGTCTCTGTCCTGAACACTATTGATTTGCGCTCTTGACCCTACTGTGTCTTATGAGATGGTCTTTCGTTGCAAAGGGATTCGGTTAAGGCAATTAGCCTGCTCCATTCATTTCTCAGACAAGTTCCTCATGTTTGAAGTATAGTTTCTATAGATTGAATGGCACTTTCATTCAGACTAGCAGTCGAAAGACGGTAGATGGTACTTATTTCGGGATAACTTCTCAAAACTTTTGGAGTGGTCTTCGAAAGTTTGATGTGACTGGTTGTCGCTATTTGGGATGAAGAGAATTGAAATGCTATGACTTGTAGCGCTTTGCTTTGAGCAATCCTTGCAAGTTTGTTCATGTTGTCGTTCTCTTTGTTTGGTAGGAATAGGTGGGTTTGAGGAGATGATCAATTAGTACCCATGTAGAGTTAAATTGATAAGGGTCTTGGTGACTTGGTACTAGAGTTTATTGTTATGCATTCCCATTTCTATCCGAAATTTCGGTTTGTACATGGTTGGTTTGATGGTTCTCGATTGTTTTGAATTCTTCCTTTCGAACATGTTAAGTATGGTTTGACATAGGTCAATTACTAACCTTCATGTTTGATACTCATAATAGTTTTACGGATCAAGGTGCACCCTTTCGGACACTAGATGAGTATAACTCCGGCCTTAATGAGGTTCCCACATAAGGAGATTACAAATCCTCCATGGCGTGGGTCTCAACGTTGGTTCTTGGGGATAAGATTCCTTTGGTACTTTACGACTCCATTTCACCTTCGGTTATGTCGTAAGAGTTTTATTTTGTCGGTTCTTCCTTTGAGTGATACTACTTGAAATGATCGGCTTTTAAAGGTTTTGTTTGCTAGGTGTTGCTAGATGTTGAAGTATATGTGGTTATGATGGTCTTGCCTTGGGTGAGTACGAACGTTGTAATTGAACTCACGTTGCGACTACAATTGTTGGTGTCGTCACATGGTCAACTTCCTTTTGTTTCCGTACACTCCGTAAGACATCGTGGTCGGTGTACATGCACTCTCTTGTGTAGTGGAGATAATATTTCTAGGTTTTCCTAGTGTGGTCATGTTAGATTTCGATTCTAATTTGTGCACTGCGTTGTGCTCCTCATGGATCCTTGGGTGTTGAGTATTCTATACCATTATTTTCCTCTTTGAATCGGGATAGCTTTCCTCGGTGTAAAGCGTCTCCTATAAATGGTAGAGTCTCTTCATACTCGGTATGTCTAAAACAGTGCACCACCCGATTTCCTTGCGTGGTGTGAGTAGGTGCTTGTTGGGTTGATCTAGTGTGTATGATGATCTATTCCTTTCTTGGTTTAGTGTTGGTGGTAAAATACTAAGTATGAACCGTCATATCCGGGCGTCGATCTGGGTCCAATGTTCTATAGGGTGCTAATTCATTGTCGAGGTTCAAACGTTTCATATTGTTTCCTTGGTAGAAGATTTCTTCTCTCGGGTTGCACGGTTTATTCTATTCCGTGTAATGTGAAATGTATGGCATTTTAAGGTGGGGTGTCGACGTGAGATATAAACACGAATCTTTCTATTTCGTGATAGTGAGTTAAACACTTCCTTTAACATGACCGGGCAAGAATTTCAAGAATTTAGCCATGTCGTGACGTTACCCTCCCGAATTATACATAGGTGATCGGGCTATGTATAATTGGGGACCGTGACGTGTTGTTCGGTATAATCTAAATCTTGGTGTACTTATTCTTTGGTCGCGGAAATGTTGTAAAGTTCATGTTGAAGTTTGGTGCGATGGTTTATAAGATTTGCTAGGCCGACCAATTCTGTCAACATGGCCTATAGTTCGTTTGACCAAGATGTGTGAAACAATGACAACTTGGTTAGAAATGAAATGTTGTATTCGTGATTTTGGCGAGGTAATAGTTTGAGTTGGTCTTATCGGTATAAATAATAATGCCTTCGCAAATTTTGTAAATGTGGATTTTTCTAAAACAACCCGTTGGGTGATACTAATTTGTTAGAGACTAGTCGAATATCCAAGATGACTTTCTCTTGTCTTCGGAGGAGTCTTTTCATTGAGACAAGATAGTTGAAGTCCTTAATGATATGGTGAAAACGGTCATGGAGAGGACATATATCAAGATAACATGATAACAACAATGATACATTACTAGGGAAAGGTTTCAATACATTAAGATTTCCTAGAGAAGTACTTTAAAGTAGATTCGTAACTTGGAAGTTAAACTAAGCTTTATTACAACAAGCATCTCTAGCTAAATTAGTTTCTTCCATGGTGTCCGTTGGGAGCTTGAACCATTCTTCACACTTTCTTCAGGAAAGTGTTTTGGCGGTTGCTGCCTGCATGCTGACCCTTCTTATCCGGGCACATGCTTTTGATGTGGTCTTTCTTTCCACATCCATGACATGTCATTGTTTCCCTATAGAGTTGCTTACAATCTTCTATCTCATGCCCAACTCTTTTACAAATCCCACAAGGTATAGGGCATTTTCCATAGTGGTAATATGGGCATATATTACACTTGGGTTTTGTCCCGGCATACCTTACTTCCCGCTTGTTTTTAGTAGCCTTAACCTCAGCCGTCCATTTACGTTTGCTTGATTGTTGCATTTGATCTTTCTCATCATCATATTTCCAGTTTCTCTTGCTACCACAGTACTCCATTGACTTGCCTTGAGGCAGTGACCTTGTCAATCCAGAGGTCGCACCAGTAGCTTCTTGAGTGACAGTGGGCGTGAATGCAACAACGTTCTTTCGAGTTTTGGGAGGACATCCCCAAGAGTATGCCTCGAGTCTCTTTTCCTCGGGTCCTATCATATTAGGACATACTTGGGCTAATTCGCGAAAGCGATTGGTGTACCCCTCGAGGTCATTCCCTATCATAGTTAGCCCACGAGTTCTCTTTCCATCATCCGCAGTTCATTTCTTGAGCAAGATTCGCAACCATCATTTTCTTGTGGTGTCCCATCAAGTGAGTAAGCGGCGTCTATTCCCACTAATCGGACATAAATGTCCCACCATGTGAGGGCTTGGTGTCGAAGGTGCAAGTAGCATACTTGACCTTACAATTGTCCGCAACTCGTTCGCGGAAAATTGTCTCTATCCTTTCTAGCCATTTTGCCAAACTTCTAGCTCCTTGGTCCCTCAAATCTTTGGTGGGTTACAGTTTCAATTCTTGGTAAGATAAATTTCGTGATGTGAGCGTCTTACCAACCTCTTCTTCCCTATTTCCCGGATAAGGTTGTTGATGTTGTGATTGATTTGGTAGTTAGCAATTCTTGCGAAAGAACTCGTTCGCTAATGATTTCTCGATGGTGGTTGCGCTCATGTTTCGCTTTACGAAACATTTTCCTTCAACCATAAGAAATGACAACAATGAGTTTTCTATGAGTATGAGGGCCATGGTGGAGATTCATAAGGTTACAACGTATACTATTTCTCAATCAAGTATTCTCCAGGTTGTATTGACTGAATATCACGTAGTCTTAGTCTATCAAGATGGCATTAAGAAAGCGGAGACTGATTGAAGCGAGTTTAACAGAAGGTTATAGTACACAAGTCGTTGTTTATTATGCATAGTTGTTCGTCACAATAAACTTGATTTCATTCTAAGAAGATTCATGGCTCATAGGGCCGATACATAACATGCGTTTATTGACTCGCTCTAGTTTGTCATACAACAAAACTACTACAAGCGTTTTTATTGAAACCACTCATCACAACGTCTAACACAATTGCAAAGTGAAATTTAAGCATTTCCCGATGTTGTCCCGAGTTGACTTTGTTGAGTTGCCTTCCATTCTTCTAACTCCCTAAGTTGGGCCTCCATTCTGGCAAATTTGTTGTTGACCTCATTTGCCCTACTCTCCATAGTACGTCTTTGAAATTCTACGACACCCTCCGGTATCTGTCTCGATTAATGCTATTGTAGTAACGGTCTCCAACCGCGTTAGCCTACTTTCAATCTCTCGTGAGGCGCCCCTGGTGTCTCACGGGTTTGCAGAGCACACCTTTCAATGTGGTCTTGAGGCGGGCAATTACTTCGTTTAACTTCTCACGGGTTCCTTCTATTGTTGTCCCAACATCGTTGTAGCATTCCTTGAGTGTTTCGCCAAGTGCTTGTAGTTCTCCTACCACTTCTTCGATTCCTCCAATCCTTTCTTATGGTAGTATCCCGGATGATCCGACATTTCTTCTATTTGTTCTTCATGGCGTGTTAGGCGTGCCATAAGCGTGTCGAGGGTTGGTGGTCTAGCGGTGGTCGCTCTCAAGTCTCCCCAACTTCGAGCGAACTGGGAGGTGATGCATTAGAAGATGATGGTGATGATGCAGAGAGGCAGATTCTCTTGCTAGCGTGTATCTCCCAACCGGGAGTGGATCTCTTTGGTGTCTTGGTGAGAGTGTAGGAGTAGTGAACCGGTAGGTATAATCGACGGTAGTGATGATTTGGAAGTGAGCGGTGGAGTGTGGGTAGTACCCTCTGGTGAACTTGATACACTACCGTATGGGTTTCGGTGTCGAGTGAGTTGAGAAGGGGTGGGATGCGTTCACGGTGACAAACCTTCACATTGTGCCATCGCATCCGCTTGAGTGAGGGAAGGCATGGTGCGTGACAAGGCGGTGCATATGTGTAAGTATATGTAAAAATATACTTATGATAGATATGGAGTAGTGAATTTATAAATAGGCAATATGTCATGCAATCATGTAATAGGCATTATGTCATGCAGTCATGTCTAAATTGACTCTAAGTAATATGGCAAGTAAGGCAAGCGGTAACTGGCGGTCGTAGAGTGATGTTTTTGTAAAAAGTAGTTATAGTTTAGGGTTTATATGTACCTAGTTCTCTATAACTTAGGCTCTGATGCCAATCTGTAACACCCCCAAATTAGGATTAGCGGAAGCATACGTGTTATCTGGGAGCGTTACGAAATTGGTGAATCACAACGCAGTAATGTCTGAGCGGAATACATAGTCCGTTTAGTTTCATAAATTAGTTTTAAAACATTGTCTTTCAACATTGTTTAGATAAATGGACACATCCCATAATTTTTGTGGTCCCGATATAAAAACATCACTTTTGTATAAAACACTTCTTTAGAAATTTCTACGACCATTTACCACCTCTTGCCTTGCATCCATGATCACAAATAAGCACCTGAGAAAATATGCTAAAAGGTCAGCTATAAGCTGGTGAGTTCATAGGTTTAAATTAAAATAGTAAGTTTGGACCATAAGCAAAGGCATATAATCATTATCAAGAATATAATGATATATGGATGAAAGTCTATTACGTTAGCTCTAAGTTCATGCAACCGATACTACGACAGTTTCTGTATGCTAAAAGATGTCATACAATATAGGGGCCCATAGCAAGTGTTTTGTCCCTCAACACTTGATTCCGACATGGTATACGTTTCGCCTTGGCCTAAGCATGGCCAACCGAACGGAGGAGTCACCCTCAATAGATCTATTTATAACATTCGCGTTTCCCAATGGGGAATTGACGGTTCATGAAAAGGGCATTCTCTAGGGACATAAGGGCTTAGGCTAAACCACGTAATAGTAATCATGTAATAGTTTTGGTCCATAAAATGTTTTGCATATTTCTCACCCCAAAATGTATAAAACAATTTATCAAGTAAAAGTGGGGCTATGAAACTCACCTTAGCAAATGTGCAATCCAAATGTGGGATTAGTGATTGTTGTGAAAGCGGCACCGACACGCGACCTAGATAAGGAGGGCAATGTTTTAGTTCATCGTTTTAAGTATTGCTTACTTAAAATAGTTTAATTATTTTTATAGTTGTATTAAAAACTATACTTTAGTTTGTAAAAATAATTGAAAGGTTTTTCTAGTAAGTATATGAAGGTATATATATACTTTTCTTTGTTGACATTAATATGGTTTTAATCTCCAAAGTTTGATATTATATTAAAATTCCGCTAGTAAGTATATAAATGAGTATATACTTAGTTAAGTTGACACAAAATGGTTTTGTCGAACCAATATTAGTTTATTTATTTTCTAATTGTATCTAGAAAATACTTGAGTTAATTTTGAAACTCTCAAGTTTATAGGTTGACCAAAATGATATAGTAGTCCTTGTTTATTTGTCAAAGTTTATTTTTAATACATATAGTTCTCAACTAGAGATTTTACTTGACATATATATATATATATATATGTCTACCCATTGTCGTTAATCATTGTTATAGACATTATCAAGTGTGTCAAGTTTTAAAACCTTTGTTGTCTCATATATATGTAGGAAAATAGTTGTTGCACTTGTTTACTTGGCAACTCGTGTAGCTTAAATATAACTTATGTAATATATTTCGTGTATGCGTAATATATGCTCATTCGTTGTTGAACAATTATCTTACGATTAGATCTTTACCTCATGAGTTAGCTTATTTTACTCAACCGGACACTCGAAGACTCGTGGGTGTGGCGGTGGTGTTGGTAGCGATTGGGTACCCACGGTTTGGGTTTGGGCCCAAACTAGCTAATAACTCTATCAATGAGACCAAGTTTTATGACATGTGGAGTCGAGTCAGACCGCGCCCAAGAGTTGGGGTGGCCCATTTTGTGTCTTACACGAATAGAAGAAAAAGAAAGAAACAAGGCTTGACTAACATGTATTATTACAGTTTGTGTTAACCAATAGTTTGAAGTACTTCTCATTCTCAAGTTGTTGTCGCCAAAAGAATTTCCAATTTAGTTATAGGAGTTTAACATAAGCTATATGACTCGAGGTGTACTTAGTTTGTTCATGCTCTAACTTATGATGTCGAATCTCTCGACTAGTGAATACGATTCATCATCACGGTACTACCAAGATGTAGTTGTCGACTCGTTTACATAGTCTCAAGCATATCTATTTCGATGACTACTAAGTACTTATTAAAGATGAGCTAACAAGAGAAGATGACTAAGTATGAGACTTGACTCGAACAAGATTTGGTTAACATCATTAACCAAGACATGAGAGCAAAAGGGGTGAAGGTACCTCTTGTTAGTAGAGTACTACTCGACTTGGTTCTAATCGTCAACCATTTTACTCTTACGGACTAGACAAGTAGAGATTTCTCGAAATACATTTTAACATATGAGCACTCTTGACTTGGGTTTCTCCCTAGGCGAACATAGGGGCTTAGACACATGGTTCACCTCTAAGATTTGAGTCACAAGACCATGAAAGACTAGCATGTTTCTCATGTTCAAGCAAGGTTAAAAATTAAGGTTTGACATACTTTTAAATGACATGAATGTCGACGGAAAATGTGAGTCTCGACATGGGTTACTAGTAGACTTGTAAAGCTTGACTCATCTATCTTGTTCTGTTCCCGACTCGACGAAAAAACCAAACGGACCCTTTTTCGCAAATGACCACTTAAGCCTAAGTTAACATAGTTTGTTTATCAACACAACTGTTATATTATGTAAAAACTTAGCTGCTCACATTCTTTTCTTGGTTATATGTCTCGACAGTGACTCGAACATAACCCAAATTGACATCTAAATTTTTGACAACAATCATTTTAACAAGAAAGGATTTAAACAAAACTCGACATAACCACCAAGCTTATTATTAACATGACAAGGTATAGAACAAATCCTTTATACAAGATACCAAACTTGACCTCAAAATAACAACATATAACATTACAACAAGAAAGATGATAACCTCAAATTCGAAAGTGGTGAGTGATGAACGACGAGTTGTTTCTTGTATTTGGACCAAACTAGACTTGAATTAGCTCTTCCACCCTTCTAATTTCAAAACCCCCAAATCAATTTTTGAAAGCCCTAACTTTAGTAAACCCTAGTTTTTGGTAAAACTTGATGAAAACTTAGTTTGGGGTCTTTGAAATTCGATTAGAGATATAGAAGTGGGTTGAGGAGGAGTTTGGTTAACTTTCTCATCTTGCAATTTGTTTTGAAGCCAAAAATAGATAACTTCTAAAACCAAACGAATCTTGGACATAGGCTCAAGATGGATTGTTGTAAAGATTTGTTTCTCCTTGGTGATTCATCTTGATTTTTCTTGGATTCTCTCGAAGTGTGATCCGCGCATCAAAGGAGAGATTTGGGAAGACAAAACTTACATGAATTTGGTAAGATAGATGAAAGATATGATGGATAACATGTTGGGTTTTCTACTTTGGAAGATTCGATCTATGAGGTGCAGTCTAGAGATAGAGGAGGTTGAAGATGAAGATTGATATCTTCATTCTCTCGCTTTTGTTTGGTTTTGTCGTGAGTGGGGAGAGAAAGACAAAGGGTATATATCTAATGTTTTATAAAGTGAATGTATTCTTTTTAAAAGTAAATAAAGTAGTGTGTAAAAAAAAAATGAATATAGGTAATGTAGACTTATATTTAATGTGTAATATAATACTTAGGATAATTATTGTATGTATGTATGTGTTACACTTATATGTTTAATTGTGTTTGAGTCTTATAAGAGTTATTGTCTAAGTGATAGTGTGTTAAATATTTTGTGTCCTTTGATATTAAATTGTGACCAAAGTATCATTGTTTGATAACTTTTATAACGTAGTATTTTATTGTTACGTGTCCGAAATATTTTTATCTTTGTAATATTCCATGTCACGGACATTTGTTATTTGTTTTATCAAGTCCTTATCATAGTGTCGATGCAGCGTGCGATGTCGGTCACTCGGGAAAACGAGATAACCTCTCGTCTTACAATTTAAATCATAAGACAAAATGAAATATTCATAAAATGATATGAATGCAAAAGTGGTGAAATTATCTACGATGTATGCGAGTTAACTACTCAAATGATCGAGGCAAAGCTTATGCATGCTTAATGACTTATGCTTAGCAACAATAAATTACTAATTATCGGTTAAATTTTGGTGAAAATTTACCGTGTGTCAAGTGCGATGAGGCAACATCACCGGTGGATGATTCACGAAGGATCACCGGCGTTTCTTCCTTGAAGTACTTGCCATCCTCTCGAAGGATCTCTTGCGCTTTAACCCGAGACTCGGCTCTCTTCTTCTTCTTCATCCATAGGTTGCGCCACGACCACGGTGGTGGCTGCGCTTCTGAGAAGGCACTGGGGCTTGGCACACTTTGTAGTGGTGTCGCTTCATCGCAACAGAGGAACTAGTACCGCTTCCCCATGTTCATCTCCATGACATGACTGCGGTGCCGCTAGTATAGCTTCCTCACCTTCTTTTAGGGGACGTACCCCTGTCCTTACCTCAACGGGCTTCGCTAGCCGCACCACGGTAAATAGATCCATTTCTGCGCGATACATGACAACAAATAAAACAGGTTATATAATGCGAGAAAAGCACAGAAAAGTCTTACATTAATGACAAAAGGAGGTGCGAGGAACGAGTACCCACCCTGGCCATTAGCGCCCAAAAAGATTGGCATTTCATCCGGCATACCAAAATAATTACGGCTGATGCCCATATGCACCAAAAATTCCTCAGGATAGGAACTAATGGGGATACGGTTTGCATTAATCAGTTCCGCATCCTCAGCTATATATGATCCAGGTACGGGGCACTCATCCCTCGGCAATGTTCCTCGGGTATAAAAGTCATGGCGCCACGGAAAGCATATGTCGTCTACCCAGAAAAACGATTCTCTCCAGTTTCTAAGCGCATCTAATTTTTCAAGATAACATCGAAATCATCGGCGCTTAGCAAAGATACCCACCCATGTGACCATGTCGTGTGATAAAAGGCACGGAATAAGTGGATGGTTGGATTAACCGCAAAGAAACGATTCACCTCAAAGTTAGTAATTTTAGCCGCACTAATACAAAGGTACCGGATATGTAGCTCGTAATAATTTAAAACATCGCACATAAATCGGGATAAGGGCGCGTTGATTGGCAAATTCAAAGAATCGTGTGTATACCCTATTTTCCCTACGGGAAATCCCATGATAGACGGTTGCGCACCGGAACAACCGGATGCACGTCCGGCGGTATAAAGTAATCCGACGTGAACTCTGAAGATCACTTTCGGCGAGGTTGGAAGTGAATTCGGATAACCGCTTGACCATGATATTGTTTTTACAAAGCGCGCGCGTTACCTTTAAATTCAATGTTTTTCGGGTTGAAGTTTGATGTCTTGTTAGCGATGGTGGATGAAGGTTTTTGTGAGAAAGCGAAAGGAAATGACCTAAGGGTTATATAATTCTTCTCGACCACACGATGAGTGACGCGTGGACCGCACTACCACTAATAGTGTGGCTGAGATTGCTTGATGGGACGTCACAGCAGTAACTTTCCCCCGATTTACGAGGAACCCATTTTCTAACCCTATGACTAGATACAATGTATGGGAAGACATATTTTACGGCTTCTTGGCTACGCTCAAGTTTTTGCGCCTACGGTTATTAGTCTAGCATGCGAGCTAGTTACTACGCATACTAGGCGGGGGACATGATGACGTATAGTCTATATCCGGTCACGAACCCGACTACATCCGACACTAACTTAGCCCGCATTTAACTGGGCTACGATGATTAAATGTTTGGGCTCACGAAGCCCAAGCCCAAATCTATTTACTGAATAGATATTGGATATCTCCTATGTTTGGAGATAATCATTCCCAACCGACTTAGGCGGGATATGCGAAGGTTGAGGAACACGGAACCAACAAGGATTCGTGCGTATACAAGGGAATCACATCCTTCGCTTAAGTACGATCTACAAACCCTAACTCTCCTTAAACCCTAAACCGATTACTTACTCTCACGCCGGAGGATAATCGTGGGAGACAATCCCACGGTAAGCCTAACGGTGTTTTCTGTCTCTTAGTGCGCAGGTCTCAAGCAACAATTCTCAATTGGTACGAGAGCTGGAGCTTCAAACAAGGAACGCCCAACTTTTGTATCAACAATCTATTATTGCATTTCTGAATCACAAGGTGAAAGGATATATGATGGGGCAATGGGTCACCATTCCTGCTATATTGATGCCATAAAAGCTGTTGAGTCTATAAAAATTGAATAAAAGTTGTCCAAGTAGTTGGAGCAAAGCTCACAAACAGTTTACTAACTATAGTAAAGACGATAAAGCACATGCGAGGTCACAGCAAAGAATTATAGTACAGAAAACTGTAGATTGGGTCAAACCACACATGCATTGAATGAAAATGAAGATAACCATTTTGATCCATTTTCAAGTCCATTATGACCCTTTTATGTTTATACATTATTCCTCATCAACTTACAGAAACCGACGTTCGAACTAAAAAGCATGTCTGCGATAACAACCAAATACTAAGACATAAAACAAAGATTTTGATATTATATACTTTTAATTTGTTATCTGAAAAAAAGAAAGGCAAAACAAATTATCTGACTGTCACAAAATAAAACTAACAGAAGTCAAAGAAAATAGAGGCATGACTTCATATTAATGAATATAGTGCCCGTCTATTTTGACGTTTGGGATATGGGAGATGAGTGGCCAATAACAGCCTCTTCTACTGCAACGTTTCTTCAAATTTGGGCATCCACGTATTATCAAACTTGAAAGTGAAGGAAACAGTATTTCTTGTTTATCTTTCATGTTTGGAACATTCTCAATAGAGAGATGTTGGAGGGAGGTGAGGTGTTGGAGTTCCGTTGAAAGTGATTCTAATTTCTCATAGCTTTGTACATGAAGAGAGGTAGGAGATGAAGGAAGAAGATGAGATAATTGAGTACAACTACTCACATCATCTTCTTTTGATCCACCAAATAAGGATAGGTGGACAAGTGAGGTTGGAAAATTCTGCTGTCCCCATTGCGAGTTCAGTGATAGATTTGAGATTCGGCCAACCCCTTATACTTACATTTTCAAGCATTGGCATGTTTTTATTTTTGATCAGCAGGTTACCATTCTCTCCAACCAACTCCTCTTCTAGTAGTTTCTTACAATCATAAATGTACTGACTTGAGCTTTTGTGTTGGCAGCGAGACAGATGTAATTGAGCTACAGCTATCTATCTTCAACTTATGGATGTTATTTGGACAAATGCAACGCGTCATACAGTTACAAAACCATATCTTCAGCATCTTAAGTGATGTTAGAAAGTTGCTCCCACAATCATCCTCCTCTTTCTCTCCTAGACTCACCAAATCATTGCAACTCCATAGTTCCAACTCTCTTAAATTCATCACTGATGGCCTTGTACCTTGATTTGATGAAAGTCACTGGATTATCAGATTACCATCCTAGGGATGCAGGGGCAACTAGTTTGGAAGTCTGCTCTAATCACAGTGGCTAGTAATCATTCATAAAGAAGGTTTCCAGTGGATAATATATGGAAGGAGTATTGGCGGAGTGCCAGCCTGGTGATGCCTTAACAACTGTCCGTTTTCTAGCCTCTCTTGTGAGGATGATGCTGCAAGCTGCAGGGTCTAGTAAATGGGTAGGTGTTTAGGAAATGTAGTCAAGGTGGGATGTATCCTTAGGATACTTCTGTCATTAGAGTGAAGCCATTCTAAAGTCTGCTTTGCATATTGACTTGTGTGGTTGGAGCTGTTAGACGTTAGCTTTCAGATTGATCACGGACAGATGACATATATGGTGGTATTTTTCAAAAGCCTTTTTTCTAATACCAATCTCCATTTGATTGTCGAACCTTAAAAAGATATTTCCAGCAACAGAGGTGGCCAAGTCATTCATGAGGTCATGCATCACAAACAATTTGTGGTTAGGAGAGTGCTGAAAAAGGACTGTGACAGTAACTCTTCAAAATGTGCACGACCCAACCGTTCTTCGCTTGACTTGGCTGGAGTTGATTCGTGCAAAAACCCTTCTGCCATCCACAATAGAACCATATCATCCTTCTCAAACATGTAGTCCTTTGGGAACAGTGAGCAATATGCAAACAACTGCTTCAAACATGAAGAAATATCACAGTAGCTTAGTCTTAAAGCCGGAACAATCGCATCTTCTAACATCCATATCTCACGATTCAACACCTCCTTCCGTTTTTCTAAATCTGTTTTTACCCTCATTAGCCTCCCAAGTGCTACCAAGGCTAAAGGAAACCCATTGCATCATTCCACAATACCATCACCAAGTGGTCTAAGTATTGGATATGAATCAAAGTTATTTACAGCAAATGCATGCTGAGAAAATAAACAAAGAGCATCATCATGTGGCAGAATCTGCAAATGGTATGGATGATTGTAACCTAACTGTTTGAGTAAGTGATGCTTTTGAGTTGTCATGAAAATTTTACTATTGGGAGCTGCTACATGAAATGGACGCACTATTGCACTAAGGTTACCCAATCATCATACGAGTTGGTCCATACATCATCTAGAACTAGTAAAAATCTTTTTTCTGAAACTTTCTCTTTTAGAGCTAGTTGAAGAAGATTTAAATCCGCAAATTCATTTTTTGGCCCCATCAAAGACTGATAAATAATGTTGCTTATGTTGAAGATATCAAACTCATCAGAAACATAAACCCACATCTTGAGTTCAAAATGTTCCTTCACTTGTGTTTCATTGTACAAATTCAAGCAAGAGTGGTTTTACCTACCCTGCCTATACCAACAATGGGTACGAGGCTAAAGTTCTGATTACATGGTTCATCCCTAAGCAACATGCCAAGCAATGTTCTTTTATCATATTGTCTTCTAACTGTGCCTGATACAAATTCTGGCAAACTGGTCTCATATTTCCTTTTCATATTTTTTTGGCTTTCCATCTTTCACAATTATATCGAAAGTAACTTTTTCTTTATCTAGATCTTGTAATTTGGTAGTAATACTATTTAACTTGTCATACATACTAGTACTTGACGAGAAACTTGCGCAACATGATGGTATGAACTTTATAACCTTGTTAGTAATGGTGCCAGACTCATCGGTCAACTCAAGATGCATTGCTTCAGTTGCCAACTCATAAAGTATGCCGTCTATGTCACAAGCCAAATGTTGGAGACTATTCAACCACCGTTTTACAGCTTTATAAGTTATTTCTTTATCAGAAGCATCACCAAGCAGATCTTGGATTTGAGATAATGAACGTGGTCAACATGTTGGGGTATAATATCTTCTGTACACATTTTAACTAGCTAAAGTAAGATTAAAATGAGAATAGTCGTTTTATTGATTTCATATTTCTTTAAGAATGTGACCTTTTTTTTCAAAAATGGTAATCTAACTCTTAAAAAATAATCACACAGTTAAAACTCATGTAATGTGGACGTATGGTCCGGATTTGGTAGGGAATGGGTCAGTCCGGCAGATCTGTTCACTCTATCTTAAACCCAATCCATGCCCTATAAATACATGATGGGTTATCTCTAACCCTAACTATGATATATCTACATCGCATACTAACTTGACCGTCGGAGGTGGACCGGGGCTACGGCCTCGGTCCACTCCTAATGGTTCTCTTTGTTGACAGTCTCTTGGGACTCGAGAAGGCGACTAACGGCCCAAGGAGAGTCGTTGAATCCGTCCAGCGGATTATGCATCAACATGTAATAATGACTTGACAGCGAGAACCAGTGAAGGATAATCCCACATATGCATCTTAGGTTTGTTTAAGACATGTTTTAAAACAATCTGTATGTTTGAAAGTTATAGCGAAACAGAACAAAAACAGAGAACATACAAGTTCCATATGGCCAAAATGCAGTTACTTCATGAAGATCATCATATACATACATGTATTACAAATATACTAGGATGGCACCCGCGCAAAGCAGCGGGTTCGGAGGCGAATGTTGTTCAGCGATTTTCGGATTTACGTTTTTTTGGTGAATATTGTCTAACGATTTTATATAATGAATGATACTTTCTAGAGATTGTGTGTTTGTGTTGTGAGATGACCAAGTGACATATACACATAATGCTGCAATTGTGATTTAAACTAAAGGTCAACATGCCTGCAAAATTAATTCAAAAATAAGTTGTTTGTTAAAAACCACAACAAACGAATTTTGTGAAAATAAGTGAGCACAGTTGACCAGCAACATATTTATCGAATTACAAAAAATACAGGATTGAACAACAAACTTACTATTAAGGTCACTTTGATATGGCAGACTACAAAAGATTTGTTGTTACTGTCAGCAACTTAGTTCTAAAGCTCCCAAAAAAAAATGCTGATGCAGTGGCCTTGTAATATTCAACCCCATTCGGCTTTGGGTGAGTCCGTGAAGCATTAACTAAAGCACTACAAAAGAAAACGTTTATTGTTAACACGTGATTCTATCAAACTGATATTCGATATATAGAGACAGAAATTAATTCATTAAAAACATCAAATTATAAACAAAAACAATCATGTAGACACAATTAGAGCTTTTGATTACATATATACATATGTTCATATGACACCTAAAATTTTTTCAAATGACTATTTAATCGATAAATATAAAAACTACAAATAAAAGGAAAAGTGAGGGTGTACCTTATTAGTATTCTTTGTCAATTAAGGCACAAGGGATGTAAGAGATAAGGGGTCCGTACGCGCCTCTTCTACTGCACTTTTCCTTCAGATTTGGGCAGTCGTATATTCTCAAACTCAAAAGTGAAGACAACAACATTTCTGGTAGATTTATAATCTTTGGGCAGTTGTAAATGAAGAGGTGTTCGAGGGAGGTGAGGTGTTGGAGGCCAACCGAAAGCGACTCCAACTTCTTAAATTCGTTCATAAAAAGAGAAGTAAGAGATGAAGGAAGAAGATGAGACAACTGACTACAACTATTCACATCCTCTAACCATCCACCCCATAACTCAAGCCGGACAAGGGATGTTGGGAAATTTTGTGGGCCCCATTCTGAGATCGGCTTCTTCAACCTCCCAATTCTGAGATAATCCAATTTGGGAGGCCAAAGTCCGCGAGGAAAGGATTCATTCATACTTGGACAGTCTTGTATTGCTAAATATTTTAGAAGGGTGAGATTTGGCAACTCGTGGTCCGGAAATGACTTCATACTTGGACAATTAATTATCTCTAATTTGGTGAGGTGAATCAAGTAATTCAATTCAGTAATAGATTTAAGATTTGGCCAATGGCATACATACATGCCTTCAAGCATCCTCATGCCTGAATTGATAAGCACATTGCTATTCGTTCCTCCAAACTCCTTTTCTTGACAATCAGTAATGACAACTGACTTGAGCTGTTGCCCTTTTGTAGGGACAGAGACATATGTAACTGAAGTACAGTCACGGATTCTTAGTACCTCGACGCTATTTGAACAAATGCAACTCTCCAAAGTGTTACAGCCTCGTATATCCAACATTCTAAGAGATTTTAAGCTACTCACACAATTATCCTCCTCTATCTTTCCTATTTTTACCAGATTTTCACATGAACGTATCATCAACTTCCATAAGTTTACAAGAACCTTACTTGCTTGTGCCTCTGATTCCCACAAGTATCTTATTTCATCACATGTATCAATGCTTATTTCTTCAACTGACCCTAGATACTCCAGAATACCTCCCACATTTGATCGGTAAGCCCTGAAATTGATCTTATTTCCAATTTGGTGAGTGACAAAGCTGCATGAACTATACTGCTCAACAAAACATGGTCACATGAGGTTATATTTAGAACCTTAAGGAAGGTAGTGCATCAACTGAGACTTTCACCAAATTAGGACAACTTTCAATATAAAGTCCTCGAAGGCATGGAAACACTGCACCTACACCTACTCTATTGGTTGACCATATACTCCACCCAGACATATCTTTGAAGCTAAGAATTTCAAGTGAAGGAAATGAAACACCAGTCCCAAGTACCTCCAAATCCAGAACCTTTACCCCATCCATGCCTTGAATAAACAACTCCTTAAGTGATGGTAACTGCCCTAATGGCGGTAAAGATGTACAGTTTTTACAGTTAAGTATTTTCAAGTGAGTCAACCATAGAAACGAGGAATCCCCAATCCATTTTGGGAACTCTTTACCCCCATACGAAACGATTCCAAGACTTTTCAAATTATCATTATGAGGCTTCAACACATTGAGGACCTCGTTTTCAAGTGTTCCCTTTCGAGAATTATCAAATACATCACACCATTCCAACTGTAAATCAGTAAGCCTCTTTTGTGATAACTTCGCCTGATGTGCCTGCATTATGTTTTGCACTTTCTCCAGCCCCTTAAGGTATATATGTCCATGGAGATTTGTTAAGTCCTGAAGGTCGGTTATTGCAAAGCCATTATCTCCTTCAATAATTATTTTGGAGAGAGTTTGTAGTTTCTCAACTCACCAATCCCTGAAGGCATCTTATTCAAAAGAGGAGTATCCCTAATGTCAAAATGTCGGAGATTTTAAGTTTTGAGAAACTGTCTGGCAACTTAGACAATTTACGACAGCTGAAAACAATCAATGTCTGCAAATTATAAAGATTGCATACATTATCCGGTAAATATGTGATTTGAGTGCAAGCTAAATTAAGATACATAAGTGTTTCAAACTACCAATGGAATCCGGTAACTCAAATATCTCAAAACGACTCAAAGAAAGGACCCTTAACAATGGTAATTTAGGAAGTAAGTCAGCTAAAATCTTATTCGACAAGTAGAAACGTCTCCAACTTTCTTCCACCCCGACAGATACTGCTAAGAATGTTCTCAAACTTTTAGCTCTTTGGAATGCTTCAAACTTCTGGTAAGCTACATATTTCTCACGAATAAATGACAAATGGCGGTACTTTTCCAAAGCTTCCTTCTCCATATGTTCGTCTAAACTTACAAAAAATTCTCCAGCAACAAATGTGGCTAAATCATTCATTAGGTCATGCATCACAAACATCGATTCCTCGTTAGGAACACGTTGGAAAAATGACCTTGATAACAACTCTTCAAAATACTCATGACCCAAACGTTCAGTAAGCATACGGAAGAACTTAATTGGTGCAAAACCCTTCTGCCATCCACAACAGAATCACGTCTTTCTTTTCAAACAAATAGTTTTGGGGAACAGTGAGGAGTATATGAATAACTGCTTCAAGTGTGAAGGAAGGTCATGGTAGCTTAGTCTAAGAGCGGGAACAACTCCATCCCCCTCTTGTAACCTCCATATCTCACTATTCAACACATCCTTCCACTCTTCTTCGTCTGTTTTTGTCCTCAATAACCTTCCTAATGCTCTTAGAGCCAAAGGTAAACCATCACATTTTTTAACAATACCTTCAGCATGTGGTTTAAGTTTTGGATGTAAATCAAAGTTATTTACACCCAATGAATGTTGTGCAAATAAAAACATCGCATCATCTTGTGAAAGACTTTGCACATCATGTGGATGATTGTAACCCAATTTCCTAACCAAACTTAGCTTTCGAGTTGTTATGATAATCTTACTTCCACGAGCCACCGAAAGAAAAAGGCGCACTAAAGTCTCCCAATCCTCAAAGCTTTCACTCCAAACATCGTCTAAAACTAACAGAAATCGTTTGCCAACAATCTGATCTCTAAGAGCGACTTGAAGCAAATTCAAATCTGCAAACTCCTTGTTTTCACCAGTCACGGACTGATAAATAACTTTACTTATATTAAAACTATCAAACTCATCCGAAACACAGACCCACGCCTTGAGTTCAAAATGATCCTTAACTAGCTTTTCATCATACAAAAGCCTAGCTAAGGTCGTTTTACCAATCCCACCATACCAACTATCGGAACAATACTAAAACTCTTATCACCTAAATCCTCCTCCAACAACTTATGAACCAATTTCGCCTTATCACCTTCGCGTCCAACAATACCAGATGCATCTACTAATGACGTCTGAAGCCTTCTATTTACATTTTTTGTCCTTCCATCTTTCACAACTAATCCTAGATTATCTTTCTCATCAACTAACTCTTGTAATCTAGTAGTAATACTATCTAACTTACGATGCAAGCTACTACCATGATTGAAACTTTTGTAACAAGTTTTGACAAACTTTTTTACCTTATTAGTAGTGATTCCAGATTGCTTGGTGAACTCATGATGCATGGCTTCAGTTGCTAGATCGTCCAGTACGTCGTCTATGTCATAAGCCAAATGCTGGATACTGTTGAGCCAACGTTTAACGGATTCGTCGGTTATTTCTTTGTATGAAGCATCGTTAAGGACGTCTCGGATTTGGAGCAATAATCTTTGCCATTTTTTAAGGTTGGAATTGATTTTGTTTGTTTGTGCAAGTTTTAGGAAGGTTGCTGAAGCTAGTTTTTCAAAAAGGACTGTGAGGAATGCTGAAAGAACTATTTCTGCCATTTTTTATGGTTTAAGGCTCAGAATGAAGATGTGAAAGAAATGAGTGTTAATGGTTATTGGTTGAGCTGTTGTTGATAGCAGTGATTTTCAACCATTTTTAGTCAACGCTTCTGACAATCTTGACTTTGAGACACTTTATGTGCCGACTAACTTACAACTTGATTGCGATCTAAGTCAAACATTTTTCACCGCTCATCCGTTCAAAATTTTTAAAAAAAATTGTGAGAAAGCATTTTATTATTTTACATATTTTTTATAATTTAAATATTTCTTGTTAATTGTTAAGTGAAAAGAATTACTGTTATCATGATTTTGAACGTTTAATTATCTTTCTATCTGTCAAGGCGACTTTGATATCTTTCGAAAAGAAAAAAATAAATTTTTCACGTGAAATTATTTTTTTTTTTTTTTTCGAGTCCGAGATTTGTAGTGTTCAATTATATGTTTTTTCGTACGAATTTTAAGTAATGAAAAATATGTAAGAAAAACGTGAAAATCTGAAACAAAATATTTGTCGAAAGTATATCAAAGTCTTCTATAGAAAGATAATTAAATCTTGTCGTAATAGTATATTTGTTTTCGCTTAACGATTAAAGATTTGAAAGATATTAATATTTGAAGAAAAATGAAAGTGGGTTTTTTAAGTTGTTGGGATTAATCTCATCCATTAGATCAAATAAAAATGGAAGGAAGATGAAGGATGGAAATTGATCTCTTAATATGTAAAGAATGTTTTGTTCTCAAATAATATTAAATCTGTAACCTTTTTATAATAAATAGAGGTCATATATCTATTGATTTTTTTTAAGTCACTTACTTATTAAAAGTAAAACTAGCATGATACTGATTTTTTGAAGTCACTATTTTATTAAGACTAGCAGAATATTCGCGCGATACTCTGTAACTAAATTTTCAGTGAATAAATGTTATTTTATTTTGGGCTACTTTATTTTGGAAGTTTAATTATATTGTACATTATAGTTTAAAAAGTTGTATATTTTGATGAAGGGGTGAAATTAAATTATGTATTAATTGTATGTGTTGAATAATATTTTTTTTAGTTTTATTTGTGATTCAAATACTTGTAAATTATGCTTTTTTAGTTGTATTTTCTTAAAAATATTGTATTTATTTTGTGCTTAGATAATTGTATATATATTGGTGGAGGGGTGTTTTAAACTATGTATTAATTGTATGTAACAAATAAGTTTTGGTAGTTTGATTTGTGTTTTACATACTTGTAAATTATGTTTTTTTAACTTGTATATGCTTAAAATCTATTTTAAGAAGTCTTAAAATTAAATATAAAAAAAATGTCTAATCGCTTTATAAGTAGTATTGATTAACTTGTAAATCACTTAATTATATATTTTTTGTTTATATATATATATATATATATATATATATATATATATATATATATATATATATATATATATATATATAGTTTATTTTTTTGAAAAACATTAAAACAACAAGAGCAAACTACGTATAACATATTAAAATAACACAAATAATTATTGAAATATTGTATGCTCTATTCTATTTTTGATTTGCATCTTTAAGGAGGTGTTTGGGACATGTCCAATACTTCTTAAATTGTTGCTTGCTTGTACATATTGAATGTTTTAGTAATATATTTCATCATTTCACTAAAAAAAATAACTTTTGAAATGTTACAAATTAGTTTTAACCGGTACTTATGCAACTTTATTCAGTCTAAAGTGAGTTATAATAAGTTAACTAATGTTTTACGTCTAAAGATTTAATTTTGTTGTTATGATATATTAAAAATTTAAAATTATCTTTACTTTTTGAATATGTACAGATTCCTAACAAAAATTTGAACGAGATTATTATAAACGAAAACAAATACATATATGAATGGTCCATAAGTTAATCTAAATAAACGGGTGGCATAGAAGTAAAAAAGATTAATAGTTTGACGGCTTTTAGATACATATCGTTAGTCTAAATAATTATGGCTAGACGCCAAATATGGCTAATTGGAAATGTATTTTACATATCACTTTTTTGAGTTGTATGTACGATCGTTGGGATCAGACTATTTAATTACAAACTTTTTGAATTTCGATTATTTTGTGTATTGATTGACGTATTTTTAGGTATCAAATCGTATTTTTGAGAATAAGATCAGCTATTTTTAAGAATCAATACATATAATATTCAAAATTCAAAAACGTAGTTATGAAATAATCTGATCCTATTAACGGTACATACAACTAAAAAAAGTAGTAAGTAAGGTACACTTTCAGACAATATACACTTTATTAACTAGGGTTTTGTTAATAATTGCCCTAAGGGTTGTAGTTAATAATACAACTTTAATACATGATTATAGTGAATGATTATGATTGAATGAAATTTCATAAAAAAAAAATAAAGACAATCTTTAAAAATACAATTTACAACCAACATTTGATTCGATTGGATTATTTACGTACTTTTCCACAACCAATTGTAATAAAATACACTTCTTAACCACATGTCCACATCCCCTTAAAGGTGTCATTGACTATACTATAAAAACATAATTATTATTATTTTTAATTTTTGTTTTTGTAAAGTTGGTTAAACTTATTTATATATCTTGAGTAGTGAAAAATAATTTGGACAAAGAGAATGAACAAGTGAACGAATAATTTAAGACGGAAGATTAGTTTGTTGGTGTTGAACAGTAAAATATATAGGATATCTAATCGCATGCAACCTCAATAACGACTCTAACTACTACTAAGAAGATGGTTTTGATATGTTACTCTTAATAGAGAAAAGTTCATTTACTTACTCTTATTTTGGTGCTTATTTAGGGATAAATTCTCACCATCCATTTGTTTTGATCTAATGGTGAGGATTAAACATAAGATTTAATCATATAAAACTTGTTTTATCCAACTATATAAGCCTTTTCTTTATTTTTTTTACTCTTGGTATCGCATTTAGTTTTCACACACTAAATGTATGTGTTTTTCTCTCATCCAATCCTCTGCCAGTCTTCATCATCTCCCTCCATCTTCATTCCGATCGTTCCGTTTATTCCGATCATCTCATTATATTCCGTTGCTCATTCCGATCATCTTCATCATTTCATTAACTCTTCATGATCACCATCATCTTTTTTTATGGCTTCTTTTGATTTGAATGCACCAGCTTTTTCAATTACTGTAAGATGATTATTTTTGGTTATTAATTGTGTTGAATTGATTGATAATTACGTGGATCAAGTCATTAATTGTGTTGAATCGATTGATAATTATGTGGACCAAGTTGTTAATTGTGTGGAATCGGTTGATAATTATGTGGATCAAGTTGTTAACGGTTCTTATCATGTTGATTGTGATTATAATGCTGTCGAGGATCAAAATACGAGATGTGAGTTGTTTTTAGTGTTTTGATAAGTTGTTCTGATTGATGTTAATCTGTTTGGTTTAAGCTGTTTTGATAGGCTATTTATTTTAAGTTGTTTATTCAAGGTTGCAAAAATCGTGAATCGGTAGTCGGGCGGTTGACCACCTTGTAGCTTGTAATCGTTCTAGGGGAGATTAATCGGTGATTAATCGGATTGGCATTTTTGACAAATTTTGGGTATTTCCGTCACATTTTGTGTATTTCTTGCTAGTTTCATGTATTTTCGACAAGATTTTTTCTAAAAAAACAACTTGTAATAGATTTAAACAGTTACTATAAGTGATCAAAATAAGCTTACGGTGAGTTTTGGGTACTTCCGGGAAGATTTGTAGGTTTCTGGCAAGTTTGACCACCATTGACAACCATTAACCACAATTGACCTATTTGTTTGACCCAGTTACATAAATCGGCAAGGTTGGTGGCCCTGTAACGCCTTGGCGGTGATTAATCGGCCTTGTAGACATTTTTTTGCAACACTGTGTTTATTATTACTTTTAAGCTGTTTTGATTAGCTGCTTTTGATAAATGTGTAGTATTACCAGTGATATTTAAAGTTGATGATATTATAGCTTTGCTTATTAGTTTAGCTATTGATAATATATGTGTAGTACCATCAGTGATGTGTTTTGATAAGTTGTTTCTTATTGTTGTAATTATTGATAGGCTATTGTTTATTTTTAAGTTTTATTATTAGGTTTAAAGTGTTTTGATAAGTTGTTTTTGATATATGTGTAGTATCACCAGTAATATTTAAAGTTGGTGATATTATAAATTCTCTTATTTAGTTTAGATGTTGATGATATATATGTAGATCACCAGTGATATGTTTTATAATCTGTTTCTTATTGTTGCAATTATTGAAAAGCTGTTGTGTTATGTTATTTACTGTTTGTTTTATTACCTTCTTTTACAGCTTCTGATAGTCTGAAAACTCCTAAATCTTTTATTCATCATGATTTTATTGATACTCCTGGTGGATCGGTTTATTGTGTTCCCAGAGTTTCCGCTAGTGTGTTACCAATATTGTTTAGTGTTTATGATTCTGTTGAGGATTGCGCTAGTATATATATGAAGTACGCTTCAGAGGCAGGATTTGGTGTTAAAAAGTCTACTCGGAATGATTTTGTAAAAAGAGAAGTCTTTTGTTCAAAATGAAGAGTTGTGTGGACTGTTTGGACGGATGAAGTTGCTAAGTGCAATTATAGAGATTTTGGTGATATCGTCACATTTGATGCTACATACATAAGTAACAAGTATGCTTTTTAACCTTTCAATATCTCCTATGATATTTTCATTGCTTTTTACATTTAGTATATATTATCACACGAGATATCTCTATTTTCAAATACAGGATAGTTTTCGTTCCTTTTAACGCAATAGACAATCACGGGATAAGTGTGATTGGTGGTTCCGGATTCTTAAGAACAAGCTGCGAATCATACATATGGTTACTCCAAGCATCCAAGAAAGCATTTGTCCGTTCTCCGAATATCATTATTCTTGATCAAGATGACGTGTCTGAAAGGCCATTGTGTAGGTTCAAAAGTTTATGGATCCGAGTAGCCTTGAATGATGATAGTAAACTTGAATAAATTTAATTTACTATATGAAGAACTCTTTGTAATTGCTTAATGTTTTAATGAGGAATCTCAACACACAAGTATGAAGAACACAAGAATTACTAACCGTAAATTCTATTAACTTGCTCAAAGATTAATGTTTACCCCAAAACATACATTAACCTAACACCTTAGGGATCCTTTTATATACCAAGGAAACCCTAATTATCTAACAAACTTGATGAAGGGTAAAGATATCTTCTCATAAGATATCTCTACACATTCATATCTATTCCTAATATAACTCTAACAACTATTCTGTTTTGGACATAAACAGACTTAACCAAGGACACTTTACTCTGCCAGACTTAACATCTTTAGTACTGGCAGACTTAACTAAAACAGACTTAAGTCTGATCTACCAGACTTAACTATTATTGCTACTAGACTTAACTAGATTTAACCATTACAAAATATAATTCCCAACAATCCTCCCCTAACTTGATCTTCACTTGTGAACTTCAAGCTCTTTTAAGCTCCTGAAGATCTTGGAATTATCTTTAAGCTGCATTCTTGAGATTAATTGTCTTTATTATTTAGTAGGAACAGCTTCATATCAGCAAACTTTTAGCACTCCATGGTCTTTCCAGCATCTATGACTATCTGTACATCAAAACATGAAAGTTTCATACTATTCTCATCACTTGCAGATGTGTTAACTTCTGTGAGAGGTGAATCATAGAAAATTTAATGGATTTGATGTCTCTTTACCAATTAGCCATCACTATTGGAGTAGCTAATGTTTAGGTGTATAAGACGATGGTACATTGATAACCATCTGATTTTTAGCAAACCAACAGCTATCAACAGATTTGTTAAGTCTTTACCAAAAGTTGCACCCTTTTGGACTAGCCATGGTTTTCCACAGCCTTTACCACAAGCCATGATCTTGTGGGCTAGCCAACTATTCATCCACACAGATATGGTGAGTTGAGTACCATACAATTTTTGGCAAATTGTCAGCCATAAACGGATTTCAGATATCTTTACTAGAGCCGTTTGCTCATGGATTACTCAGTTCTTGTGTGGATTAGACATGGTGAACTGATAACCATTTTTTGTGAAAGTACAATGTACTTTCATCAAATACCTACCCTCAAAATTTATTTTATTTATCAACTTTTAAAGCCTACCAACAACATTTAGAAAATTCTTCCAAACACTTAAAATTATTGTTGTTGAGCTTTTAATTCAACTAACCTCAAAAGCTTATAACATGAATCATCCTTCCTTTCACCAAGCAGCTTTTTCTCAAGCATAATCCTGCAAACCCTGTTTGGTAGTGGATAATCCACTTCTGTTAGCATATAAATATTTGCAGTTTCTAATACCTGAAAATGCACTTGACAAGTATGGAAATATCTCCATCTTATCACTTGTTCTTGATAGGCCAGCTTCCAGATTGCATCATTTGCATCTGGTGCTTCAAACATGGTTTTTAAATCTCCCCAGAGGACTATCTCATATTCTTATTCAGGTCTTTCCTCATCATGTTTTTCCACCATTAGTGTATACAAACACTTCAAGTCGTCCCTTGATACATCACTCAGCAAACCTGCAAATTTAGCATATACAGTATTGGTATAGTCTTCCCTTATCAACTAATAAGATGCCTTGTCACCATTCTTGATAAACTTGATATTAGCAACCTTTGCAGCCATTGGACCCTCAGGAACAGTACCCATAGTGAACTCTTTAGATGAAGGTTCTTCAACCTTGTCCTCCATATACTCTTCTGCTTCCTTCTTCATGTCAGACTTATCTTTCTTAGTGGGCTTCTTTCCCCTATGTTTCCTTCTAGTCCACTTGATGACAGGCTTTTTGACTTCAGCTTCTTCCTCCGCTTGATAACATCAAATTGCACGATCTTTTATATATCAAATTCCGTGTTTATGGCCTCATTTGCATTAATATGGTACTTAATTCTTTCATATTCGTTCATATTTGCATTTCGGGATAAATGAGGCGTTGGAGCGGAAAAGAAGTGATAAAGGCCAAGTATATGTTCGAAGATTGATTTACGAGGACCTTTGGATTTTATGTGAAGACTACGCGTAACTAGCTAATAATGTTACGGCGTAAATATGAGCTTTGAAGGATATGGCGTAACCATCTCTTATGGTTACGTCGTAATTATTTTATGAAGGTTACGCGTAACATGGCAATTTAGTTACGCCGTAGAGATAATTACGGAGCGGATAAAAATATACGGTTGAAGAGTTCTGGCGTAATTCGGTAATTTAATTACGCCGTAATTATTACTTAGGCGCTAAGGAGTTGAAGTCCGTGGCTAAATGAAGATAATATTTACTCGAGGATGAAAAGTAAAAATAACAAGTGCGATCAGGGACTAAATGTGACAACTTATATGAAGTTTATTTACTTCAAGGACTACAATATAAATGAAGAAGTACGATGAGGGACCTAAAGCGACATCTAGTGCAAAAATGTTTCAAGTAAATGAATGGATGAAGAAAAGTACGAAGTTGGTATATTTGGCGTAACTTTAGTTACGACGTAACTAATACATTTGATTACGACGTAACTTTAGTTACGACATAATTAATTTATTTAATTACGTCGTAACTATGTCGGGGCCTATAAATACAACCCTAAATCGCATTTTGAGTATCTCTCTTCACCCTCTCCTGAGGGGTCGATTAGGCACCACTCTGGGGTATTTTCCAGATCAGAAGCCGTTTTGAAGGAAGAATTCACTCGCAATCATCATCATTATTAGCTCTACATCAAGTAATTTGTATCAAACATTATGTTCAATTCAATTTATGATTTATTCATTTTGTTGGTATGATTTACTATATGTTTGGCTAAGCACCACAGTCTTGGCCTTGTTATGATTCCTTAATTGTTTTGTTTACGTTTACTTTATTTCCATACAATTATTTCTAAGTGTATGCATGCATAGTTTATTGGTAGCCACCCTTGGTTCGGTAGTTTTGAATGGCGGTAGAGGCCAATTGCCTAGGCGATATGTCCAACTGACTCTAGGTGAGCGGACTGAGACAGGAAGGGTAAGATATGACCAACTGACGACCCTTTCTACTTGTGCGATTTGACCAACTGATCACCTACCGTTTGGATGAACTTAAGAATTAGGGGTGAGTGTCTAAGTTCCTAATGGTGGGCACTCACTATTATAAATCTAGCATGTAGCGGTACTTAATGACTCGGCTTAGGGGACCGGGAACAACAGGACTTATGACGGTGCTTTGATTTCTCTGTGGTGGCATCTTTGTTGATAGGTTAGGCGAATTGACCAAATGTTGTCCTCTCGACTTTGACCCCACCAAGTAATTGGAAGTAAGTAGGCGTAGACATAACTAGCTAGGATGAGTAACTAGGTTAGCACCATTCTCCTTCATTGATCACATCTTTTGCATTTATCGCTTTCTTTTATTTCCTTGTTTTATTAGTTAATTTTATTATTTCAATCTTAAAAGCCATTAATATCGTGACATAGACTTAAGTTAATTTCCAATCCACGTAGCTCTTGGGACGACCTCGGTTTTACCGAATACTACACTACACGACCGGTACACCGCCCGTTAGTGCATTAGGGTAGACCATAGGTATAGCGAGACACTATAAATATTAAGACACAGTCGATAAAACATGCATCAAGTTTTTGGCGCTTCGGGAGCTATTTAGGATTTTAATTTAAGTTTTTTTTCTTTTATTTTTTTTTTTTTTTTCTTTTCTCTTCTTTTTGTTTTTGTTTGTTTTGATATTTCGGGATATGGAAGATTGATTTTGACATGCTCACTATGGAAGAATACATTGCTTTGACTCGAGGTGACCAAAGACCAGGCATCATATATACTGAGTTTAATGATGACATCGAGTTCGAGATCAGCTGCCAGTTCATGAGGGAACTTAGACAGAAGCTTTTCGCAGGAACTAATGATGATGATGCCCACTTGCATGTGCGAAGAGTATTGGAGATCGCAGATCTTTTCCACACTCCAGGAGTTTCTCAAGATGCATTAATGCTTAGAGTGTTCCCTATTACACTCACTGGTGCAGCCAGAAGATGGATGAAGATGCTTTCTGAGGGGTCAATCAACACGTGGAATCTTTTGAAGAAAGCATTCATTCGGAGATATTGTCCTCCTTCAAAGATTGCCAAGAAGATGGATGAGATAAGGAGTTTCAGACAGAAGATGGATGAAACGCTTGATGAAGCTTGGGAAAGATATAATGACCTTCTCTACAGATGCCCAACGCATGATATCAGCAACCATCAGATGGTCCTTATTTTCTACAAAGGTCTAAACATCCCGTCCCGCCAAATGCTCGACTCTCAAGGACCTATCCTACAATGCCACCGCACAAGCCCTTAGATCAATTGAAATGATGGTGACCATTCACGAAATTGGTATGATGGAGCAACCACTTGGGTAACAAATAGCAAGGGCTTGGATGACATTGGTGACATAACCAAGCAGATTGATGAACTCGGATGTGATATGAATATGGTTAAGGAAGACATTCATGCTATACAAGAGCATTCTCTCCGAGAAGAACGCAAAGAATATGAGCAGGTCAAGTACGTTGAGTCATTGGAGGAAGCCGTCAAGAAATTCTCGGATAATTTAAAAAGGATGCACGACTCGAATGACGAAATGATCAGGGAATTCAAGGAGGGCGCGGACCTGAATTTAAAGAAGCTTGACGCTAAGAGGAAAAGCTTGGAGGCTAAGCTTGAAGAGTTAAACCAAAAGGTCCTGGAAAGTAAAAAGAATGCAGTTGGAACTATCAAAGCAACAGTGGGAAAGATGAAAGAAGTCAACAAGGAGCCGGTTCCTCGTGATTTACCTTATATCAGACCCTATGTACCACCTATCCCATTTCCAGGACGTTTGAAGGTTGCGAGAAAAGAAGAAACAAGCGACGATCAATTGAAGAAAATGGAAGCAAAGAACTTACAGAGTGATGAAGCAACGCCACAAGCTAATGAGGAATCAACCACAACACATAATGGTATTACTTCTAACTCTTCTTTTATTCCTAACAATCTTGCTTGTTTTTCTATGCAGGTTGCTGAAATTATGGATGAAATCGTGCAACCTATCACATCACCCGATAATGGTTATGTAGCTTCGGCTACTGAACCAATTCTAGTTGATCCTGCAAAGGAATTAGAAGACAAAATCTTGGACACCTCAGTGATAAACAAGGAGACATATGAGCCGATTAATCAACCACATCACGAGGTGAACAAATCATCAATGCCATCAACTAAAACGGGTAAGGTATGGAGGGAAATGACATCTCCTTTCAGGTATGATCATAATTTATCATTTCCCCACCCCATAGCAAATTCACACCCTCATGGTGTTTATTGCTATTTTCACCCACACTTGATTTCAAGTGAGGGGATGAACACCCTTTTACGTAGTAAATAAGGGTGGAGTCAAGCTCGTGACTCGAACAAAAACAAGCGCTTCGTGGGAGGCACCCCATGCCTATCTTTTCTTTTCATTTTATTAGTATAGTTGGGTTTTGTGTTTTCTAACCAATTTTGCAGGATACGAGGAAGTAATTGTTCTTTGCGGTTCTTTGATCGACCGAGTTACTGGCGTAACTCATCTTAGTGATTACGCCGTAACCAACTTTTAGCAAACAAAATTCTTGGCGCATTAATAATTACGGCGTAATACCATCTCCATGGTTACGCCGTAACCACTCGCTTTGACTTATGTCGGGTTTTGCTAGTTACGGCGTAACTCCCTCGTAAGAGTTCTGACGTAACCTTCCTCTCTTTAATTCTTTCATTTTAAAACACAATAACCTTGTATTAGTATTTTAAATGAACTTTGTGGGTGTGTTCTGTAAACCCTCACGAGACTTCACTCGTCCACTGGGACACCAAGTGGTTTAAAGGCTTGTTGCATATGCTAAATGCAACCGTGATTCCTACGAAAGTGAGTTAGGTTTTTCATTTTATTTCTTGTTGTTTTCTAGTATGATGCGTTTGGTTGTCTTATGTGAATTCGGGTTATTAAAGTTTGCTCATGAATCTCAAAGCGGGACACGTTTGTTCGTGAGTCTTCGATCATGCCGAGCAAATCCGGGGAGTTTCTGTTCCAATTCTAACCCTTCTTATCTTTCATTTATATGCTTAAGTATGACCCAAGTGGGGAAGGGATTAGACATAGACACCGCTTGATTTTACTTGCCCTTATTTTTCTAGTTTTTGATGAAAAGTGTTTCATTAGTAAAATTTTGACATGTTTTTCATTACTTAACTGGATTAATCTAGACGAGCACACCTACCCTATATTTCCATTGTGTGAGGATAAGCCTTTCCGCTTTCCCCTTATACATAATTCCACAAAATGAGTGTCCGGTGGATGTAGTAGACTTTAGAACTTGGCCTTGTATATCTTTTCGAGACCATTATCATGAGCATTACACTGAGGTAACTTGGTGTGATCGGTGCAACTAGGATATAAGGCAATTTTAGGATTAAACCCAAATAGCCCACATATGTATTGTGTATATTGACTTTTCACATCGATTAGTCAATTCCCCTGTTAAACCCTGTTTGTTGCACTCTCCATTAGTGCAAGATACCCCTAGATACACCCTTCAGAGCCTTTCCTTTCATTTTGTTCACCCTATATATGTTTTGTTACACCCATCGCCTAGCCTACCCTGTAGTTTCCTTATGTCCATGGTCCGGGCGCTGTTGGTTAATTTTGGTTCCACTAGTGAAAGTCGCGGGTTTTGAATAAAGGGTTTGGAAGAAAATCGGGTTTAGATGATAGTTGATCTCAAGTGGGGGATGCTTTATTTGTTCGTATTGTTTTAATTTTTATTCATGTATACCTTGTCTTGCATAAAAAAAAAAAAAAAAAAAAAAAAAAAAAAAGAAAAAAAAAAATGATGAGAATGCAAGCAAGAGTTTATTAGTTGTTTATTGCTGATCGTATAAATCAGCTTATGTGTCGTATTGTGTTGAGTATTCTCGCCTTGTTTCAATTGGCGCTATTTTTTACATATCCGTTTGTGTCTTACGGATAAAATTAGAAACCGAACATTTCTATCTCGCCTTTCAAATTTTAATCAATATTCGTACAATGGGGACATTGTACATTTCAAGTGGGGGATGGGAGATAGAAATGGTTGATTTTGATAGAAATATGTGCTAAATTGACCCAAATTTTAAATTTTTTATAGCACATTCTTTTTCATTGATGATGAAGGCCGAGTTAATGCATCTTATTTGCCTAGATTATGGAGTTTATGAGGCACCACATTACATTTCTTATGCATTAACTCGTGTATTGGATTATTGAAGACCCCTTGACTCTTGACCCTCGATTTTTGCTATGGGATTGAATGCGACTAGTGGTGGGGCGACTGTGGACTTAGGAATCTATTTGTTTCGTGTCTTTTTGTTTACACCCATTAAATGTTTTCCCATGTCTTATCCTACCCTTAGTCATGAATCGAGTTTAGGTGAGGAAGCGAGCAATCATTGGTGTCTTGGCCATGGATTTGGTCATGTATCATTGGTTTTGTCCCCTTCGTCGTAGCTCGTTAGTAATGACAAAATAACCCCATAAGCCTGTGTTGTGTCAACCCATTGCCTTTTAGAATAGCTGCATCTATAGACTCTAGTGGTGGAGATTAGTATCTTTGCCAAGCCTATGATAGAATACTCGCCATGGTGAGGCGGTTGGTGATCACCCCAAAATATTAAACACGTGAATTATGAGAGAGTGTGATTTCAATTCCCTTTTCGTGAGGTGCTCGGTTTGGAATTTTCTAGCTAGGTGATTTTAGACTCATATCTTCCAATTAATCACAGGAGATATCTTTTAAGAATTATTTAAAGGGTCTACTTGAGGACAAGTAGGATTCAAGTGGGGATATTTGATAACATCAAATTGCTCGATCTTTATATATCAAATTCCCGTGTTTATGGCCTCATTTGCATTAATATGGTACTTAATTCTTTCATATTCGTTCATATTTGCATTTCAGGATAAATGAGGCGTTGGAGCGGAAAAGAAGTGATAAAAGGCCAAGTATATGTTCTGAAGATTGATTTACGAGGACCTTTGGATTTTATGTGAAGACTACGCCGTAACTAGCTAATAATGTTACGGCGTAAATATGAGCTTTGAAGGATACGGCGTAACCATCTCTTATGGTTACGTCGTAATTATTTTTATGAAGGTTACGGCGTAACATGGCAATTTAGTTACGCCGTAGAGATAATTACGGAGCGGATAAAAATATACGGTTGAAGAGTTACGGCGTAATTCGGTAATTTAATTACGCAGTAATTATTACTTGGGCGCTAAGGAGTTGAAGTCCCGTGGCTAAATGAAGATAATATTTACTCCGAGGATGAAAAGTAAAAATAACAAGTGCGATCAGGGACTAAAGGTGACAACTTATATGAAGTTTATTTACTTCAAGGACTACAATATAAATGAAGAAGTACGATGAGGGACCTAAAGCGACATCTAGTGCAAAAATGTTTCAAGTAAATGAATGGATGAAGAAAAGTACGAAGTTGGTATATTTACTAGTTACGGCGTAACTTTAGTTCTGACGTAACTATATTTACTAATAGTTGTAACTTTAGTTCTGACGTAACTTTACGTAACTTACATTTGACGTAATTAATTTATTTAATTACGCCGTAACTATGTTGGGCCTATAAATACTGACTCTAAATCGCATTTTGAGTATCTCTCTTCACCCCTCTTGGGGTCGATTAGGCACCACTCAGGGTATTTTCCGGCGGTCAAGCCGGTTTGAAGGAAGAATTCACTCAATCATCATCATTATTAGCTCTACATCAAGTAATTTGTATCAAACATTATGTTCAATTCAATTTATGATTTATTCATTTTGTTGGTATGATTTATTATATGTTTGGCTAAGCACCACAGTCTTTGGCCTAGTTATGATTCCTTAATTGTTTTGTTTACATTTACTTTATTTCCATACAATTATTTCTAAGTGTATGCATGCATAGTTTATTGGTAGCCACCCTTGGTTGGTAGTTTTGAATGGCGGTAGAGGCCAATTGCCTAGGAGATATGACCAAGTGACCCTAGGTAAGCGGATCGAGGCAGGAAGGGTAAGATATGACCAACCGACGACCCTTTCTATTTGTGCGATTTGACCAACTGATCACCTATCGTTTGGATGAACTTATGAATTAGGGGTGAGTGTCTAAGTTCTAACGGCCGGGCACTCACTATTATAAATCTAGCATGTAGCGGTACTTAATGACTCGGCTTAGGGACCGGGAACAACAGGACTTATGACGGTGCTTTGATTTCTCTGTGGTGGCATCTTTCTTGATAGGTTAGGCGAATTGACCAAATGTTGTCCTCTCGACTTTGACCCCACTGAAGTAATTGGAAGTAAGTAGGCGTAGACATAACTAGCTAGGATGAATAACTAGGTTAGCACCACTCTCCTTCATTGATCACATCTTTATCGCTTTCTTTTATTTCCTTGTTTTATTAGTTAATTATTATTTCAATCTTAAAAGCCATTAATATCGTGACATAGACTTAAGTTAATTTCCAATCCACGTAGCTCTTGGGACGACCTCGGTTTTACCGAATACTACACTACACACGACCGGGTACACCGCCTGTTAGTGCATTAGGGTAGACCATAGGTATAGCGAGACACTATAAATATTAAGACACAGTCGAGAAAACACGCATAGTTGCTTTTAAAGCAATAGTCCCATCAGCAAGAGTTATAACAGATGCAGACTGCCAAAACTTCTTAATGACATAGATATAACTGAATGGAATATGGGTAAGTGCATACCGAATATGAGATCCTTTCAAGAAATCCACAATTTGATCGAAACCGGTGCTTTCCTTCGGTTTCTTGAGAAAGCCCACTTGGTTGTGCTTGTCGTTAAACTTGAATTGAGCCATGAAAGTGGAGAATTACAAGTACTGGTAGTGCGGCGCAAGTTAGGGTTAATGCTGGTGAAACCGATTTAATCGAGAGACAAGATTTTAACTTTTAAAGAGTTTAAAGAAAGTAAATAATGAAGAAATATAGATTTGATTAAAAACTATCCATATATATACTTCTTACCATAACGGTACTATTTAAACAGTAAAAACAGATTTTCCATCGACCAGCACTAACGGTAATATTTTTGCACTACTAGACTTAAAATAATCAACCTGACATAAGTATGACATCACCGGATTTAACTCTGAACAGTAGCACTTACATCAGTATAGCTTCCATACCTCCCCTATCTTTGATAGATAGTGCATTTCCCTGAAAGATTAGTCTAAAACTAGAAGAAATACAATATGCAAGACTCACAAATAGAATTAAATCAAAACCACCAGAATTAATCCATAAATGAATCAAACACAATTGTTCAAGCATACCAAAGACATTGTATCAAGCACATAAATCACAAGATGTCCACAAAATCACCAAATCACACCACACGGTTGTTCATAATGCTTCCATAAAAGTCTAACTATGCATAGGTTGGCCTATGCCTCCTCAAAGTAATGAAAGTCCTTGGACTTCCTTAAGCTCCTCCAAGTGATGCTTGTTACGTCATCTGCTCGAACATCCTTTGTTAAATATTTACGTATTGCTCAAATAAGTTTGTTCTGCATCGAGAAGAGATTAGTTTCTCTTGGATACCCGAACTGTAGAGACTTGGGTCTTCCTTATGGGCCTTTAGATTTGTCGGCGATATGAGCGGTCCACTATTATACTTGAAGTTTGGTTTGGTGCTGTCTCCAGTATAGCTCGCCAAGGGCTTAATGATCCCCAATTACCTCTTGCAGCATAAGATTGAAGCATTTGAGTGCATTTTGAGACATGGGTCTTCTCACAGGTGAATGAGAACCATAATGAAGTCTTCGATTGAAATGGTTCACTGTGGTTTTCTAAACTTATGACTAAGTGATGGACTATTAGGTTTACATCTATATCCGAATTAACTTTAGCTGGCGGTTAACATGACCAATATTAACTCTAAATACATTACCGATATTAAAGTTTTTCCTACTAGTACCAACTTGAACACTAGCACCCCTCCTTAGTCTGACATAATTAACATAAGTACTACCAGTATTAACATGTACTGGTTTAGTAATAAACTAATTGGCATGGTTAATCATGTTCACATTATTCCACACTGGTTTATTTACCCTATTCCCAGTGTTTATAGCCTTTTCTTTCTTTCCTCGACTTCTCTAGCCATATTCTTTTCATGGAAGTCACAATCTCTAATCGGATGGCTCAAGCTATTGCGAGACAAACATCTTTTAACATCAAAGGAGTAACACGCACCTAACTCCTTTTCCATTTTAGCATTCAGTTAACCTTATCGGTGCTATGTATCTCTATTTTACGCTAGGAGATGTCCTTTGATGAACAAAGCTAGGTGAATCGATTTTAGCTTAGATTGAGATACACTAGGGTTAATTGGTTCGAGTTGTTTTGGCACATGAGGCTCATCTTTTAAAAGCGGTTTAGTTATCCTTATAGGCTCGACTTAAGTTCTAAAGAACATTGAGGTATTTCCGGTGGATCCCACTATTATTAGATTGACGGAAGAGTACTCATTGGTCTTACCTTCACGAGACCTTGGTGTCGAACTTTTCTCACAGAATCCTTTCTTGTCATTGGATTGACATCAAGTAAATTCAATGGAATAGTCTTGAGAAACAACAGTTTAGGGTTCTTCCATTTACTATAGTCAAATAAGGACTCATCATATTCTTTTTCAGGTTTAGGGGTATAATCATCATTTATTGGTGGTGGAACTCCCTTGTAATTGTCTGTTTAGCAAATCTGTGATATCTAGGTTTACCCTCAAAATCACTTTTGAATTTACAAAACATTTTCCATCACCTCTTCCTCATAACTTAAAACCTCTTTATCGATTTTATCCCATACCCTAAACCAATTTTACTTGTAGAACACATTCACGAATTAATAAGCCTCCACAAGTTTTATTATTGTTTTGCCATTTATTAACTATCTTTTGTAGCTCTTCTTTATCTTTTCACGCCTTCATTCCTATTCTCCTATATCTTCTAAGCTTCATCCTTTTCAAAATTTCATTACCTTGGAAGGTAATCTTTACATTTAGAAGCATTTTGTTTTAAAGATTATTTACTTGTTTTTTAATGTTTTAACGACATTCTCATAAGCAAGTAATTTAACTTCTAGATCACCCATTTGACCCATATGTTCATCATAAAGGGACTGCAATTTATTGTATGAATCAGTACTCAATTTTGAACATAAAGTTACCTCACTGCTGGAGCTTATGGCCATGAGAGCATGCTTGGCTTCTCTCCCCTCTGTAGGATGCTCTCCCCAGTTTATCACACCAGCTTCCAAATTTAGCAATCCTATCTGATTCATGTCTTCCTTCTTAGCCCAAATTATCATATCAGATTGTTGGAACCTGTCATGGCCTTTCTCCAGGTCTTCAGAACTGCTAATGGTAAATGCCTTAACCTGTTATTTATAAACAACCTTTTGCATTTTCTTTGAGTTATATGCATTAGCCTTTGAGTTGGTGCTTCCTCCAAATCTTGTCCTGGTAGTCTCCCATATCTCCTTAGCATCATCTAAATTGTGGAACCTTCTAAGATGTTCCTTTGGTATGGCCATCTTTAGGAGATTTCTTGCCTTCTTTTCTTTCTTCTCAGCAAGTATTTCTGCAGCTGTGACTGGTGGAAGAATCCTAACAGTGCCATCTTTGCCTTTGGAAATTCTCTTCTTTGAATTCCCTCTCTGGATCACTTTCCAGACCTTATCATCAACATAGTTCAGATATTGTTCCATCTCCAATGCCCATATATAGTACTCATCCTTTTTCAGAATAGGAAGTTTTTGATGTTTCTGCTCAGAGGTCTCTTCATCACTGTGATGATTTAAGAAGTTGTCATGAAGAGACATTCTTAAGGGTTTTAATAGTGAAACAAGATGAGTGTTCTGGGTGTGTTTCGTTTCTTCAAATCAGAGTCCTTCAACAAGCTCTGATACCACTTGTAGGTCCAAAAGTATATGGATCTGAGTAGCCTTGAATGACTGATAGTAAACTTGAATAAATTCAATTTACTATATGAAGAACTCTTTGTAATTGCTTAATGTGTTGTCTGAGTCTCAAAACACAAGTATGAAGAACACAAGAATTACTAACCGTAAATCCTATTAACTTGCTCAAAGATTAATGTTTACCCCAAAACATACATTAACCTTACACCTTAGGGATCTTTTTATACACCAAGGAAACCCTAATTATCTAATAAACTTGATGAAGAGTAAAGATATCTTCTCTGAGATATCTCTACACATTCATATCTATTCCTAATATAACTCTAACAACTATTATGTTTTGGACATAAACAGACTTAACCAATGACACTTTGCTGCGGACTTAACATCTTTAGTCTTGGCGGACTTAACTAAAAACAGACTTAAGTCGATCTACCGGACTTAACTATTCGCTACCAGCCTTAACTAGACCTAACCATTACAAAATATAATTCCCAACACATTGTAGTTGGGCTTCACGATTCAAGCACGGGCTTTGCATGTGGCATATCATCAAAAGCTTCCGCTAAGGTAAAAGTTTATTTTTAAATAGTTTGTCTTAAATTTTAGAATTTTGTATCTCTTGTGATATTTCATTGCTCGTATAATTATGTTGTTTTGTATCAATCATATGTGATTTATCACTGCGATACTTTATTGTTTCATACATTCTTTCTTTTTCTATTTATCACTTGTGATACTTTATTGTTTCATATTTATTTATCACTTGTGATATATCACGATTTATGTTTCTTTTGTCGATTGTATCGAAATTTATGATGATCTTGATTTCAAGTAAACATTACAAGATAGTTTGGAACATGTATATTAGGCGAGAGGAGTTTGAGATTAGATGGAATCGAGTTAATGGAATAATTTGATCTTATGAATCACAAGTGGTATCAAAGATGTATAGGATTAGATCATCATGGATTCACTGCTTTCTTCGTTGATTCTCCACTTTGTGGATTGATGAGGACTATGTATAGTTCGGAGGCGATAATCACATTTTTTCTTCATATTTTACGAGTCACGGTGCTAAACTTGTTAAATTTATAATATGTTATGAGTGCGCAATGGAAACAGAGATACAAACAAAAAATATTGGACCATCGGTCGATTGACTTGTTTCCTGTTTTGATGACGCCATTAGCTATTGAACGTTATACTGCAAGGTTTTACGCTCGTACACTATTTGTTCTTATCCAAAGGAGATTATTGCAGGCTCATGGTTATGTTCAATTAAAGCGAAAGTTGTTTTGAATATGTCAAGTTATTATTATTCTTACATAGTTTCCTTGTTATACATTTGATACATATCACATGTGATAAAGCAACGTAATTACTTTATTGATTATCGACTTTTATCACTTGTGATAATTCATTAAAATGATCAAATATTTTACATCATTTTCTATTGTGTTTTTTTTGTTGAATTGTTATGTTTAACCAATAGCATTGCTAATTTTGTCCGGGACTTGTTTTGAATATGTCAAGTTTTTTACTTTTTTCATAATTTCCTTGTTATACATTTGATACATATCACAGGTGATAATGTATTGTAAATACCAGAAGAAGGTTATATTTTAGACTTTCTCAAAAGCATTGTTTACAGCTTGAGATTACCTTCATTTGTTTAGGTTACCAATCACTAGATGCAAAATATTACCAAAACCCATAACAAAATAGAGTAGAATCTCGGCACCAAGGAATGTGGTTTGGGACCTAACGAGCACCATCATTCTTAGGAACTCGGACATTGTCCATCACATTTCGTGGTCCGACACTAATACAACGACTTTTGGAACTTAGTTTAACAATCTACATTGTTTAGACTCCTATATAACTTAGATAGAAATATAAATCGTCTTTTGAAATGCATGAAATGCTCTGTATGATTGTTGTTATTCTTTGTTGGTGATTATGTTCTTTCTTATCTTGGCTTCGGTTGTCGTAGCTTTCTTTTCACTAAGCTCTTTTTCGTGCACCTTCATAACGTGTTTCTTACTTCTTTCTTTCTTCATTGCACTCAGTTTAATATTCAAATCGTATAAATATATCTCATATTAGTGTATGAATTTATCATTTGTTTGTTAGTATCATCGTGATACATAAAGCGAATAATTATCGTCATACTTTTATGACATTCTATCCTTTTGTCATATCAAATTTGATATCATACATTGACTAACAAGTATGCTACTTACAACTTATCAAATGTGATATCGGTTGATTGCAAACAATCAAAACAAATGTGACATCAAATGTGATATTTTGCAAGGAAACAAAACTAGTATGCTACAATCACAATATCTCTTGTATTAAATTTTGTTGATTCCATTATGCACATATATCCACGACAAATCTAACAAAAGCATGTTACAATCACAATATCTCTTGTATTATCACAATAATCATCTAACTATCACAACAATCCTCGATAAACTACTATAATCTACAAAAACATACAAGTGTTCATAAATATTTTCAAAAACACTAATATAAACCAAAAATAGGAGCAAAATCATCACAATATCACAAGCAACAACTAAAATCAACAAAAGCAAAAAAAATCTTCATATAAGAACAAAATCACAACAAATAGTTAAATAATAACAAAATAATGAATCAGAAGCGCCATACCATCATTGTCGGTCTGAATATCTTCATTCTGAACCGTTTTTTCCCGGATCTGACTCTGATTGCCTCGATTCATCCATTTTTATGAGTTATTTGATTTTGATGGTTAAAACGTTTTGATTATAATGATTTTTGTTTATTTTCTAAGTTTGATAGAGAGAGAAAGTGGTTTATGTGTATGTTTTTGTGTGTGATTATTTGGCATATTGTTATGTGAGAGAAATGAACGCCACGGTGCAGGATGTCAAGTAGTAATAAACGAGTGTCGAAACCGCGCGATGCGGGATTGGCTTCAAGGACTTACTTTGCAACGTCGCTTAAACCTTAGGGACTATTTTGCCGATTGCTATGGATAGCAATTAATGATGCATGACTTATTTTGCGGTAGCCACTGAACCTCGTAGTATTGTTCTTAGAGTTGGAAAGTTTGCAATTAATGCAAACACTTTGGTACAAACTTGTCCCGCTTTTAGTATATATAATAATAATAATAATTTGCAATTTCAATCCCTCCGTATTTTTGTCCGGGATGTCAAGTAGTAATAAATTTGCAATTTCAATCCTCCGTATTTTTATTTCTTAAGTTACGTCTTTTGATCAACGGCTCATATGAGTCCCTCACTAAATAAAGGGATTGATGGTAAGCAAAATAACTCAACTCAATCTTAACCGATCAAAATCACATACACTATAATATGGAATGCTATATACGGACTTACTTTGCAACGTCGCTTAAACCTTAGGGACTATTTTTGCAGATTGCTATAGATAGCAATTAATGATGTATGACTTATTTTGCGTGTAGACGAGCATCGAGAGACTATTGTTGACAGTTGGAAAAGTTTGCAATTAATGCAAACACTTTGAGTCAAACTTGTCTGCGCTTTTAGTATATATAATAATAATAATAATTTGCAATTTCAATCCCTCCGTATTTTTGTGCAGGATGTCAAGTAGTAATAAATTTGCAATTTCAATCCCTCCGTATTTTTTATTTCTTAAGTTACATCTTTTTGATCAACGGCTCATATGAGTCCCTCACTAAATAAAGGGATTGATGGTAAGCAAAATAACTCAACTCAATCTTAACCGATCAAAATCACATACACTATAATATGGAATGCTATATACAGTACACTTCAGAACCATACCTTTACTAATCAAAAACCACATCGCTTCACATCAAAATCCCAACTTTTTAATCAAGCCTGCCCCTTTTGTCAAATTGACACTCCACGCACATTTTTCTCGAACCAGGAAATTTTCAAATGGGACGCTCACATAAACATGTTATATTCTGTTGACCTTAAGAACCACCAAAACCCAAACACTTGACCGATGTATGGCAAACTGTTAGCTAGTTATTGCTCAAGTTTTCTCCCTCTACCAAAACTTAAAAACACTTTATGATTCGAGTTATGACTTAGAATCGACAATAGTATCAGAATACATGTTATCTAAATGTACATTTGGAAATTACATAAAGCATAGCAAGAAAGATTAAATTGTAAAGAACACGGGACAAAATAGACAAGAAAACGTCCTATCGAGTATTGGAAGCCGGTAACATTACAAACTAGTACCCATGTGATTGTAAACATTATATACACACACACATACAAACCTTCTTTATATATAGTCGGCAGCTTTATGAAGCCAATACCTTAGCTGCCTCTTCGGAACTTCCATAATACCCATAGGTTGCTTAGAATATGAACATTGCCACAGAACATACATTATCAGCAACACCAATAAAACGAGAACCAGATGTGTGGGATGGAACATGGACACAGTATTGGCGTCCCCGCCATTGCACTAACCACACAACCTGGTTTTGATCTGGAGGTTGGTTTTGAACACCATCAGATGACTGCTTTTCATGGTTTTGACCCTTCTGTCTTAGTTTGATTCTTCTGACTGCTGTCCCTTGTGCGGAGATGGATTCTTGTGGCTGCATGCACGTTGACCCGATGGGGACCCCATGGAATGTAAGAGAATGTGAGGCTGATTCATCAAGTGTTATTATATCATCATTAATTATATCTGCAAAACAGTCATCCTCATTCTCACAGTCCTGCGAAAAAACCACGAATTTATTAGAATATTTATACCACTGAATAGCTAGAAGAGGCACATGTCAAACAGGTTAACCAGTTAAGAAAGGATAAAAGTCGCCCAAAGTCTAAACTCCGTGCATATAAGCTTCTTGTTTGTTTCTATTTGTAATCATATAATTGAGCCCCTATTCACTTGCAAATATTAAAACTGGACAGAAGTGTTTGAAGTCAACTTGACCCGACCAGCCTATTTCAACCCCTAACTCGTTTAAGCCCATACAAAACGTTACCAGTTTTAACCCAGACGCATTTGCCCTCTTACCTTACCCACCACATATCTTTCCACCTCTCGCTAGGCGTGCTGTTCTATCTGTATCTCTGCTCAGGTTGATGACAAAAACTAACCTTGTATAGACTCGAAGAACCATGTGTCGATTCATGACGAATGAGTTGTCTATCAGAGTCAGACTCTGATTCAATTTGTTCGACTGAGTGAATTTGTTCGACTGAGTGAGACATGTAGCTGCTTGTAGAATCCTTTGAGCATGACTTGATAGGATTACCCTCATCAGACCCGCCCCTCTGAGTATTTGCGTTCTCATTTGCAGCCGAGTAGTGATCATTATCTGTAGTTGACAAATTTCGGAGATCATTAGAACTTTTTGAAGATTCAGTTAACCGAAAATCGCCATTTCTTTTAAGCCGACAAACCACCAAGGATTCCTGCATAAACAGAGTCAAAATATTCAGTAATTAACCATATCATCATTTTTTTTGTAATGCAAGCAACATCTTATAAAATTTATAAAAATCTTATTTATCCAGTGATGGTACTAATCTACCTGTGAGGTGTCACTCATACAATATTCATGCATGATCCATTCTGTCCTTTCCCTCTGAAACACGGCCAGTGTGGAAAACCAGGGTCCTCTTTGTCCCAATTGCAACACCACCTGCTTTCACGTTCCGTTCTTTTCCAGTGGCTTTCCAATATCCCGATTGGGTTGCCCTTTTACTTTGTGAGCCGTTTGGGTACTTCTTTCCTCGGGTCGAAAAAAAGAACCATTCGTTCTCCGATTGGATGATTGAAAGAGCTAGTGACACAAAGTTACTATCAAATTTAATTTGACACTCAGTGGCCATATATATAATTAGAAATTAACCGCTAAACTATTAAATAAGAAAAACATACATTTTTAGCATTAGTTCCAATTGACGATCGATATGTGTTTGACACTGCATTTTCAAACATATGGAATGTTGCGTAAAGGCGTAAAGCACGGTATATGCCTGGCTAATGTGTACTTGGGTAGGTTCATAACGGCCCACACAAAATTATTTGCAAGAGGTCTGTATATAGTATATATGCGGATACTAGGAACGACTTTGTAATTAGTATAGCTCATTCTTGATTACCTCTCACTAATACAACTCGAATGCAAAAATTTAACTAGTGACGATCCAAATGTACACTCAGGAGGAACATTAGCAGTATAAGACCTTGTTACTTATGATATAAATTTGCTCCTTTGGAAAAACCAAAAAAACAGCATCCGAAGGAAGTCCAAATTGCAGTTGCAAGAAAGGTACTAAGAATATGTATCATACAGGAGATGCAATACAAGGGTTAATGTAACTTCTTAAAGATGCTAAAACCCGAAACCAGTTTTCTTCCTATCCAAGTAATTATATTCTTGAAAATAAACAATCCCCACATATTTAATTATATACTGTAATTGACTATTGGTTTGACATACATAACACTAGATTCTAGTATAATCAACATACTTGGGTGGTGTTTGGAAACTGTGGTATGGGTTTAATAGCCAGATGAAGTGGGACTAAAAATCATATTTTTTTAAACTAGTAACAGCTTCCGTGCAAAAATATTTCTAGGTTTGACAATATGATTCCGATTTAAGAACTCATACCGTCAAACCAGACACCACGCATCATTTTCATTTCATTTTCTTGCTACAACCATCCAATATAAGGATCTCAATAAGGTGCACCACCCACAAGGTGCAATGGTCATCCTAAATATGTGACTTCTCAGACTATTTAATTTTGAGGACTGGACACTTGAAACGCCAAAACTAACACTATTTTATAAAGATAAAATTAATCTACTAACAAGCTGATATCCATTTAAACAAACATAAAATTTTATTAGAGGTTGCACATAAGAAAAAATTTATACAATCATATAACATTTATATAAATTACTCTATTCGTCTCAAAATGACCCAGAGTTCCTAAAATGCAATTAGTACACGATAAGAACAATCTTTCTAGGATTATTTTTGTTTGGAAATTTCTATCAAGGTAAAAATATATTATCAATTTGAAGTAAGCAGTTCCAAGTACTTGAAATAATCATATACCAATAACCTAGCTAACAATCCAAATAATTCCAAAACTATGTCAATCAAAGCCCAATAAAAACATAAACAAGTCATGTTAATAACCTGGCAAATCCCATGGCTCATGACGACAGAAATCAACTTCAGGAATAATATCAACACAGCTATCATTCCCTTGTAACTTCTTCTTCAAGTAATACGATATCAACTCATCATCCGTAGGCGAAAATCGAAACCCTGGAAAAACCGAAGACGAAGCCGCAATAGACAGCTGCATCTCCCTCATCTTCTCAACATCATTTCTCCTCGCAAAACCATCATCAGCACCACCATCATGATGACCATCACTACCATCCATCATACCCCAATCAGATTGTTGGTTTGTACTCATTATATATCTAAGTTTATGTACATATATGTCTTCAACGAGAATATTAGTAGTGGCGTGCTAAAGAGGATAATGGGGTTTTATAGTGTTGTGTTTTTGTTATGTTTTCATATTTTGCATGTTGTTGAAGCTTTGAGGGAATATGGTTCCACGTGTGAGCTTGTTGGATTCACCAAGTATGACCACGTGACTAGGTATTAAGCCACGTCGATGATGGTCAAGTAGCCATGTGGATGTTTTGTAGTGTAGTGGCATAAGCAACTTGTCGCATGTTTTCATAAAACCGATCTATTTGATACTTCTGGCCTTTCCAGTTCCCAGGTGCTACGTAGGTACTGAAGAAATATATTTTAAATGACAATATATATTTCTGGGTTTCCTAACAAAAAAGGAATTGATATAAACATATCAAATCCCTAATATTAGAGCATAAAGAGACAAGTACGTGACAATAACATGTGATAACTCAAGTTTAAAAAAGAAAAGAAAAAAAAATGTCATACTTTAACTTTTCAACATTAACATAAAAAAAAACATACACACATCTACATCACTTTCACACCATTTTTTGAGACGCATTTTATTTTTAAATATAATTTACAAATTTAACCTCTAATCTTTTAAGCCCAAGACCAATACCACTACTGCTTACAAATTCAACTCAACACCAACTGCTTACTCAAAATACGGATAATCAATTTGTCCAGCCCAAATCATTTAAGCCCAAGACCAATACCACTATCAATAACCTTAATAACCCTAATACTCACTCTCTACACAAGCGCTTGTCACACCACAACTCACTTTTCTCTTCCAAAATACCGTGATCAACTTTTCTTCATTCTTAAACCAAAAAATTAGTTCTTTCTTTCCTTACACTAACAACAACAACATGACTACTACACTCTTTTTTTATTATATCCAGAACACAAACACACTACTTCTTTATGTTTCTTGTGTTATTCGAAGAATAATAAAGACAAAGGCTTCAAGATCCTTTCAAAGGGGTGTTTTGAAATTTTCTTTTCTTTTAATTATAAACTGGTACTAGCCGTTAGGTGGTTAAAGGGTAATTTTTGTTGCTTTTACGTTTCAATGTGCGTTAGTGTAGCAACGTCGTTACTGTATTGCCTTCAACCGCTTGCTTGTTGGTATGGCGCCACCTTAATCTTAAACTAGCTCAAACAACGTCGTATCATACATTATTGTATCTAGGGCTCTTGGGCCAATGATAATGTCATATCTTGAGGTAGCGGAGACTAAAGAGGGTGGTGGCCTTCTTAAGATTTTTTGTGCTAAATATATTTTCTATGTTGTTTGTATGTTAGAAAATATATATGTAGTATTAGTTTTTTGCCCTCTCAAAATACAAGATGTATATCTTTGACCCTCTCACAATAAAAGTTCTTGCTCCGCTACTGGGAATGGTAACCTCAATTTTTGTGGTCATCCCCTGTCACATCACCGCCAACTCAGCTTTTTGCTCTTCAAAACTACTACCTAACCACTGATTGCTAATAAGGCGATCGTAATCACAACTAAAAACATACCCACAATAACAAATAAAAAAACTACACACAAAACAAATTGAAACTTTCGGTTGGCGGGCCAACCATAACTGAAAAGGTGTAGGGTGACCCGGTTGGGATTCGGTTGGGCTAAGCGAGGACACATTGTTGCCTAGTAGAAGCGGTCGAGGCACAACCGAGCATTAGATTAGTTATAAATCACCTTTTCTACACATTAGCATTCGAACTTATAGATTAGTTATACATCACATGTGATATATCAAGCGAGTTTAAATATCAACTTTGTTTCTTCTATGTTCTCCAACTTCTATGAATAAACCGTGTTGATTTAGAAGTTCAAATACTATGTGTGATATATGGTTTAAAAGTTATGGATGTACAATGCATAAAATAGTTAATCTTTTGGAGTTTTAAACAAATAATTAATCTCATTTTATTACATCATGTTAAGTGTTCGAACTTACAAATTAGTATTATATCACATGGGGTTTGACTATCAAAAGAAATTCTTATTTTCTTCAACTTTTATGAATAATTGTATTGATTTGTAAGTTCAAAATTTATATGTAATATATGGTTGGAAAGTTAAGGATGCTTATATTTCAATGCCAAAAGCGATGAATCATTTGAAGTTCTAAACAAATATTTGTACTCATTTTACGACGGTATGTTAAGTGTTCGAACTTACATATTAGTGTTGATGTGCTACGTGTGTACATGTTTTAAATTTATAAAACACAATTACGGTTCAATGAACAAAACACACACGAGCGACTATATCCATCTGTTTCTAGCAAAGTTATAACACCCCGACTTTTATAAGTCTTAATAATAGACTTTTATACTATTATTAGAATATTAGATAAGTATTCCCGTTAGTTTATATTAGAAACGAGGTGAACGGCCCCGCCGCGTTGCGGCAGGTTTTCTTTGAAGTGGTCACGAACAGTGTAGGATAGCTTAGATATACTGTTGCAAGTCATGCTATAGTAAATTCTCAAGCTTCGGGTTAGATAAGAGAAAACCCTTTCGCAGTTAGCAGAGAACACTACAAATTGTCCCGCGAAAATATGTTATGACATACACAGTTTTTTTATTTGCACTAATAACACGCGTACATATTACAGTTTCTCCTTATCTATAGTTTAGAGAATCTCAAGTTGTAGGTATAACACAAAAAAATGTCCTTGTTTGGGTTAACCTTGCATGAGCATAATGCAACCATTTTGCTACAAAATATATTCTTTTATGCTCGTGTGACTGTGACTTACAACACAGCAAGTAGTCAGCCACTTCCAAACAACGGAAAATAGTATAAAGTTCGATAAAGTAGTAACAATGAAGAACGGCGGTTGAAGTTCAACATTTGACTATCAAAATCAAAAGTTTTCTACTAAAGTCTAACATATGCAGATCCGACGGATGCAAAATTTTACAGTTTTAAAGTTCAGGGCAATCACACGACTCATAAAATCATTAAGATTTAAAAAAACAGCAAGGTTATGGAACAAATAATTTGATAAATCCCTAGCTGAATACAAGACAGGTTTGTCACCGTCGTTGGTAGCGTCATCGCTTTCAGGACCATTTACAGCCAGAAGCGCTGGTGTTGGAGGTTCTATCGTACGCTTTTCAGGCTTCCGTCTGTATTAGTAACTTTCTGCAAAAGCTGACGTGAAACCGCTCGATTCAACATGAGAAGAATATGTCATGTAATTCCACACAAAAAGGAAGCTGTAAAAATTACCAAGTCACAAAAGTAGAATCACATAGTGTGGTGAAACGAACCCACAATTGAAGCATATGATTTCTTTTACCTCTTTAGTTGCGAGAGAGATCAAGTTTCGAACCGATTGAAAGTGCAACATACGACATAAAGCGGAGGAAGTTTATCGGAAGGCGTGTGCTGACTGTTAAAGGAACTTGATAAAGCGATGTCTGGCGAGTATCTGCATCTTTAAGGAGCTTGTCACTATCGACTTGGTGAAAGATTCTTTTGATGTTCGCGTAGCATGTGCCCATACAAGTTGTACTTTGTGGAAAAGTCTTTTGTTCCATGCTTGAACAGTGTTGTGTCATCGAATTGGATCTTTCCACCTAGAAGTATACTTCAACCACCAGTCGATGATGTTGATACACGATGTTGAGGATACTGACACATGTCTAATCGCCCCCTCAGACCCCTTTTGCTGTCTCAAGAGTCTTTGTGCAAAGGCCTGCACCAGACATATTGCTAGACCATTGTCACAACAAAAGGAATCCGAGGGGAAGATGAGAACCGGGCAGTATCTTAGACATCCGTCATCAATATTATCAAATGAAGACTGAACCATTATAATGAGTGGAAATATTCCAATCGTTCACACGAATATTTACTTGCGTAATATATAACTCATATAACTTATGTGCATCAATTAAAATGTCATCACACAACATTACACGAATATTGTTGTGTCACCGACCTGGCGCTTTCACTCGGGAGTATATTTCAAGCATCGGTCACTAATGTTGAGGCGCGATGTTCAAGATAGTGAATCCCATTTACTCGGCCCATTGAACTCCTTTTCTTTGTTGCAACGGATTTTGTGGAAAGGTGCGGACGGACGTATTGCTACACCGTCGTCACAACGAAAGGGTTTCAGCGGGTAAATTAGAACATGGCAATATCTTAAACATCTCATATCAATATTAGGAAATGAAGCGTGCAATATTCCGCGGTGGAAAGATCTAATCGATGACACGAGAATTCATCTGGATAAGATTCTCACTCTTGTTGAAAAAGCATGAATAGTATTAGAATTAGGACATGACGATGCTTTGTGCCGGACAAGTTTTGCTCGTGAGGCTTCATTTTGCTTCGCGCCCGAATATTGTTGTGTCATCGACTTGAATCTTTCCACTCGGAAGTATACCGCAATCGTCGGTCGATGATATTGACACGTGGCGTTCGGGATAGTGACATCCGTCGATCGCCTTTCAAATTCCTTTTCTTTGTTTCAAGAGTCTTTGTGCAATAGTGCGCACGGACGTATTGCTAGACCGTTGTGACAATGAAAGGAATTGAAGGGAAGATCGAGGCAGACCAATATCTTAAACATCCCGTATCACTATTAGCAAATGAATATTGCAATACTACCCGGTGGAAAGATTCCAATCGATGACACCACTAGTTACTGGATAAGATTCAACTCATGCCGGTGAATAGATCGAGACAATTTCAAACAGTAGTTAGTCCAAAAATGAAACTACCCATGATTCCATAGTGGCATTCGATACGATTATCATTTAACTATTAGAATTATGATGTATTGATCTGAACACAAACGGATGGTAGTTGGTAGCTAACATGATTTGCTCACGTACCTTTTATATGTAGTATTCGCAGGTCACGATCTAGGAAATAGCAAAAGTAACACACTGCGTGATAAATATGATCAAAAATATTACATAGGCGTCGTGTATTTGTCATTTAACCTCGGTTCACTAACACGTCAAAACCAACGGAAAATATAAATAATGGCAACGAATGAGGCTCGGATATATGTATACAATAGCGATACAGGGCAATCAAAATGGTTGCGATCACGCGTTCAATGTGGCGCCCCGCCGCGATGCCGCCAAGGAAATGTATACGCGTTGGTGAATACTATCATCATCGCCTATAGGCGATTAAAGGCGATCGGTATTCAACCAAGAAAAACCAATCCAAGTACATCGATGGCGGATTCGTTTTCTTGGTGGATCTTGACCACAACATCAATTTGCGAATAACGAACAAGAAAAGTGGAGACCACATAAATCTGGATCGAGATCGGATCACGGTCATACGACTAAAAAGGCTCGGGCGCAATTTTTAAGTTGTACTCAAAACCCCGGTTTGAATCGTGAGGTCGCCATGCCAAGGCATAGGTTTTGATAAACAACATTACAAAAGCGACAATCGTTTTCACGTTTCATCATCGCTGCGGTGTAATCAAACATAAATCGACAAAGCAGTTCTACACAACGGAGATACCTTCGCAATAAAAATTAACAAACAACCTAGAATCAACATGCGACAACTAACCACGATCAAAAGAAAATAACATGCAAGAAGAATGCCAACCTACCTACTCAAATAATGCAACCGGATAAACAATGAAAACCTTTGCCCAAAGTTAGCGAGCGGTCACACATATAACGACCTCAAAGGCACAAAAATGTCCGAATACGGGTCATAAGCAATGACCCATGGCGTGCTCATTAGATGCCTTTGCAATAATAAAGCGATAACAAACAACCTTAAATGAACATGCAAGAACTATTCAAAACCAAAAGAAGATAACGTGCATGAAGAAATCCGTCTCACCTACTCAAATAACGCAAAGGCGAAACAATGATATAACCTTCTTCTAAAGTAAGCGAATAGCTATACAAATAACGTCCTAAAAGGGCCAAGCTCAGGAAGGAGGCCGTACCAACATCACACACTCTAGCCCAAAGCCCGCAATATCTCACTTGCCGATGGCGAAAATAATAGTTTTTAAGTAACCGACGTTTTGTTTCATAAGTATAAGGCTCGAAGTCAAGCAAATAATGAGTGGTATTCAAAACCCCATGGCTGCAACCGTGAGGTTACCACGCCAAGATACGGGTTCGATAAGCGACACTTGCACAAGCAATGACAGCGACCTCATCATCGCCTAAAGTGTAATCAAAACTCCATGACCGCAAGCTAACGCAAACGGAGAATCAATGAGAAAACCTTCATCTAAAGTTAACAAGCGGTAACACATATAACGGCCTCAAAAGGCTAAAAATGTGCGATTACGGGTCATAAGCAACGACCCACTTCATCTCCTGCGCATGATCCTATAAAAACCCCATGGTCGCAACCATGAGATTACCACGCCAACAACCCTAAATCATGGAACTTAGTAGAATCAAACACAAATTAAGCAACAATAAAAACACGAATTTTAGTCACCTACCTACCAAATGGGTTTGATTAGTTGCCAACACGCGAATATAACAATCCCTTCAAGGCATTTCACGGATCCGAACACCACTTGCAAGGCGGTAGCGCTATGTAAGACACGCACCCCTTTTTATGCGTGTGCGTAATGCGAAGTGGTGATGCTAACCGTGTACTTAAACTAACCGGCTAAAAAGCCCAAAAGTATACCAGCCAACGGCCCTGCCCAAAACCCACCATACCCCGCTTCCAATCACGAAGATAATAGTTTTTTAAGTCACCGACGTTCTGTTTTATATGTATAAGAGAATAAGGACTTTCGTAAATTAGTTTAATTAGTCACTTAAAAATCAATCGTATAGATTTAAAACACAAACGTGACATTTAAATTGCTTTCTAGGATATAAGTATTTAAAACTCAAATTGGTAGACCAAGACATAGCTCTTAGGGACGACACTCGGACTTACTTAAGGTACACTACATGTGGCCGGTACAATGCTCGTTAGTATGTGTATATCCTAGGTGGTTATTTGTTTATAAATTTAAAAGCGAGATTTAAGCATCAAAAACTTATCTAGAATTGCAAGTTTTTACAAATTAGTTTTGTTCACTCAATAAGTAACAAGGACTTACCGTTCTCGGTTTCATGTGTTGCGGGTTTGTTAGATGAGACCAAGCTATGTGTTGAGTAGGCGTAATGGGTCAAAATGATTTAGTGGCGGTTTAGGTAACGAGCTTCTCATTACCATCACATGTTATCGGTTTGGAATGCCCCAACACATAAGTCATTTTACGTAACAATTTTATATAGTTTATGTCATGTATTCTATAGTTACAAGTTTTACAAGGGGTTTGCAATAAGCCCGTTTTATATAGAAACTTATGCTTCTACATGATTTTATGATGTATCAAGTATTTTGATATGTTATTAACTATAGATGAATAATGTTTTTTAGAATTTCATGTTTTACGGATAAGCAGAAATGTGTTTTACAAAAGAAAGAAAAAAAGTGCAAGATTATGGGCGAATCAAAATTTATTGGTAAGTCGAGATCATTCGAAAGGATTTTTGGTTTTTGTTATGGCGTTTTAGCATCAATGCAATAAATTAAACAGTAGTGCAAGAATGAAATGCAAGAAAATAATGATGATGATGATGATGATGATGATGATGATTATTCTAGAGATAAAAACTACACTTGTTTAGACTAGTTTTGGATATTTAGTTTTGCCCAAGTGTGATAATGATTTTAACAAGTTGATTATGATAATTAGATGTAATACAATGTATTGTTCTTAAAACTCATGACGATCACGGGTTTTACATACTAGGTCTTAATATTTATAGTGTCTCGCTATACCTATGGTACACCACCAATGCCTTAACAGGCGTTATACCCGGTCGTGTGTAGTGTAGTAAATGGTAAAGCGAGGAGGTCGTTCAAGAGCTATGTGTGTCGGATAATTAGTAAGTCTAATTGTCACAGAATATTAATGGTTTCGATAGGGTTTTAATTAATTAAACTACTAATGCGAGAATATAAAAGCAAATAAATGGTGAAGGAAATCAATAGAGGAATAGTGGTGCTAACCTAGTTAATCCTCCTAACTAGTTATGTCTACGTCTACCTACTTCCAATTACTTTGGTGGGGTCAAATTCGAGAGGACGGTTGTAATACGAATTTCTAAAATTCACAAAAGACCAAAATACCCTTATGATCAAAAATAAGAATAATTAAATAAACACAATACCAAATGAGCTATGTAAATTCAGAAAACTTATAAGAAAATCACATATGATCCAAATAAATCTTGAATGACTTTATAAAGTTAATTTTTATAGATTATAATTTTATAAAATCAATTATGTATTTTCATAATTGGCCGAATATATATTAAATAGTTTATTAAAAGAATTTAATTAATAAGAGCCCAATATAAATTTACAAAACTAAGAGTCCATTTATATTAAGTCCAATACATCATAAAGCCCACAAGAAAAATTGGAAAGTATATATATACATAAATTCGGTTCACATTTATCCTAAATACCGATTTACACCAAACCGACCTCCAAAACCCTTCACAAATCGATTTCCAGTTTCCAGAGCTTGAGACCATTTTCTTGGAGAATATTGAAGGTAAAGAAGGTGGGAAAAATAGTGTTCGGCGTCCTAAGTTGCTGTAGTGAGCGTGGTGAGTTTTTGAGTGGATTAGGGTTTTGGTGGTGGTGTTTTGTGCTTCTTTTGTTTTAACGATCCAAGCTCATCAAGGGTAAGTTCCTAATGTTGATTTCAGTCCTACAAGTCATATATAACACATAAAAATTGGCCATGCATGTTTAATATGTCGTATGGAATTATTTGGGATCCAAAACCCTAAAATCGTATATTAATAACGAATGGGTGTATAATATTTTTAGAGATCACGAATTGATTTTTCCAGAAGCTATTCAATGATATAAGACCTGAATAAAATACATATTTGTGAATTCGAAGCTTGTATGAATTGTTTTGAGTTTTAGGGTTCGATTAAACATGGAAAAAGGAAGGTTTTAAAAAGGGGCGATTAGGGTTTTTCATGAACTAGGGTTTCCTTGTAATCATTAAAGGTAATTAATGAAGTATTAATGATGAGCTAATGATTGGTTAAACTTAGGGTTAGGGCTTATATTTGAATTATGTCTATTCGGCCTTAAATAAAAGTTTTGGGTTGGTTTTGTAAATTATGAAACTTAAGGGTTATTTTTGTAAACAGTAAAATACTTGTACTAAACGTATAAAAATAAGTGTGGGGGTTAAACATGTAATTTTGGATAATTAAAGGGCCATTCGAATTGTATTTAATTTATTAGGGTACGTTTTGTAAATCCTAAAATCTTTGGGTTAAAAGTGTAAAATCTGATAAAGTAAGGTGAGATTGTGAACTTAAAGATGTCAAGGGTGTAATTTGTAATTCTGAGTAATTATGGGTTCAACAAGTGTAAATTGATTTTTGTAGAGACACGCATGAGTTAAGTTAATTTCGGTTTGTTATCATTTACGTTCTAGGTTAACCTTGGAAAATCATTAAAAGAAGTAATATGTGAATTTAATGCGTAATTAGTAATATTTAAAGAGGGGAAACCCTTAAATCTAAATAGAAAGTTGGTGAATTAATGAGGAATACCCTAAAATGTTGAGAATTAAATGCAATAAACTAAAATGAGAATATTACGATAAATCTAAAAGTATTAATCGATAAATCTGTTATAATATTAATGATGCTAATAAATATTAAATAAATCATAATCCGTGTAGATTCGTTGAAGGAGAGCGACGTTACATCTCCATATTCCTACATTCGTTTCTTTTCTCTCGATTGCGTTAAGATGCGGATATTACATCTTACCTTAAGACACCTATGTTATCGTACATATATTACGACCTTCTTAGTAAAGGTTCCTTATGATGTTCTTTCGTTAGTCTTTCCTATTTTACTTATTAGGGTTTCCAATGCCATTGCTATGAACCCTTTTTACGATTATGTGATTTGTTGCTTATACGAACTTATGCTTTATGGAACCATGCGATATCGATTTGAACTTTATGTTAGGAAGACTTTGATATGTGGCGATGAACCTTATTATATTTGAATATGAACCTTATGATATGAGATATTGATATGTTCCTTCTTTGAACCATGTGTTTGAATAAGACTTACGTTATAATTGAACTTTTATCCGACTGAGTTAGTTTGGCACCCGAGCCAAATATTTAACTAGTCATGGGGTTCCATGTCCGTGTCGATGATGCACCTACGATATGACTCTAGGGCGATAGAGTGATGTTCGCCACGTCCCTTATCATTATTTGTTATGAGCTCGGTTGGTATTATATTACCTATATATATGCATTGGGCGTATGGATGCATCCTAGATCGATCTATTATCCGATATGAATTGTCGGTGAATGATGTGGGTATGCGATCTGCGTCTTCACAACTTCGGGAGCTAGCTACTCCAAATTATTTTCTGAGATTATTTCTCTATATATGTATGATGTTTCTGATATGATATGTTCTGGGCTCGAGGTAGTTAACTAAATCTGTATTTGTTATTTCTATGATAAGTATTCTGATTATGATTTGGTATGTTCAAATGTTTATGATTATGTGCAAGGCTTATTATATGCTATTATATGTGTTTATGCTTTTGTATGTTTATGTGACTACCGTCTGCTATGCTAAGATATGATTAATATGATTAGCATTTGTCATCGATATTATGTTAGTTTATCGTTATATGGATTCGTTAATCGTGAGATGAGCGTGCTAGTATGAAAGTGAGTATTCTATAAGTTTCGTATGTATAATTTGTTCGATTAATTTTGGGAAACTTTGTTTATCGTTAGTGTTTTATTGCCTATGTGACCGCCATGTTAAGTTACGCTTATGCTAATATTTGATCCGGAAATGATTCAATTTATGATGCAGTGCATTAACTTGATAATTGCTATGCTATGTCTTTTGCTTATTTAGTTATAGTTTGTCTACTATGTTTCTATTTGTTTGTGAGTCGCCATGTTTTGGATTGCTATTTCATTGTTGCTTTAATGTTTTAAATGTGTTAAGTGAAGGTTAATTAATTTGTGAATGCCATGTTTATTTGTTGGTAATTGTTTTGTTAGTCATTAGACTCTTCGTTTGGTTTACAAGTAAATGGTTTAAGCATTATGTGGTTGTTTGGTTTACGTATATTTGTGCTTCCAGAATCCTAAAATATCCTTCGTTATTATTTCATTTATTTTCGTTATTAGTATATTTGTTTTGTTTAGTTTTGTTTCGTTATATCATTCCTTTGGGCTTTGTAAGCTCACCGCACTTTCTTTTCTGCGGCGGTATTAAGCGTTCAAGATAAGCTTATGGGATAGGCGATGCGGGTTGAGAGTAGAGGCAGGCGAGATTCGATTATAGAGATCTTAGATTTATTTTGAAGTTTAGTTATTTATGTTTTCTCTTGAATAATTTTTGTAAGGTTTTCGCTTTTGTTTAGTTAAAGTTCGATATGAAACCGTGTTGTGATATCTTTACCCTTGTCGGTCGGGGTGTTACAACGACATTTGGTCAATTAGCCTAACCTATTAGCAAAGATGCCACCACGGAGAAATCGGTAGCACGTCATAAGTCTGTTGTTCACGGTCCCCTAAGCCGAGTCATTAAGTACCGCTACATGCTAGATTCTAAATAGTGAGTGCCGGCCGTTAGGAACTTAGACACTACACCCCTAATTCTTAAGTTCATCCAAGCGATAGGTGATCGGTTGGTCAAATCGCACAAGTAGAAAGAGTCGTCGGTTGGTCATGTCTTACCCTTCCGTCTCGGTCCGCTCACCTAGAATTCGGTTGGTCACATCTCCTAGGCAATTGGCCTCTATCACCATTCAAAATACCGAACCGGGGTGACTACCAAAGAACTATGCATGCATACACTTAGAAATAATTGTACGGAGTAAAGGTAGCGCAAACAAAACAATTAAGGAATCATAACTAGGCTAGCACCAAAGGGTGCTTAGCAGCTCATATTAATCATACACATCAATTCAATATTCAAAGGTACAAAATACATGAATTGAAAGTAAAGAAATAATAAGCGCTAAAGCTTATCGTAATGGTGTGACTTCTCCTTGGAAGCAACTCCGTATGCTTCCCTAGACCTCCTTGAGCTTTTTCCCACGTTCTCGAGTGTTTTGTGTGGAATGGGATGATTTGAAATCTTTGGAATTTGTGGGGTATTTATAGGCGGTGCGGGTTACAGGCGTAACCAATAGATGAGTTCGCCGTAACCTTCATTTCTCGTAAATGCACTAGATGCGCTGGTTACGGCGTAACCTAAGAAGTGGTTACGCCGTAGTCTTCAATAAACTCGGTTACGTCGTAAGTGTTGCGATGAGTTACGGCGTAAGTATCGGCGTGGAACCTCTTTTGACCTAATGAAGTTACGTCGTAACCTTTGGGAAGAGTTACGCCGTAACCTCTTGATAAGTTGGACTTCGGGTCACATGATAGTTACGGCGTAATGTGAGAGATGAGTTACGCCGTAACTTCTTCAAAATAAGCATCTTGTGATAAATCTTTAGTAATGTTTCCATTTCCGTCTCTTTAGCTCCAATGCTCGTAATTTACACGAAAGTGTAAAACAATGGAAAACAAGCGTAAATCCATATAAATGATATAAATAACGAGCATTAACGGAAATTGACACTTAATATTCGGGACTATTTGATGTTATCAAATATCCCCCACTGAACTCTACTTGCTCTCAAGTAGACCTTATTAGATAGATTCCTAAAAGATATCTCCCAAAACACGGAAAATATGAGTTTACAAATCCTTATGCTAGAATAAAACAAAGCCGAACACCTCACGAAAGGGAGCAAACACTCAAATCTCTCAACTATTCTAAGTGTCAATTTCGGGTGATCACTCAATCGCATGATCATAGCATGTATTCTATCATAAGCTTGGCGGTTACACAAATCTCCACCACTAGAGTTAAGGGCTAAACAATTCTTGAAGGCAATATGGGTAGACACGACAAAGGTTAAGGGTGACTCGTCATTACTAACATGTCACGTGAAGTGGACAAAATCAATGATACATGACCAAATCCATGGCCAAGACACCAAAGATTGCTCATTGCATCACCTAGACACGCTTCATGACTAAAGGGTAGGATAAGACATGGGATATATAATTGGTGTAAAATGAAAAACAAGCGGTAGTCTATATCTGACTAAGTCATCACCACTTACCATCCGCCCAAAGTTCAAGCTTAGAAGTCTAGAGACCGGATCATGAAATGCAAGGTAGATGTGTCATTAGAGGACGTCGTGATGGGCACACTACCTTTTCTTCTTCATTTGGTATAACTCCAACTCCAATCTTCCAATGTGACCGAGGTGGCCTCCTCGATACTAAACAATAAAGCTCATACTATAGTGCTTATAACATCGCACTTTACAAAATCATAACTCAATCAACTATTTTTTTTTTCGATTTTTTTTAAGGAATCATAACATGATAACATAACATCTTCCCACTTGAGATGAACAATGGGAATTCGGAGGGTCTTCAATGATCTTCATAATTGTTGTCGATGAAAGCATGATTTCCAAACCTTTCCACTCGAACCTTGAACTTAGGCAAATGATGACTTCGATTACAAATAAAGACTACGGGGTAGGCTAAGGTGTAAGGGTGTAACGAAATAATATATTGGGGTGACAAAATGAAAGGAATGGCTCGGAAGGGTGTATCTAGGGTATCTTGCACTAAAGGGAGTGCAATAAAAGGGTTTCACATGGGGTCGAAAAGTTGAGGTGACTAATCGATAGACTCACAATGGTAGTCTGTTTGGGTGATAATCCTATAATCGCCTTCTAAAAGCGAAAAGTCCAAATACATCGAGCTAACTCAACATACCTCGTCTATGGACTCGAAATGATGCAAAGGCCAAGTTCTAAAGTCTACAAGCTACCGGCACACTCATAATTTGGTGGATTTGGGGTAAAATATTGGAAACGGATAAGGCTAATCTCACCATGTAATATCAAGGGTTGTATGTGCTCGGCTAAGGTCTAATCTAGTTATGTTCGGAAAAACATGTCAAAATTTTAAAAATGGCATAATTTTTCAAAATAAACTAGAAAAATGAGGGAGAAATAAAGTTCAAGAGATAATTCTACTCCCATCCCCCACTTGAATTGTACAAAGTCCCTTTTGTACTAGGCATTAAAATAAAGGTGAAGAAAGGTAGAATTAGGCGAGAACTTCACAAATTTGCTCCAAAAAGAAGAAGGCCCACGAGAAAGGATCGTGCCTTCGTTTAAGCGTCATGAACAAACTTCAATCCACGAAATCACAATCTTGACAAGCATAATTCTAAAAGAAAAAATAAAATGAAAAACAAACCTAAATCACTTTCGTAGGAATCACGGTTGCACTTAGCGAATGCAACAAGCCTTTTAAACCACTCGGTGTCCCAAGTGGACGAGTGAAGTCTCGTGAGGGTTTACAGAACACACCCACAAAGTTCATTTAAAACTAATGCAAGGTTCTTGTGTTTTAAAATGAAAGAATTAAAGTAGAGGAGAGTTACGTCGTAACTCCTATGAGAAGGATTCTGAATGGCGGCAAAATCTGGTATGTTGTGAAGCAAATAGTTCTGGCGTAACCAGCGAGATGGTATTACGCCGTAATTGGTAATCGTCAACAATTCTGCTGCGAAAATGATGGTTACGTCGTAATCACTAAGATGAGTTCTGCCAGTAACTCATTCGAGATCGAGAAGCTGCAGTGATAATTACTTCTTTGTCTCCTGCAAAATGGTTAGAAAACACAAACCCAGCAGAAAGGAAATAAAAACAAAAGAAAGGGATAATTCGGGTTGTCTCCGAAAGAGCACTTTTCTTTATTCTGATCTTTAAGTTAGACTCTTAGCCGTGGGCTACTAGTGTTTGTCCGTCATCTTGTGGGTGGGCAATCTCCATGTTTAAGCCGGTGATCAAATTATCATCTCGTTTGTATCCATCTCCAAGTTCTAAACACCCTAAGTAAAAATTTTGATCTTTTGGTAGGGTGATCAAAACCTTTGGCCTTATCTTCTTCACTAATACCAAGCGGTCTAGCATAACTCAAGTGTCTTTTAGTCCAATTTTTAAAGTTTTGTGATCCTTGGCATTTTGAAAGCAGTTTATCATCGCCAATCTTTAACCAAACCGGTCCTTCCTTCTCGTTTTATCAAGCCCGGATATTTCTTTAAAGGGTTTTCGAAAATCACCCGATCGACCCATACGCCACGAATTCGCTAACATCATCCAAAACCACAAAGTCGACTAGAAGCGAGTGTGTTCCTACAAAAACTTCGTATGTTTGTTGTTATCCCAGGAAGTTGTTTCCTTTGTAATCAAGCTCCTTTTCCATAACCCGGTTGTAGCATTCCTTAGAATCTTGTTGTTGGGGAATCAGTGTCGATAAATGGGTGAAAATCAATGAACCCAATTTTGCATGAGATCTTGAGATAGTGGGGATTCCTATGATGGATTCGTGCCCCATCTCATAAAAGCTGCGGTTGGTGCGATTGCAAGAATGTTTTTCGAGTTGTCTTGCCAATGGGTCATCTTGACATCACTAGAGGTCTTCAAAGACTTAATCCTAAGTTATCTTCTTCCTCAAAATTCACGAAAACATCAAAATCCTTCCCGAGTCAACCTCTCCGGGATCAGGGGTCGCTAAGAAACTTTTCAAGGGCTTCACCAAAATCCCCACTTGGTCAATTGCACACCTTCTCCGGGGTAGACAAATGTTCATTAGGTCCGAATGTGGCGATCTCTCCATTAGCTTCGAGTCAATTTTTCGGCAAAGACATCCACTTTAGTGTGGCGATAGCAAGCATGGGTCTTCCTAAAATGACGGTATCCTGTTGTCTTCCGGGATATCAAGAATCACAAAATCTCTGGGAAAGGAATCTCTTTATCTTCACTAATACATTTTCAACAATTCCTAATGGCGATTGCATGGATCGATCGGCCATTTCAATTTTCATTTTGGCTGGTTTTAAGTTGCCAATTCCCATTCGCAAAAACATCGAACGAGGCATTATACTAATACTAGCTCCAAGATCTGCCAGGGCGTTACACATGTTTAGGCTCCCGATATAGCAAGGGAGAGTAAAGCATCCTGGATCTTTTTCCTTTTGTGGCGAATAGTTATGATGACGATTAGTATCATTAGGAGATGAGACTATTTCCTGGATCTTTTACACATCGTTCCTGGATCTTAACTTAATTCTTTCCTTTTTCCTGGATCTTTTACACATCGTTCCTCAAAACCGCTGAGCATCTTTCGTTGAGGCGAATAGTCTCATCATAACTTAATTCTCGCATAGTATCATGACGATTAGTATCATTAGGAGGGTTTACCGCAAAGTTTGGTCCAAAAGTGATTGTTTCTCCATGTCGATCCGTCGCTTAACCTTTTACGAAAGGTCAAAGGTTCTTCGAGGATAGTTTCTACGGTGTGGACAACTTCTTCCTCCCAGTGCTAGGTAATCGAGATGGCTTGAACATGAACTAACACTTTTCTCTAATCTTTTATCCTATCATCGTGAATTTTAATATAAGAGATTGTACTATCCACGAATGCTTTCATCATCTTTTCTATCCTATCGTCGCTCTCTTGATTCTTTGATGTGGTCGAGAATCTTTTCTCAATATTGTTCCGGTATTGGTCTCAAATACACTTTTAACTTTCTCAACCCTACATGCTTGACTTCTCTTTCCAATCTCCATTTTGAAAATTTTCCGTAATTGTATTATTGCTTCGTTATTGTCTTCATTACCTTTTGATTGAAGTTATCTCTCGGTCCGTACCGGTATCCATGTGCCACTTGTAGCAATTTTGGAAATCCATGAATACATTCCAAGGCACGATCAGAGTCATGCTAGGAATAGGTCTTGGTGAATCAAGGAGTTCTCTGTTTGCGCATTAATCCCCGATAGAAGGCGTGATCACGATATAATGTTTGTTTAAATCATGAGTAGGGCATCGATAGAAGTTCATTAAATCTTTCCCACGCTTAAGGAGGGCAAAATGCTAAGTTTCTTTTCCAATCTGCGAATTGATAGATTTTCCAATGAAAAGAGAGGATTGAGAATTCAAGAGATAAAAACTACACTTGTTTAGACTAGTTTTGGATATTTAGTTTTGCCAAGTATGATAATGATTTTAACAAGTTGATTATGATAATTAGATGTAATCCAATGTATTGTTCTTAAAACTCGCAACTGATGCAGGTTTTACTAAACAGGTCTTAATATTTATAGTGTCTCGCTATACCTATGGTCTACCCTAATGCACTAACGGGCAGTGTACCCAGTTGTGTGTAGTGTAGTAAATGGTAAAGCCGAGGTCGTCCCAAGAGCTATGTGTGTCGGATAATTACTAAGTCTAATTGTCACAGAATATTAATGGTTTTGATAGGGTTTTAATTAATTAAACTACTAATGCAGAATATAAAAGCAAATAAATTGTAGAAGGGAAATCAATAAAGGAATAGTGGTGCTAACCTAGTTAATCCTCCTAACTTGTTATTTCTCGTCTACCTACTTCCAATTACTTGGTGGGGTCAAATTCGAGAGGACAACATTTGGTCAATTCGCCTAACCTATAAGCAAAGATGCCACCACAGAGAAATCGGTACCGTCATAAATCATGTTGTTCTGGTCCCTAAGCCGAGTCATTAAGTACCTCTACATGCTAGATTCTAAATCTTGAGTGCCGGCCGTTAGGAACTTAGACACTACACCCCAATTCTTAAGTTCATCCAAATGATAGGTGATCGGTTGGTCAATCGCACAAGTAGAAAGGGTCGTCGGGTTGGTCATGTCTTACCCTTCCGTCTCGATCCGCTCACCTAGGGTCAGGTTGGTCATATCTCCTAGGCAATTGGCCCTATCGCCATTCAAAACTACCGCACGGGGTGACTACCAAGAACTATGCATGCATACACTTAGAAATAATTATACGGAAGTAAAGGTAAATGAAACAAAACAATTAAGGAATCATATCTAGGCTAGCACCAAAGGGTTCTTAGCGCTCATATTAATCATGCACATCAATTCAATATTCAAAGGTACAAAATACATGAATTGAAGTAAAAGAAATAATAAACGCTAAAGCTTATCGTAATGGTGTGACTTCTCCTTGAAACGACTCCGTATGCTTCCTAGACATCCTTGAGCTTTTCCCACGTTCTCAGTGTTGTGTGTGGAATGGGATGATTTGAAATCTTTGGAATTGTGGGGTATTTATAGGCAGTGCGGGTTACAGGCGTAACCAATAGATGAGTTACGCCGTAACCTTCTATTTCTCCGTAAATGCACTAGATCGCTAGTTACGGCGTAACCTAAGAAGTGGTTACGCCGTAGTCTTCAATAAACTCGGTTACGTCGTAAGTGTTGCGATGAATTACTGGCGTAAGTATCGGCGTGGAACCTCTTTTGACCTAATGGAGTTACGTCGTAACCTTTGGGAAGAGTTACGCCGTAACCTCTTGATAAGTTAGACTTACGGGTCGCGCAATAGTTATGGCGTAATGTGAGAGATGAGTTACGCCGTAACTTCTTCAAAATAATCATCTTGTGATAAATCTTTAGTAATGTTTCCATTTCGCGTCTCTTTAGCTCCAATGCTCGTAATTTACACGAAAGTGTAAAACAATGGAAAACAAGCGTAAATCCATATAAATGATATAAATAACGAGCATTAACGGAAATTGACACTTAATATTCGGGACTATTTGATGTTATCGGCGACCCTCTTCAAGATTATAAAATGACAAAAACAAAATTACGATTGACCAACCAATTCAAGACTAACTCTTTTTAGTAAAATTGATTCATGGTAGATTCGCAATTTCATTAACAACCACACAAGTTTCTTGTTTAATCAAATTACTTAATAAATCGATTCGCTGTTGATGATATCAAATAACAACATATTATTAGCATCATTTATCCTATGAATATTTCTTGTTTCATATTACTTTGTATGAGAATTGGTACTTAATCATTTACTTTTGTATTTCTCAATTGAAAATGAGCATTTGGTGAAAGTTAGTTATTTTGGACGTAAAATGGAGTAAAATGGATCAAGTTGGAAAAGTCTAGTGAACTGAAGGTAGATACGCCATATCATTCTAGACAAATACGCCGTACATCAAGACTTAGACGAATATGAAGACCATTTCCTGAATTTGAAGAATACGCCATATGGGTTTATCCCATACGCCGTATATGAAACCTTGGTCAACATAGAAGATCTGACTTATTCTACTCCAGATACGCCGCATGACATCCAAGAGATGTGACGTATCAACTTGAAGACTTCACCAAGACATTCCAAGATTACAAAGAAGTGATACGCCGTATGTGAATTGAAGATCCTCCGTATCCTATGACGGTGTGTAAATATTCCAGAATATAATAATCTTGGACCCCACGCGAAGTTACCTAGTGTTGATCCAAGTTGAACTAGATCTAATTTCTTAGCTTGTAAAAGGATTAGTTATATTAGATAAATCTAAAACATCTATAGTAGAAACTATGTTTGAATGTATTAAAGATTACTCAGAATCTAATTTTTAATATTGAGAAGAATTGTTAATGAAACACTGAAACAATGAACACACAATTCAACAAATAAGTGCCAATATTATTAATGATAATAATACGAAAACTCTTAAAGTATTAGGGTTACAAAACCTTAAAGCTACGAATTATATGTTTTTAATACTTTTGTACATCTAACTTTATGCCCTAGGACCTCCTTTTATACACCAAAGAGTCATACACGGCTTACAATACTTTCCTAAGTATATCAAATTTTTTTTTTAAATATCTAATACATACCTAATAAGCAGTACTAACAAAATGTCTAACAACACTAACTTTGTAACCAACAGTCTTAACTATGAACAACACTAAGTTTGTGCTAACAGTCTTAACTCTTGCAATTATAACTTGTACTAGCAGTGTTAACTTTTGCACTAGCAGTTTTAACTACTTAGCATATATTCATTGAAGTTCCTTAGCAGCACTAACTTTATCTGAGCAGCAGTATTACCAATATGAGTATCAGTTGATCAAACAACATCAAAAAGGCTTTTAATCCCAACAATCCTCCCCTAAACTTGATATTCTTCTTCAAAATCATCAATTTTCTTCATTTAAAGCTTAATAAACACCATGAGGATGCTTCCAAACACTTCATTTCTTGTTAAGTTGTTTCATCATTTGCTGACAAAGCTGATAGGCCATTTCACATTCATATTCCATTTGAAGCATTTTCTGTATCATCTTAGAAATTGTAGGTGGAGCAAGGGGATATGTCTTCTCCACCAACATGTAGACCAGCATAGACTGCATCATCAAGGAATGAGCTCCACGGGAGTCATATAGCTTCCAGTTCAATACTTTATATCCATTATGTGCCTTCCATATTTCATCCTCTACATGTGGTTCAAACATAGTTTTTAGATTACCCCATAACAGCAAGTCATAGTCTTCCACTGGCCTTGTTGACCGATACTTAGCTTTTACCAATTTCCACATATCTTCCAAATCTTCTTTGTCAAAATTCTTTAGCATCTGACGAAAGAACATATACATCTAAGATTTTCCATCAGCTCTTATGATTTGGTAATACCTTTTCTTTCCTTTTTTATATATCTTCTTATCAATAATATTTGGAGGATTTTCAGCCAAAGGAATAGCATCAATGGTTACTTCTTCTTCATCTGGAATAATTTCCATTATTGTTTAAGCTTTGATGTTTCTTTGTCATCATCCACCTTTTGCTTCTTTATGACCTCTTGTTCCAGTTCTGTCCCTGCTCTCTTTTCACTATCTTCCACCAGCTCTGTTCTTAAGTCAATACATGTGTTTACCCTTTTCATTTCTTTGTCAAACATCTCTTGGATATTCTTAAACTTAAAACGTGTCAAATCTTTAAGCTTCCATCCTTCCATGTTTTTTAGGTAAGTGTATCTTTCTCTGTTGAGCTTTTGTTGGTGGTTTATTCCTCTTCTTTTCTGCTCTCTTAGCTGCAAAGTGCTTTCTTATTTTCTCTAAGAGTTGTACAAATAACTTAGCATTTTCAGCATTAGACAACTCTTCTTATTCTTTTACTTGCAGTCTTTCAGCCAATTGATAATCAACTCAATATTTATTCTTTACAGGTTCTATCAATATTCCTTTACCTTGGTCCTATGATTGTTGTGAAGATATTGTTGTTGTAGATTTACCCAACTCTTTGAAAACAACCGCTTTCTCCTTGGGTTTTGATCTTTTTAAAGCTTCAAGTGTTTGAGCCATAATAATATCATCAGCAGTAGTTGTTGTAGCAGCACTAGCAGTTGTTGCAGCACTAGCAGTACTAACTTTATCACCAGCAACACTAACTTGAGCAACATCAATAATTTGCTTAGCATTATTAATAATATCAATTGCTTCTTCAACAACATTAACTTCATCATTTACTCCTTCAACAACAACTTTATCATTTACTCTTGCATCCAACACCTCCTCATCCATGGCATCAATCCTCGCCTATTTGGATGCATCCTCACCTAAACTCTCTTCATCACCAGAGGATTCTACCCTAGTTGTAGCACCAACTTTATATAATCTCTTCAGCCTATGAGTTCTTGACCTCTTCTTCTATTCAAGTTTCTTTACCCTCTTCTTCAAACTTGTGATCTGAGTTTGCTGAGAGGATGTTGTCTTCTTCAAATCAAGAACCTGGCTTAGATACCACTTGTTGATCCCAGTTGAACTAGATCTAATTTCTTAGCTTGTAAAAAGATTAGTCATATTAGATAAATCTAACACAACTATAGTAGAAATTGTGTTTGAATGTATTAAAGATTATGCGGAATCTAATCTTTAATACTGAGAAGACTTGTTAATGAAATAGTGAAACAATGAACACATAATTCAACAAATAAGCTCCAATATTATTAATGATAATAATGCGAATACTCTTAAAGTATTAGGGTTACAAAACCTTGAAGCTACGAATTATATATTTTTGATACTTTTGTGCATTTAACTATATGCCCTAGGACCTCTTTTTATTTACCAAGGAGTCCTACACAGGTTACAATACTTTCCTAAGTATATCAAATCTTTTCTTTAAATATCTAATACATATCTAATAAGCAAAACTAACAAAATGCCTAACATTGCTAACTTTGTAACCAACAGTCTTAAATATGAACAATACTAAGTTTGTGCTAGCAGTCTTAACTCTTGCACTGGCACTGGCAGTTGTAACTTGTACTAGTAGTCTTAACTTTTTCACTGGCAGTGTAACTACTTAGCATATATTCATTGAAGTTCTTTAGCATCACTAACTTTATCTGAGCATGAGTATTACCAATATGAGCAGTTGTTGATCAAATAGCATCAAGAAGGCTTTTAATACCAACACCTAGATACAGCGTATCGAGTAAACTGATATGCCGTATCGATGCTGTTTCCAGAAACTATAAATAGAGGTCGACTGTAAAACCCCAAATTTTGAATTTACAATTTTACATCTAATTTGAATTTTAACCTAAGAATAATAAAATACCTAAAACTATATGTTATGTGATATATAAACATAATATAACTTAAGATAACTAAATAAATATAAAATGTAAACATTCCTCATTCTATACTACATACCACACGAATTTCTTTGTACAAATCCCCTACACGTTTTGTTAAGTGACAAAAAAAACTCCTTTGCCTAATCCTTTCCACACCAAACTTTAGAGATAAGGAGAAATAACGCATGGGTATATTCTCTTCTAAATAAAAGATTGTTGTGTTTTTTCCTTTCCCTAGCAAGAGCACACGCCTTTCCTTAGTATTATACGACATTCCATATCTTCTTCCCTCATAGCCTATAATATATATTCGGTGTCTCACTCATTCCTCATACAACATTCAGAAAAGCCTAAACGCTTGTTTCCTCTCCATCAAGTTTAAAAGTTGAAGGTCGCTGCAGTTGGTTTAAATCAATTGAAGTGTGTTCTTGAATCTTTATTATTTCTAGTTCCTTGGTTCCGTCTTGTATTCCAGCCAGGTACACAAGAGTTTCCCCTCGTCATACATTGGTATTATACAACTTAAATAACAACTAAAATTTATTCTTGTCCGTGCTACTCTTTTGTATAACCTTTTGATCCACTTACTTGTTCGTTAAAAGCAAGTAAATGTATGTATATATATATATGATAACACGCATAGAAGTATAATAAAGCTTTAAGTACCTATTGTTGATCCCAGTTGAGCAAGCGATCCTTTATAAGCCGGCTTGAACAATATTCAATTAAACACTACAGCGAATATAATGTTTAATCTTAAGAAGAAAACGATAATAAACACTTAAACACTTCAATATTATTATTAATACGAATACTCTGAATAGTATTAGGGTTTTATAACCTTGAAGTGTATCGACTTTATATATATAAAAACACATATATCTAACTCTAACCTAGGACCTCCTTTTATAGGCTAAGGGTCCTATACAATATCAATCGTATTCTACAAGATAAGAATAATTACCATACTTATCTAAATCTGAATCAACATACTCAAGACCTTACAGAATATTACAATACTGAACAAACACAACTAGCGGCAATGTTTATAATATATTAGCAGTGGTTCCATCTTCTACTAGCATTGGTTGTTGATTTGTCGTTTTCGTACACAAGATATTTTCCGAAGAAATACAAATGAATGTATTTCCCGGGTCGTTCTCCCAACGAGGGTTGAATGGAATTTCCAACTCACGTCGCGATTATCGGGATTTGAATAAGAGAAGGGGATAATATGATGCTTTCTAAACTACGGGGCAAGGGAAACATAAAATGGAAATTACACTACGGGAAATCCTAAATATGCAAATAAAACTAAAATGTAATAAATGAAATGTAAATAAAATGCAACTACGTCTAATCTATATCCTAAAAATGATCTAAAATTACTTTTACTCTAAAAATGATATTTAAAAACTATTTATGAATTAAAACTAATTTTTAGGAATTTTCTGGATTTTATTAGAATTAAAAACTAAATTTTAACTTTTAAAACTAATTTAAAATACTAAAAATTATGAAAATAAAGGTGAAAATTATGAAACTATTTTTATAAAATCTAAAATATCCTAAGAGAATTTTCAAAACTTTTTTTTTTATTTTTCTGATGATTTTTCTATTTTCTACAAATTTAAAACTAATGAAAACTAATTTAATTTGTGAAAAATACCAAATAAAAAGGGAAAAATAGGGAAAAATATTTTTTATGCTTTTTATATTTTTCTTAAACTGGGAAAATTGAAAAATTATTTTTTGGAACTTTTTCTTAATTATTTGCAATAAAAGCTATTTAAAAAGGATTAAAAACTAGTTTAAATTGAGAAAAATAGCAAACAGTGACCAAAAATTATGAAAAACTCAGGAAAATTCTAAAATATTAATCTAAATCTATGAAAAATAAGAAATCATAAGCTTAAGTGAGAGAAATAAGAGCTGTAGTGTAAACTGATATGAAATAAGCTAATGAAAATAAGCTAAACAATGAAATAAGCTACCAACGATGGCTGAAGCTATATTATGCTAAAATAAGCTAATTCAACTGGTTCCTCTAATCCTAACAAGCTACAAGCCATGTCTATTGATTTATGCTAAGCGCCTACTTAAGAAACACGACTTGACCCTCTTGTTTAAGCTCTTGCATAAGCATTAATAAGCTCAAAGGAAAACCAAAAGTTGAAATCAGTAGACCACCAACCGAGATAACATATCCAAATTAACAGCTAATAAGGACTTAATATGAAGAAATTAAAGATCAAAAATAAAATGGACATTTAGGACTGATGGCTGCTGATGTGCAGAACAGTGGAGTGACAGGAAAGAAATTGCAGGCTAAATAAGCTAACCTATAAGCTTCTAAAGGATAAAAAAGCTAACGAGGGCCTAAGGAAAACCTATAGATCTATGGGATCATGCGGTAAGAAGCAAGGAGACATCAAGAAGCTAATGAGCTAAATCTTAAGCTATCTAAAAATGCTAACATCGACACTTAATAAAACCAAAATCAATGAGCAAATACAAATCTAAAATAGATAAGTAGATCAGCAGGCTCAGAAATCAGAGCAATATTAGGCAAATAAAAGTAACCAACATAATGAATCAACTCTTGGTTCTATAAACTCATATGTACCTAAAACCATTCAAACCACTGATTCAAAATAGACTAGGCTGCAGACTTGAAAACAGTTTTGGCAAAACTTGAAAACACAAGTTAGACTTGAGAGTCTTAAAACTATGGTTGAAAAATCATCACAACAAGTTTATGGAATGACTTGCATCAAATTCTACTTAAGTGTTAAACAAAAACTCAGAAATTTAACATCATCCAAACACCCCTTTTACATGATCAAACTGCAATTAACTTTAGACTCTTAATGAAAAATGACATGAATGGAATTCAAATGACTAAACAAGACTAAAACTCACATTTTATGATTTGAAACATAAATCAAGCTTAAAAGCAGTTTTGACTATCAACTTTGACAACGATTGACTTTTCTTGACTTTTGCAAAACTTTGAATTAAGGACAATTAAGACACCATGAAACTCATATAAGCTTTGTTAAGCTTATATGAGCTTAAACAAACGATAAAACAACTTTTGGATGGATTTGAAACTAGATTGCATGAAAACTCAAATTGACAATGGATTAATGAAAACTTGATTAATATTAATAAAGTGACATTACAAGAGTATTGAAATTACAATGAAAAGAACTTGACTAAGCTATGAAAACAATAAATGACAACAAATGGAAAGGTCAAAATTCCTCTAATGCTTAAGGAATTGGGCGACTATCAATGTGTTGAAGATGGGTTTAAATAGGCGATGAGGAGCTTTAGGATCCTTCGGAAGCTTCACGACGTCTAATCACGACCATTGATTCTTCATCTCGTCATCTATCAAATCGAGCCCTTAGATCATATTTGTGAGGTGTTTAGCCCAATCATATGCCTCCATTTGTACACGTTAGCAATCCACATCTTTGTCACACTCGACACCTTGGCGAGCTTCTAGAAGTACCTTTAAGTGAAGGTAAATGAGGGTAAATGGAGCTTGGAGGTAAGCAGTGAAACCATGGGGTTTAGCGCGTTTCGAGTTATCGGGGTTTTTATTATATTTTGACATTGTTGGCCGGGTCTTGGGATGTTGACCGGGGTCCAAAAAGTAATCTGGTTGATATTAAAAACCGGTTATTGGGTAATGGGTTTAATATTGGACGGGTAAAGATAATGGATTGGTTTGGGCTTTTGTTTATTATTTGGGCCAAAGGTGTTTTATTATAGGATTTGGACTAAGATTGGATCCATGAGTAAACATAAGGGCCAATTATGTAACTTCTGATTTTCAAGGGACCAAGGCTGTAATTTCTGAAAAGTAATCCAAGGGCTCATCTTGTAATTCTCAAATAATCCAGGGGCTGATTTTGCACTTTCTGAAACTTGAGGGATTATATTTGCCAAATGCTCAAAGATGAAGGACTAATCATGACAATTCTTCAAACTTGATTATATCTTCTAAAAATCATCCTCAGAGAATAAAATCTTCCAAAATGCACAATCTCGACCTTCAGGCTCAGCTCAAACTCTCTTGATCTCTCGTGCTCGATTTACGTCGATTTGGTTCCTTTTGCGTGTTTTACATATCCGTACCTACACAAGCACAAACTCAAGAAAACCACAAATATTAGCAATAAGCGGCTCTTTCTTGGTTATTTTGGGTCGGTTTGATATAGAAAAGGTATGTGTTTAGCACATACCAAAATACCAGACGAGACCATTGTCGTGTCCTCGCGCAATCTGATCAACTCACGCTTCTAAAACCAAGGTTTCAATCTCTTTCTACTAAACCTATGAAGAAGTAGCAAAGATTCCTCAAAGAGATTAAGAAAGCCTTAATTCTAAAATGTCCGTTTACCTTTTAATTCACATGTATAGATATTACGATTAAGCACATTCCGATTATGGTGACGGTTTGTTGAACTTTCATGTCGATCAATAACTCCAACATTTTTTAAATGACACGTAAGGATCACGGAGTAGAAAACACAACACGGTGAAGTGACCATACGGATAGAATACATCGTCACGATTTTCACAAGTCCCAAACTAAGCGTAAAATCGAAATCATTGTTAAATATGATTCTAGATGCCAACACTACCCATGGAAGTTACTTGTGTGATTACCTTTTGCTCCCATTTTCCTATTTTCCTCTAGATTTTTTATTTTTGTGAAATGAATTTCTTCAAATTTCCGTTTCGATAACTTTTATTCCGATAAAGATACAAAGCTAAGTCGATAATTATTTATCCATCTTCTCTCAAGAACCATTGTCCCAAAAATGAGGTCCACATCAAGGAATTTTTATTCACTTATACTCTTGACTTTTTTCATTTTTTTTTCATTTTCATCACTTTTCATAATTTTTTTTATTTATTTATTCTTTTACTTATATGAGCTATGAACTACGGAGCTTCACGGGGTAATTCCAAGACTATAGGCTTCATGAAATGAGGATCCCGGTTGGCTAGACTAAGACCTCACTCAATCCGGCTAAAGATCCAGGGTCCGATCTCGACACATGACTCATAACTTTACTTATTACTTTTCACTTATTACTTGCTTATTTATTTATTACGGATCCTTGATGTGTACCCAATTTTTAAAACAAAGATTCTTTTAAGAAGATAAAGAACTAACTATCGCCAAAAACTCAACATCTCTAATTATTTATTAGGCGGATATGGGGTGAAACAATTTTGTGGGAACAAAAAGCCATAAGTACCTTGATGGGCTCTAAAGAGAACCAACTACTCCACGCTTAGCATCTAAACTCATAAGTAACTCTATCATTTCTCGATCTCCGCAAATTTAAAATCCCAATAATGAGATCGCGGATGCTTAGCCGATAATTTTTAGATTATCTATGGTTAAGGAACAAGCTAGGGCTCAACACGCTGGGTCAAGTCGAAATTCTATTCCTACTCTCACCGGTGGAAAGTCAACAAGGTGTCAAAACATATATTAACTTAGCTAATGCTTCGTCTAATGAAATTAAGTCATGCATATTTAAAGTCACTCGGAAACTTGCAAAATCTTGGCCTTGTGAGCTAGAATTAGCATTTATAGCTTCTTGTCTAAGAGACTAGCAAACTTTTCAATCAAAAGACTTAACAAAAGCTTACAAAAATTTTAAAATTTTCTCATTTTGCACAATTTTTTATTTTCTAAGGAAAAGCGGGGTTGCGAGTATCTGACGAAAAATAAGCAAGTGCGGTCAAATCAAATCGAAGATTACCCTACCCCAGACTAGAGCGAAACATTGTCCTCAATGTTTAAAGCAAGGTATCACGAAAATCTAAAAGCCGTTTATTAAGTATGCTAGAAGATAAGCGTTAGTCGATAAGATTAGGATATCGGTTCCATCGACAGCGATCATGAAACTCGGTGGAGAAAAACAAACTTGAGCACGAGTCTTCATATCGGGAAAATCCTACACACAACATTACAAACAACCAAACACGAGAAATCGAAGAGGCAGACCCCTTCACGTCACTTATTAGAAAATAGAAAGAAGATAGAGATAAGCATGGGGTGCCTCCCACGAAGCGCTACTGGTTTTGGTCACCGAGTCGCTAGCTTGACTCGATCCCCGAATTCAATTGTCCTTGGGGAAACAAGCGGAAGGGATACCCAGATCAAAGATGGTATCCTCACTCCGGAGGGAAAGAGAATAGGTGGGATGGGAGGGAAAGAAAATGTCGGGCTCAAGCACAAATGGGATAACTCCTCCCAAACTCACAAAAGGTTTTTCAAGAAAGAGTGATCCATCATCCGGTGGTTTTGCGGGTGGACGAAGGGATGACGGATCAGAATGAGAATACTCCAAAGAAGACGAGAGTACATGGTAGAGGATAAGAGGTGAAAGCTCAATACTGAAGGCATCCATCGGAGGATCCTTATCTCGAACAACGTTTCTAACAAAGAACTCATCAATGCATATCCCGGGGTTGAAAATCTTGTCATCACATGAAGGCTCAACGGGATAAGTGAGGGTCGACTCAACAGAGGAAAGAGAATCATCATTAAGCAAGCTTTCAAGAAAAAGGACATCTTGATCAGTCGCACCGTCACTCTCAATACCCAGCGGTATTGGATCATCGAAATAAGTCGATTTCTTCCATATCGAGAATCATAAAGGCGGATAATCAAGAATATCGTCGTCAACCACTTTAGTCAATTCATCAATCTCCATAATATCTTGATGTCGATTCATCACTTTCTTCATCTTGCATAACATCACATGACGGAGAGAAAGGTCGGAACACGAGATGGGACAAGTAGTGTGCGAGAGCTAGCAATATCCACCACTTTCGTTGTGGTCTCGAATCGGACTCGAATCTTTGTCAAAAGAGGATTAACCGCAAAAGGTGTAGTAGTCCTTGAATTCGAAAAGAGGATTTGAGAAAATCCGGAAGTAACCTCGGAGATGTCAAGAGAATCACATAAGCGAATTACAATCATCATCGGATATATCCTCGGACTCACTTGGGATTGGGTCGAGGCTCTCAACGATGGGAGAAGATTCCATTTCGGAATAGTGCTAAGAGGCTCGTCCCCATTATGAGAGAGTCAACGGGTTTAACAATTATCGAAGACATAGAATCATCGACCTCTTCCAAAATGGCGTCACTTCTCTCAACCGGCGTGAGTGAAGGGAAGAGTCGGAGATGAAAGGCTCGAAAGCAGGAGTGGTTTGGTGACAAACTTTCATAATATTATTTCATTTGAATGGAATCCTCATCATCATCGTCAATGTAAGTCTCGAGCCATCGAGCACGTCTTTCAAGTGCTTGCTCCTCAATTCGTATTTCTTCAAGACACTTTTCAATCTGAAATTGCTCGTTTTCTTCTTGAGTAATTCTAACATAGATCTTTCGTTGCGAGATGCTCGATCTTGACAAGTAATTCACCATCGTTTTCGATGAGGATCTTTTTCGATACCATGTTTATCCATAAATTCTTGAGTATATTAATACATCTTTGGAAACTATCTTGAGGAATTTGCGGATGTTGTGGTTGAATCTCTTGGTATTGTGGAGGTGGGTCATAAGAATAGTCATAAGGAACTTGCTCGTAAACAATTGGATTCTGCATTTGACAATCGGAATTAAAGTGCGGACCTCCATGATACTCACATGATATGATTGTTGTGACGGGAATGGTGAAGTATATGGATAAGGTTCATAACCAAAGGTTGTATTGTTAAATTGGGCTTGACATTGAAAACCTTGGTGAGGACCTCCACAGTACTCACACGAGTATGACTCCGTCTCATGGTATGGGGATTGGTTAAGGAAATCGGTTGTTTCATTGTAGGGATGTTGGTCATAGACAAACTCGTTTCCCGTATTCACAATGCTACATCCGGGACAATTCCCACCATTTTGAGGTCCCCCACACCATTGACAACCATAATGGTAAGACGAAGACATCGAGGAAGAATTATCTGAATAAGAGGGTAAAGAGATAAAAATTGCGGTTCGGAGGGTAAAGAAGAATATTTTGGGTTTTAAAACAAATTTTGAAAAGGAAAATCTTTTGGGTTTTATATTTAAGAAAACACAATATTTTTGTAACCGTCCGTCAACGGTGCTCGGTGGCTCTCAAAATCTGTAGCGAGCGGAACGAAGAGTGGATCGTTCTTGATCTGCGATTTAATGTCAAGACTTTCCTTATACCCGTGTATAGGTTGTACCTTCAAGGTGAGCCGGCGTAACAATTGACGTTTCGGTTTCTTTTGTTGGTTTTTAATTTTTATGGTTTTGCAAACACTCTAGGAAGAATGTTTTGGTGTTTTAGATTTTGGGTTTTTAAAAATATATTTACAAAAGCAGCGGTAACTTCACTCGGGAAGGATCTTCAAATGCACGCGATTCGAGGCGGAATCTGAAAACTCGCTACAAGCCCTCCCGGCAGCGGCGCCATTTATTGATTTGTCGTTTTCGTACACAAGATATTTTCAGAAGAAATACAAATGAATGTATTTCGGGTCGATTCTCCAACGAGGGTTGAATGGAATTTCAACTCGCGTCGCGATTATCGGGATTTGAATAAGAGAAGGGATAATATGATGCTTTCTAAACTACGGGCAAGGAAACATAAAATGGAAATTACACTACGGAAATCCTAAATATGCAAATAAAACTAAAATGTAATAAATGAAATGTAAATAAAATGCAACTACGTCTAATCTATATCCTAAAATGATCTAAAATTACTTTTACTCTAAAAATGATATTTAAAAACTATTTATGAATTAAAACTAATTTTTAGGAATTTTACGGATTTTATTAAATTAAAACTAAATTTTAACTTTTAAAACTAATTTAAAATACTAAAATTATGAAAATAAAGGTGAAAATTATGAAACTATTTTATAAAATCTAAAATATCCTAAGAGAATTTTCAAAACTTTTTTTTATTTTTCGATGATTTTCTATTTTCTACAAATTTAAAACTAATGAAAACTAATTTAATTTGTGAAAATACCAAATAAAAGCGAAAAATAGGAAAAATATTTTTATGCTTTTTATATTTTTCTTAAACTGGGAAAATTGAAAAATTATTTTTGGAACTTTTTCTTAATTATTTGCAATAAAAGCTATTTAAAAGGATTAAAACTAGTTTAAATTGAGAAAAATAGCAAAGCAGTGACCAAAATTATGAAAACTCAGGAAAATTCTAAAATATTAATCTAAATCTATGAAAAATAAGAAATCATAAGCTTAAGTGAGAGAAATAAGAGCTGTAGTGTAAACTGATATGAAATAAGCTAATGAAAATAAGCTAAACAATGAAATAAGCTACCAAACAGTAACTGAAGCTATATTATGCTAAAATAAGCTAATTACAACTGGTTCCTCCTAATCCTAACAAGCTACAAGCCCTGTCTATTGATTTATGCTAACTGCCTACTTAAGAAACACAGCTTCTGACCCTACTGCATAAGCTTATTAATAAGCTCAAAGGGAAAACCAAAAGTTGAAATCAGTAGACCACCAACCAGAGATAACATATCCAAATTAAAAGCTAATAAGGACTTAATATGAAGAAATTAAAGATCAAAAATAAAATGGACATTTAGGACTTATGGCTGCTGATGTGCAGAACAGTGGAGTGACAGGAAAGAAATTGCAGGCTAAATAAGCTAACCTATAAGTTCTAAAGGATAAAAAAGCTAACAGGGAGCCTAATGGAAAACCTATAGATCTATGGGATCATGCAGTAATAAGCAAGGGAGACATCAAGAAGCTAATGAGCTAAATCTTAAGCTATCCTAAAAATGCTAACATCCAACACTTAATAAAACCAAAATCAATGAGCAAATACAAATCTAAAATAGATAAGTAGATCAGCAGGCTCAGAAATCAGAGCAATATTAGGCAAATAAAAGTAACCAACATAATGAATCAACTCTTGGTTCTATAAACTCAGATGTACCTAAAACCATTCAAACCACTGATTCAAAATAGACTAGGCTGCAGACTTGAAAACAGTTTTGGCGAAACTTGAAAACACAAGTTAGACTTGAGAGTCTTAAAACTATGGTTGAAAAATCATCACAACAAGTTTATGGAATGACTTGCATCAAATTCTACTTAAGTGTTAAACAAAAACTCAGAAATTTAACATCATCCAAACACCCCTTTTACATGATCAAACTGCAATTAACTTTAGACTCTTAATGAAAAATGACATGAATGGAATTCAAATGACTAAACAAGACTAAAACTCAGCATTTTAACAGATTTGAAACATAAATCAAGCTTAAAACAGTTTTGACTATCAACTTTGACAACAGTTGACTTTTCTTGACTTTTTGCAAAACTTTGAATTAAGGACAATTAAGACACCATGAAACTCATATAAGCTTTGTTAAGCTTATATGAGCTTAAACAAACGATAAAACAAGCTGTTGGATGGATTTGAAACTAGATTGCATGAAAACTCAAATTGACAATGGATTAATGAAAACTTGATTAATATTAATAAAGTGACATTACAAGAGTATTGAAATTACAATGAAAAGAACTTGACTAAGCTATGAAAACAATAAATGACAACAAATGGAAAGGTCAAAATTCCTCTAATGCTTAAGGAATTGGACGACTATCAATGTGACTGAAGATGGGTTTAAATAGCTGATGAGGAGCTTTGGGATCCTTTCAGAAGCTTCACGAACGTCTAATCACAGCCATTGATTCTTCATCTCGTCATCCTATCAAATCAGAGCCCTTAGATCATATTTGTGAGGTGTTTCGCCCAATCATATGCCTCCATTTGTACACGTTAGCAATCCACATGCTGTCACACTCTGACACCTTGGCAGGCTTCTAGAAGTACCTTTAAGTGAAGGTAAATGAGGGTAAATGGAGCTTGGAGGGTAAACAGTGAAACCATGGGGTTTGGGCGCGTTTCAGTTATCAGGAGTTTTTTTTATTATATTTTGACATTGTTGACCGGGTCTTGGGATGTTGACCGGGGTCCAAAAGAGTGATACGGGTTGATATTAAAAACCGGTTATTGGGTAATGGGTTTAATATTGGACGGGGTAAAGATAATGGATTGGTTTGGGCTTTTGTTTATTATTTGGGCCAAAGGTGTTTTATTATAGGATTTGGACTAAGATTGGATCCATGAGTAAACATAAGGGCCAATTATGTAACTTCTGATTTTCAAGGGACCAAGGCTGTAATTTCTGAAAAGTAATCCAAGGGCTCATCTTGTAATTCTCAAATAATCCGAGTGATTTTGCACTTTACGAAACTTGAGGGATTATATTTGTGGAACCTAAAACCCAACAATCCTCCCTAAACTTGATATGTTCTAATGAAATTATCAAGTTTCCTTTAAGCTCAAAACATCTGACTTGGAGGATGTATCCAAACACTTATCAGTTTTAAGAATCTTCTCATATTTCAGCAACAATTGTAAGCTTGATCATCATAGGGTTTTTGCATCTTTAAACCACCAGACTTTACCATCTGAGTAATAACTCCTAGATAATTATTCAACTTAGGATAATCACCTTCTACAAGCATATGAATAACTTCTCCAGAAACAGTTAGCACATGAACTCCACAAGACTGATATAAAACCATCTTGTAACCTTGCCATTGTAGAGTCCTTTCCATTCTGGTTCATCATGAGTAGGTTCAAACAAGATCTTCAGATTATGATATACAATCCTCTCATGATAATCATCTAGACATGAATCACCAAATTTGTCCTTGTAAAGCTTCCAAATATTCATCAAGTCATCTCTTTCCAGGTAGTGAAGCATTTGTGAAAATTTAACAAACTCAGAAACTTCATCATTAACTCTTTGAAACTTCCAACACCCTTCACTTCCATTAACTTCAAATACATAGGAAACAATTTGATGATCATCTGCAATAGACACTTCATTGCTCACCTCAGACTCCATCTCTTCATTCACTTTCTACATCTTAGAACTAGACTTCTCCAAAATTTCTGCTTTTCTCTTTTGTCTGTTCTTGATCCACTCCTCTTCTTTTTCTGAATTCATAGGAATGAAATCATCATTTCTTCTTTTACATCTCTGATAAATCTCTTCTAACTGCTCAAATGTACACTTTCTCAAATTGACACCAATATGCATATCCATATGTCTTATAACCTTCATTATTTGGTTTCTCATCTCTTGCTTAGTAGGAGGCTTATTTCTTTTAACTTTAGTTTTCTCTTGTCTTATCTTTCTTGCCCTCTCAGCTAAAACCATTGACCTTGTAGCAATATCTAATTGTGCCCATTCAAGAACAGTATACTCAGTCCTTAACATTTCAGAAGCTTGAAGAAAAGGTTGTTCATCATTCCATTCTTCAATTAATTTCATAGTAGCTAAAGTAGCTTCCTCTTCCTCTTGTTTTCTCTTCTCTTCAGCAGCAAATTCATCAGCTTGCAATTTCTTAGAAAGCTATTCATCATGTAAAATTTGCTCTTGCCTATTCTTGAACTTCAAAACAGTCTCAACAATACCTTTCCACTTTCCAATATCTGGTTGAACCACTTTAGTTACAGGCTCACCAATTTTCAAACTTCTCAAGGGTTTAGGTTTAGTAGGTTTCAGAACAAATGGAACAGATTCAATAACAGGCTCAGAAATTGATAAGGTTTTTCCTAAGTTTAATAAAGTACCAGCAACCTCCTCAACTTCTTTGGACTTTTGTGGTGATGTGACAGTGGTTGTAATTGTTATAGCATTGATTGGATTAATAATAGGTGCAACAGTGGATAGTATTACCTCAGTGGTTTTATTAGCACTAGCAGTGGATGCAACAACAATGGCAGTGGTTGTTGCCTGCTCCACTTCTTTCTACTTATCTTCAACTACAACCTTCACTGTTTCAAGCACTGCTTCTCTTCCATCCTTGTCAGTCACCACATAATCATCAGCATTATTGCCACTATCTAAATCCAAACCATCATCCATATTCACATCCTCCCATGTTTCCTTGCTTCCACTCCTCCCCTGTTTGGATGCATCCTCCAAACTTTGATCTTTTGAGGAGCCAGCCTTCTTGTATACCTTCTTAACTCTCCTTAAAGCAGCAATCCCTGGCCTCCTAATCCTTTCCAAAACAGTTATCATGTGTTGCAGTCTTCTGATATGTCTAGCTTGAAACACTGCCATTTCCTGAAGACCAGTGATTGTGGATTCCATTTTTGTACATTTAGCCATTAATTCAGTTAAAATTTTAAGAGTATCCTCATCACTTCGACCTGTGTTAACTGGTCCGAGAGTTAAATCCTTGGAAAAGTCATCATGTACCTGTTCAGGATCCGTCAATTCAATGTGATGTTCCAAACTACCCTCATCAATTCGAGCTATGTAACCTGCTCCGAGAGGTGAATCCTTGGGTATAGAAAACATGGCATCAGACCTAGCCTGACCATCCATGCACCCTGATTGAGCTGGTTGACTAGGGATTCCTCCACCTGTGTTGAGCTCAAGAGAACTCTTCACATTAGGAGTTGTCAGTGGTTGGGTCTTAATGATGTTATCACTGTCCTGTTCAGCACCAGAGCCTAAACCAGTAGTGAAAGCCCTTCCACTCATGTCACCTACATCACCTGTGACAGCCTCATTTACTACACCACTAACACCAGTCTGAGGTAACATGGTGTTCTTCTTCCTCCTTCTTTGAACAAAAATCACATGAGGTTCTGTTGTTAAGGATAAAGGTGCAGCAGTGGATTCAGTTAAGTTAGCAGGGGTTGCATAAGCAATAGTAGTGGATTGATCATCAGTGGTTTGGGAAGGTTATGGTTCAGGTTCCTCTCCATTCTCAGGAATGTCTGATAAGTTAACCATGTTGGGAAATAAAGGTGTAACAGTCCCTGAAAATTATGGACTCTGGTGCCTCATGTGTGCAAACACCTTAGGAAGCATATGAAGGACATCATACTTCCTGTTATGTGGAATGGGTTCTCTGATCTGACTGGCCACTATCAATTGGACAAACCTAGGATATAAGTAATATTTGCCCTTTTCTCTAATGTTCTTCATAAAACCATCAAAGATCATCCTAGACCAATTGAATACTCTTCTTTGTGACAAACATATGATAGCAGTTGCAATTTTGGAAGGAAATTCATCAAAACCAGTGGTCTTATTACTAACACACATCAGTAAGATATGTATCAAAAACTTCCACTGAGGTGAAAACATACCTTTATGAAATTTTATCCTATCACCCCTTCTCACATAACCCATTCTTCCCAAGCCTTCAAAGATAGCATCATTAGACAAATTAACTTCTCATGTAGCATCATCCAACTTCAAGACATCCCTAATAACCTCCTCAGTTACCAGAATTTCATTCTCATCTACAATAGTCCTAAGAACCTCTAATCCATCTCTCTCCTATATTTCAGCATTCCACCAAAATTGATGAACAAAAGTTTTAAGAATCGTGGGTTCTACTATTAACGCAAAGTGGATGGGATAGTGTGTAAGGAAATCAATCATCTCATGGAATCCTTCTGATTGATTGTTCTTGACCAGATATGCAACAAGGTTATGGGATTTGGAATACAAAGTCGGCATTGGGATTAGTGATGGAAAATGATGTGGGATTGTGAATTAAGCAGATGGGAGTGGTTAGGGTTTGTGTTAAAGCGCCAAGTGTAAGTGTTTGAATAACCAATTGAATGATCCAGCAGTGAATTGGGGATTAAGTAGGTGATCACCTAAATTTTACAAAACGCCCCTGTAGTTTCCACTTTCTTCAAAACTGCACTAGCAGTGGGTTGGCCACAACTAGCAGTGGATAGAAAAACACTAACAGTGGATACTACACAAACACTTCAAGTCTTTGACTAAGATTCTGCAACAAAATCTAAGTCAAATAATAGGAATATTATGCAGTAGATTGAAAGATTGAAGGATTACTAAAAGAGACAAACATTTTTTATTTTATTTTTTTATTTTTTTTATCAGCTACTCCTAGAAACTCCAAAAGCTCCAAATTGTACACAACTCCTTCAATCCTGCATAATCACAAACACAAACTAAACACTGAAACTTTGTTAAGGTTAGCAGAGGTTAGAATAACAAGAAGTGGTTTCATTTTCTATATTGGCAGTGATTAACAAGTATGCCAAACACCCAGTCAAAGGTCAACTCCAAGTCATTTAAACTTCCACCAAAGTCAAAGACTTCATTTACTACTCAACTACTTTCACCTTCCTCTCATTTAACCCACTGATCTTACTTTAACAATATTTAAGACCATATTACTCACATACCACACATAGGTCTTACATTCCCAAAAACCATCTCTCTAAAAACATAAACTCAGAAACCATCTCACTAAAAACCACCAAATCATCAAAATGAGCAATCCTAACCAGCCCATTGAGATCTCTTCCTCAGAATCATCTGAAGGAGGATGGAACAACTATTTTCCACCAAGGAAAACATCTCTCACCTTCATAAGGACAAACCCTTCAACTGTTGGACCTTCTTCCATCCAACCAGTGCCACAACAAGCTATCATGAAGGGATCCAGTTCAGACTTAAGCTCCATGCCAAGCTATGTGTCTCCTTATGAAGACACAGATGATGAAGCTTCTTCCAGAGCATTGGTTGTGCCTCCCCTTGCTGAGATTCTTCCACCAGAACCACTTCCAGCTCCACCTATGCAAGCACTCCTAACAGCTCTTCCACCACCAGTTGGTCCATCTTCTTCATCACCTCCCAAAAGAGAGAGAGTGATAGGACTTGCATGTCCCAAAGTGTGGGATGTTATTAGTGGACCATTGCAAGGAAGCCATAGTTGGTGTAGGTGGTTGTTGTGAAGCTGTAGTCTCATGTTGGTTGTTTTAAGATGTTGTCTTTTGTAGTACTTTGCTGGTAGTTAGTATGCCATGGTTGTAACTTCTGCATCTTTGGATGCAGTTCTTATGAATAATAGTACCATGTTTTCCTTTAAGTCCATTGCATCTTACTGGTGGTGATTTATTTCTTTGATCTGCAAAATAGTTAGTGGAAACACAAAGAAACAAGCAGTGGATAGAACAAAACAAGCAATACTAAGATCAACAAATAACAGTACATAACTTATACAAACTTTTACAAAACAAATTTGAGATTTAGAGATTTATCATTCCAATACTGACTACAAGATACTGAAACCTCCCCACATCAAAAGCTTTAGTGAGAAGATCAGCAACATTGAAATCAGTATGGATCTTTACCATTTGAATTAACCTTTTCTCATTACAATCTCTGATAAAATGATGCCTTATCTCAATATGTTTAGTTCTAGAATGCAAAACAGGAATTTTAATAATGCATATTGTCTTGTTATTGTCAATGTAAATCTTAGTATGCATAAAATTGTACCCAAAGTCCAACAATTGATTACGAATCCAAAGCACTTGACCACAACAACTAGCGTGACCACATACTCGGCTTCGGTGGTGGAATTGGCCACAATTATGCGCTTTTACCTTTGCCATGAGATTAGCCTGCTTCCCACCGACATCCTCTAGTAGTAGACTTCCTATCCAAACTAGCTCCAGCATAATCAATGTCTGTATAGGCCACCAAGTCAAAAGCTGAATCCTTAGAATACCAAAGGCCCAATTTAGGATGACCCTTAAGATATCTAAAGATTCTTTTCACAGCATTCATATGTGATGTGTTTGGTGTGACTTGAAATCTTGCACACAAACATACCGAGAACATAATATCGGGCCTAGAAGCAGTGAGATACATTAAAGACCCAATCATGGATCTATCTGACTTCAAATCAACTTTGGGACTTCCATCATCCGGTAGCGATGGTTTACGAGTCTCCATGGGTGTACTAGCACTCTTTACATCCTGGAATCTAAACTTCTTTAAAACATCTGCTACATACTTGTCTTGACTAATGAAGATTCCATCAGTCCTCTGTTGAACTTGTAGTCCCAAAAAGAAAGTGAGTTCTCCCATAGAGCTCATCTGAAACTTATCATGCATAAGTTTCTCAAAGTCTTTGCACAGCTCTTTATTGGTTGAGCCAAAGATGATGTCAGCAACATAAACCTGAACCAGCAATATATCATCCTTGAGCTTCCTTATGAACAAGGTCTTATCAATCAGTCCTCTCTTGAAACCATTGTCCATCAAATAAGTAGAAAGGCATTCATACCATGCCCTTGGAGCTTGATGCAAACCATACATAGCCTTCTTCACCCTGTAGACCTTATCAGGATGATCAGGATCTTCAAAACCAGGAGGTTGACATACATACACCTCCTCATCAATAGTGCCATACAAAAATGCACTCTTAACATCCATTTGATACACCACAAAAAATTTTTATGAAGCATATGCCAAAAACAGTCTTATTGCTTCAATTGTGGCAACTGGTGCAAATACTTCATCATAATCCAATCCTTTAGTTTGTGTGTATCCTTGAGCAACCAACCTTGATTTATTCCTCACCACAATGCCCCTTTCATCCCTTTTGTTTCTGAATACCCATTTAGTTCCAATAGCCCTCTTACCATTAGGAAGATCAACCAATGTCCACACTTCTTGAAGCTTGAATTGTAACAGCTCCTCTTGCATGGATTCAATCCAACCTTCTTCTCCTAATGCTTCTTCAACTCTTTTGGGCTCCTTTTGTGACAAAAGCAAGCAAACAAGCAGTTTTGCAGATCTTGATGATTGTTCCTTTTGTGAAGTGATCTGACAAAGAAACCTTGTTCAGGAAAGGTTTTAGTGTTCAAAGCCCTGCTTCTTGTTTGAACTGGAGTATTCAAATCTCCAAGAATTTGCTCTTTGGGATGATTCTTATGCACTCTGGTGGTAGGAATTGGACTCTCTATGATGACTGTATCCAAATTTGTAACATCAGCATCTTTGAAAAAGTCATCCATGTTCTCATCATCAGTGGGAGTATCCCTTTCTTCCAAACCAGGCATGTTAGGATCAGTTGGATACTCATCTTCACCAAATAGTGGCTTGGCATGGATTCCAAAATAAGTACTGTCATCAGTACTTGCAGCACGGGATTCAGATGAACTAGCAGTGGTAGAATTTGGCTTAGCAGTGCTTTCATTATGCTTAGCAGTGCTTTCAGAATTTTTCTTCTTCTTTTCAATTTCTTCTACCAACACTGAGTTATCATTCAACAAATCTTCCTTATCTTGATGATGATCTCCTTTGTTGCCTGAATCCTGACCATCACCTTCTGAGGGACTCTGCTTTTCAATGATGGGATTGACAGAACCAGCTTTCCACTTTTCAACCAAATAGAACTCTTTTGGAGAATCATCTTCCTTAGAATTTGTTTCTGCATCAGAATTCTTTTGTGTACCTGCATCAATATTATTGGATGTACCTTAAATGATAGGCTCATAATTCATAGACTTGGTTAGCATATCAATATTAAATAGCCACTCTGGTCCTTTTGTCTCAACACTAGGAGTCTCTTCACTAAACTTAACATGTAAGTTTTCTTCAACAATTCTAGTCCTCCTGTTGTATACTCTAAAGGCTTTGCTATTGAAAGAATAGCCAAGAAAGTATCCCTCGTCTGCTTTTTCTTGAAATTTGCCTAGGTAGTCTATGGTATTCAAGATAGTAACAGGTTACCCAAAAGGTTTTAGAAAAGCTATCAAAGGCTTCCTATCATGTAACAGCTCATAGGGAGTCTTGTTATGAGGCTTCACTACCTTGCTTCTATATTACGCACATAACATGCGGTTCCTCTGACTTGACCAAAAGGTAGTTGGTAACTTAGATTACGATAACATTGTTCTTGCGACCTCAATTAGTGTTCTATTTTTCCTTTCGGCTACACCATTACATTGTGGTGTCCTAGCAACACTAAACTGTCTTTCAATACCCTTAGCCACACGGCGATTCATCACATCATTTTAAACTCGGTTCCATTATCACATTCGATTACTTTGACCTTATGGTTTACTTGATTTTCTATCTTAGTAATGAAACTCTTGAGGATCTCACTAGTTTCACTCTTAGCGACTAAAAAGTATACCCAAGAAAATCTACTATAATCATCGTAATAACTAGGCGATCTTGCTTATGGTTCAAACTCTTAACAAAGGTAGGGCCAAATAAGTCCATATGAAGCATAAGCAGTGGTTGTGTAATGGTGTTAATTGTCTTGGTCTTACAAGAGGCTCTATGTTGTTTTCCTTTCGACAAGCCACACAAAGTTCTTTACATTCAAAACCTTAGAAGGTAACCCTCTGGAGTTGCCCTTTACCGGTTTATTGATTGTTTTAAAATTAAGGTGACCTAGCCTTCTATGCCATAATTTTGACTCATCAAGCGATGCCTTAGCAAACAAACAAGTTAAGGACCTATTAGGAATTACATCTTTCATGTTAAAGCAATATATGTTTTCTTTCCTAGGTACCCTTAACTGCACATATTTTTCATCGGGCATTTTAAAATCAGGTGACAACACCACACACTCAGTTTCCCCAAAAGTACCCAGTTTTCTTATCACACATTTGAGAAACTTGAATAGATTGTACTTCGGTCCCTGTGCGAGATAAACCTTCTCAAAATCCGACTTTCTGTTACGATAGTTCCTCCGCCAACTATTTTTCCTCCTTTTGGATCATTGCCAAATGCCACATGTCCACCATCATAAGCTTCAAAATCTTCAAGGTTGCTCCCATCCCATGTCATGTGTCCGAGCAACCACTATCAAAAATACCTTTGTCTTTTAGCTCATTTTGTAGATTGCCCTACACATGAATTTAAACAAGTTAGTTCCTTTTGTGGACCCAAGTCAATCTTGACTTGGGTGCGCTTTATGCATCAACATAATCAAATTTTTTAGGTCCATTGATGCACTTGTTGGCATTATGTAAAACCTTGGTCTTAGGTTTCCATTGCCAACTAGTGAGGCCTTTACAACATAGAAATGGTTTCCAACCACCGTGTCAATTATCACCTTTGGAATAGTTAAAACTTCTTTTGACTCGGTGGTGATATTACGCTTAGAAACTTTTGGATGATATTTTGCTTAGCGATGGTTGGAACCCATTTGGGTGCGGCGATGATTATAGATTTTGTTTTACCATTTTCATTAACTTGCTTTTGGAACCATGTTTTTGTTTGGGTGAGGAACGGTATTCTTTGAAAAGTTTTTATGATTCACCCTCCTCCAATGATTTCAGACTTGTGGTTGGTTTTTATAACAATTTCTTTGTAGATGCTCAAAACTACCACATTTAAAACAAGCCTTTTTGACACATTGAAACTCCTCCCCTAATCTATTTGAGATTAAGCCAATGAAGTTTCTTTGATTTCCTCTAGGTGTGAATCTTTTCATCTGGTCCCTAGGAATCTCATTATAGTCTACAACTTTCCTAGAAATTGGTGCTCCAAATCTAGGCATAAGGTTGGCTTGTTTAGAATCAACTTGCTTAACATTTTCTAACTTTTCGTGCTGTGTTGATTCGGACCTATCTTCCTCGAATCGATTCCCAATCTTCAATAATTGGACCATCGGATGACCTATCGAACCTATCTTAGGTGATTCAAACTTACTAATCTCACCTACTGGGTTTGTTGAAACTAAACTCACCGCTAAATGACAATTCGGTTCCGGTGGTGCATGTTTCATTAGAGGGTGGTGGCATCATTGTATCCTATCCTAGAACCCTTTTCATTAATTGACACCATATAGATTTATTTACTAAATAATAAGCAAATTGTGTTTTAGCAACCCTAACAACATGTTTCTCTTTTTCTTCTAGGGCCTCTGTTTCACACTCTCGCTTCTTCAAGTTTTTGTTTAAGCACCTTAATTTCTCTATCTGTAAGGTCAATTTCACCACCTAGTATGTTTATCTTATCTACATACTCAAACTCACATTTGATACAAAACTTAAGTTTCTCTTCTACATTCTCAAGACCTACTTTATAACCTAATTTATCTAATGCAAGTCTATCTACCTCTTTTCTCAGACTCTCATTAATTACTTTAAGAGATTCTAAGTTATCTTGACATGATTTAAAAGAACAAGTAGAACCTTTCGAATCATTAGATACCTCAGAATCTGAACCAGAGGATGAAGCATAGGCCATAAGAGCAAAGTTATGCTCTTTTGAAGCTTCACTAGCAAGAAAGGCAGCATTGGGTCCTTCTTCAATTTGATCACTCCAGTCATAATCACCAAGTCCATCCTGAGCAACCAAAGTAGAAGAAGAAACTGGTTCTTCAGTAGCCTTCTTGTAGCCTTCACCAATCCTCTTGGGAGCTCTACATTCCCTAGCAAAATGCCCTTCTTCTTGCAGTTGTAGCACTCCATCTTGCTTTTGTCAAACCACCTCTTCTTTGACCATCATACTTGACTTGTCTTCCGTTCTCCTTAGAAACCTCCTAGCTTGCAATGTTAGCATTGCCATTTGCCATTGAAGGTTGATTTCATCAAGATCATCGGGATCAATTTGATCCGGATCACGATTTAGCACAGTAACACCGGTTGTTAGATCATCAAGAAAGCACATATGGCACCATCACTAATGTTATCACTAACGGTGGTATTATTAGCAATAGCGATGGAAACTCCATAAGCGTGATGGATGCTTCACGAGAACTTTATGATTTGTAGACACAAAAGCAATGTTACGTGAAGATGAGGATGAGCCAACAATGTTCTTTTCGGATTCATAAACCTTCAAGTTGTTGTAGAGATTTTCCAAAGTCATCTTTTCAAAATCATCTTTATTTCTCCACACAACTGTATGCATGGCCCATTCGGTGACAAACTTCGATGAACTTGAGATTTATATCTTCTTGAGCAACTTTGTAGTCCACCAATTTGAGATGACTGATTAACTACGATCTGTTATAGGTGCCATCAAGATTTTCTCCATTCGAGGCGTTGAAGTTTTCAAGTTGATGCTTGAGCATGTTTTCTTGGATTTTACGGTAGCTTCATTACCGGCAAATCTTGTTTCAATGGCATCCATAAAATCCTTAGTATTCTCATACGGTTCAAAGTCCAATGCATACTCATTAGGTATTCCCATCTTGAGAATACTATGAGCTTTAATCTCCAACAATTTCTTTTAGCCATTGTAGTGGGTAACTTATCACTTCAACAACACGGATGTTATAGTCAATCATGCGAATGTATTGCCTCATTCGATTCTAACTTGATACTTTCTTGACATGGGCATTGATCAAGATAACGTTTCATCGACATCTTGAACTCTTGAATAAAATAGATCCGGGTTAAAACTACTTCTTCTTGATTACATTTTCTAGAGCTCGATACCACTTGTTGTTCCCATTAAGCAAAGGATCCTTTATCTTAAACAATATTCTATTAAACACCGAATATAATGTTTAATGGAACAATAATAATCTAAACACCTCAATATTATTAATAACGAATACTACGAATAGTATTAGGTTTTACAACCTTGAAGTGTATCGACTTTAGATATATCAAAAACACGTATATCTAACTCTAACCTAGGACCTCCTTTTATAGGCTAAGGAGTCCTATACAATATACAATATGTATTCTACAAGATAAGAATAACTACCATACTTATCTAAATACAAATCAACATACTCAAGACCTTTTAGAATATTACAATACAGACCGACACAACTAACTAGCAGTGTTTATAATATATTAGCAGTGGTTCCATCTTCTACTAGTAGTGGTTGTCTTGAGCAGTGATTACAATTCTTCTAGCAGTGGTTATATTAAAGCTGACAGTGGTTCCACACTTAGAGTAATTCCTTTCACTGGAACCTAAAACCCAACACCTATGTCGACCCATGGTTATTCTTTGTTCGAACCAACTATTTCCAGCCCTCTTTCCTATCGTTAAAACCCTAATAAGCTCATAAATATGACATTTATTGCAAGCTACTAAAATTGGAAACCCTGGATACAAATAAACGAGGGAAGTTGGGGTGTTATTTTTGTGCATGCGTATGGTTTTGTAAACGTGGTCTTGAGTTTGTGTTTATGTGTGACTTAATGTGTGTTGTGTGTGTTGTATAAGTATCTAAACGAGGACATTTAGTTTATCAAGGCTGGTCGGTTTTAGCGAGGGGTTAAGGCTGGTGTGATGTCTCGTTTTTTCTTAGAGGGTGTCAAACATGGTTGTTTTGTGTGCATGTGTGGTGGTATCGTTGAACCTAAAAACTTGTGCGTTACGTACTTGATAAACGGGATAAAAGAATGAAAGTCGTGGTTGTTTGTCTTGATTTAGATAGGTTGGCGTTGAGTTATGTTAGTGTGTGATCTAATGTGTCTCTATGGTGTCTACAACAGGTTGCGAATCTGACTTAAACGAATAAGGTGTGTGTGTCGTGTTTGCATGCTATTAAAGAGTTTCGATCATGTCTTGTCTCATGAGATTTGGTGTTATGATTTTATTTCAAGCATTTTGTCTCATTAAAATGGTGTGTGCATGTGCTACTGTATGAATGAATATGTAATTCATGTTCTTGTGGGGGTAACTTTGAGGGTGATCGCGGAGTTTATTGTCGTTTGGAGTTTTGAAAGTGCGTCGGGATATATGAGTCGGGGTTAATCATATTACGTGTTTACTTAGTCGTAAACGTTAGTCATTTGAACCGCGAGTGAGCTTAAATATGGATCGATCATGCATGTGAAATCATATGTTCTTTCATTTTATTTAAACGTGCATGAGAATTTTGACATATACAATAAGCCTTTTTAGCTTAATTAGACTTGTAACCCTACACTTTGAGATATTTACTATGTAAACCCTATACTTTGAATTATGATCTAATAAAACCCTAAAATATGATAATTGTCATAATAAACCTTTAAGTTTACCATTTATTATTTGTAACCCCTAAGTTTGGCTAGTTAATGATTATTACCCTAAAGTATTTTATTTCGGTCCATTACTAAAAATGAGAATACGCTTAATAACTTTAAAAATATTAATACGATTCATAATAAATATGTAAAAGAAGTTATGACATTAATGAACGTATAAGTAATATTTGGTTATAAATTCGTATAGGTTCCGTGAAGCGGGAGTGATCATCTTGTGACCTTTCTTTTACTGTTTACTTGCTTTGAATAAGGTAAAGATATTCTGAACTTTCTCTTAAGGTTTCTCATGATCTCTTACACATCTTTTGATCTTTAGCTATTTTTGGTTATGAACCTTTGCTATGAACCTTTGATTATAAACCTTTGATTTTGCTATTCTGATGACTTAGACATTTTCCAAACTTTTGACTTTGCCTTTGACCCTTCAGTTTGATACCCGAGCCATTTTCCTAGCCATGAAGGTAACATGGCCATGTCATTGATGCACCAATGGCATGACTCCATGGTGGTCGAGTGATGAACCACCTCGTCCTTTTTTTATATATATGAGATATATGCGCATTATGATTATGAATTTGCAGGGGCGTATGGATGCATCCTAGATTTGATTTCTATTTTATTTGGATATGATATGATTTATTTGGTGACTGATGCTTGTGTCAATACATGTCTTTCACATTTTGGGAGCTAGCTACTCCATGGTTACTTATGATATGATATGATTTGATTTGTTTGGGCTCGTGGTATATTACTGATATTTTCTTTCATGATCTGTTATCTTGGTATGCCTCATGATATTCCCCAGTACACCTTATTTTCTCTCTTCTACTTCATTATCATTACTTTGTTTATATATATCTGTTCATTGAGCTTTTTAAGCTCACCCGCATTTTCTTTTCTCCGCGGCAGGTTATTAAGCTAGGAGTTGGGGCTATCTTTGGGGTCGAGAGTAGGAGTTGAGTGTGGATTTACCCTAGTCATCTTAGACTTTGATGCCATTGTTTTTCCATTCATGTTGAGACTTAGACTATTATGTTTCTTTTCATATATTTATCTTTGGAACCTATGTAACGTTCAAGTCATGTTGACTTGTTTTTCTTTGGTATTTATTTAAGACTTCCGCTTGCGTTTATTTATGTATGTTCTGATATGCCACCATAATGTGATACTTCTACCCTTTTCGGGTTGGGGTATTACATCGACTACTTTCATTCGAAGATACACAATATACCATACGGAATCAGAAGACCAAGCACCACAAGACACAACTAGAAGAACGAATTCAGGAGCATAAGAAGGCCTTGCAAGTGCGTAATTACATAGGGAGATTCGCTAAATTATATTAGTACTCTTTAATCATTTGGTTATCATCCTCTTTATTTCATTAGATTCACATTAAACATACTACCTACATTAATGATTAGATGATGTTTTATTTGGCTTTAATGCTTATGTGTAACCATTGATACTTGTTGATTATCGTGCCTTGTCGACTCGGCTCGCGTAATTACTTCATTGACATCCATGCATAGTTAATGTAAGCCCTAAAGGGATAAATAATTTAACTAAGTGTCATTAAGAAAATATTAACACCGATTTCTAGTTAGTCGTGATAGGGCTTTTACAAGAGATCTGGGTAATTTAGTACACTACATGATAAGCAGCCATAGAGAAAGTACCTATTTCGTACTCATCATATATAACTAAACGATTAGCGAATACATCTTTTTTACTGCTGGATTGACCTCTTACGCTATATGTTTTCTATTTGTGTACGCGTGTGTCTTGTTGTCTTCACTTTTATTTAATTAGTTTTACTTGAGTTACACATCGTGCCAGTCTTACAGGCTGAAAACCCCCTTGCGTTAGATTAGGTTGAATTAAACTAACTTTATGATTAAAATACTGATAGATATTTAAGTGTTAACGTTCCACTCTTAGTGATCGACATTCTACTTATCAACTAGGCTACATTGATCGGGTATACTGCTCGTTAGTTTTTGTTATAGGTTAAGTCGGCTAAATATAAATATTAAAACTTGATAACAATAATTACCTATACACAACGAAGCACATCAGTTGTGCAATATGTTTTATACGCCATGGCGGTGACCACCAAATCCCTATAGAAATCAAATCATTGGATTAATTGAGGGGTAACCAGGTTGACACCATTTCTCCCCTATCGGATCACAACTTACCATTTCCTTTATTTCGTATATTAGTTTAATTAATTACTCAAAAATCAATCGTGTAGATTTAAAACACAAATGTGACATTTAACTTGCTTTCTAGGATAGAAGTATTTAAAACTCAAATTGGTAGACCAAGACATAGATCTTAGGGACGACACTCGGACTTACTTAAGGTACACTATGTGAGACCGAGTACCTTTGCCCGTTAGTATGTGTATATCCTAGGTGGTTTGTAGTTTATAAATTTCAAACAGGATTTAAGCATCAAAAAACTTATCTGATTAGCCATTATACCCAATAAAAAATATTGGGCTAATAACCCATATCCCCTTTTAACCTAGTAGCCCGTGTACTCGCAATTATTTTAGAACCAACCGACATAAATATATAAACCCTCATATTGCCATTTGTCCTCGTCTCTCTAAAAAACATTTCTGATTCTCTATTAGATCACCGAATTTCGCATTTCTGGAAAATGGCCGAAGAAGAACATAATCAAGTAAGAAATCTATCTATTAGACTTAAATCATAACTCTACCATTAGATTTAGTTGAATTTTTGTTTTGCAATTTTGCATTTGTTTCGCCAATAACTGAGATTCAGATCTATTCAATTTTACATGCTCTTGTTTCCGTTACTTGTTATATTTATGCAATATATGACTTGTTTGTTGACTACTTAGGGTAGATTGGATGTGTCAAAAAGCAAAAACTTTGATACTTATACATTAAGAAATGGGTCATACTTGTTTCAAAATTTGCGAAATTAAAATTTGGAAACATCGAATCATTTTGGTTTTTACGAATCACTCCACAATTTATTTCTTAGAAAACTGCTAAGTACAGTTTGGCTCTGCAATTTTTTTTAAATTGGTTATCAGTTCTTAACAAAATTGCTAAAGTAATGATCGACTTTTATGATAAAAATTTATGAGGTTACTTGCTTGATATTTTGGGTATAGAGTACCATTAAAATATTATTTTTTCAGATTTTTTTTTCTGACAAAAACGTATTTTATTATTTATATTTATTTTTCTGTAATTATTCTAACTAAACAATATACCACTTATGTTTATTAGTATAATTTCATATTTAAATGTGTAATAACACATGTTGAGCACATTCTTAAGTTTAATAAACAAAGTAATTAAACTAACTAGTCTATTGTTTATATTATTATTATTATTATTATTATTATTATTATTATTATTATTATTATTATTATTATTATTATTATTATAAACATCACTTTTATTAGAAACTCAAAGGATTTACAAGAAGTTAGTGGGAAGCTGAGATACTATTATTATTATTATTATTATTATTATTATTATTATTATTATTATTATTATTATTATTATTATTATTATTATTATTATTATTATTATTATTATTATTATTTATTTTTATTTTTATTTATTTATTTATTTATTATTATTATTATTATTATTATTATTATTATTATTATTATTATTATTATTATTATTATAAAGATTTAAAATATTTATTAGATAAACACCAACATATGCTAGTCGGCCAACATTATTTTTTATCTTCAGATACCACGTCTCGAATCAATAATCAACTGATTACATTTGTAATGTGTAGCCATTGACCATTATGCCACTCAATTTTAAAATAGGCGACATGTAGTAGGCAAAACCTGATAAGGGTTGCCTTGTTTAATAGCACATGCCGGATTAATCGTATTTTGGGTCGGAGCAATGAATCTATTTGAAGTGGCTCATTTTGTTTACAATCCAAATCAATCCTTTGAGATTTTGTTTGTCTCGAGGATGTCATGTTTTTAATTTCATCGAGTAAATGAATTTTAATCATAGATAAATGGAATGAATTTTTTCAATTTCATAAGAATTAAAATTTTAATTTAAATTATTATTATTATTATTATTATTATTATTATTATTATTATTATTGTTATTATTATTATTATATTTTGTTATACTAAGACAGTTTAGGTTATTAGTTGTAGTTATTATTATTTATATATAATAAGTTAAATGTATTATTATCATTATATTAAATTGGTGAAAAAGAACTTTTTGTGTTTAAATTATATTATATAATAGTAAAAATTAATTATTAAACTATAGAGAATATTTAAGTAGTAAGTATATTATACTAAATTTTAGTGTATTATTATTTAATTTTAAAAAATTATTGCTATTTTTTTATAAGTTTAAATACCTTTGAAAATTACTTTTATTGCTGTTTTGGTAATTTCAAATCTTTACAAAAAAAAAGTTTAATATATAGATTTTTTTTTATTTACTTACATTCCTATTAACCAGATACAAAAAAGTTTTCATTAGACCGTAATTTCGTCATATACTAGCACTTTCATGATATAGTTATTTTTAAATTCTAATTTCTTTGAATTCAACTTATTTTAACAAATTTCAAATCCTTCATAACCATTACACAAACCGAATGCTCCCTTATATAGTATTAGTTTACTAACAAAGTTCAAACTTAAATTCAGATATTGTAAACATGAATTAAACATATTTCCGATATTAAGAATACATTTAACACAATAACAAATAAAGAAACATAAAAAATGAATTTAAGACATTTCTTTTTGCATTAATTGCTTCCAACCTTTAATATAGCATTTTTTGAAGGTCAATAAAAACGAGAAATCTGTTATTCCCATTACTTGATAAAAAACAAAAAGTAATTAAGTACTTACTTTTATTATTGTTATATGAGTTAATTGCATTTTTGGTCTATGTGGTATGACCAAATTGCAGGTTTGGTCCATAAAACTTTGAAAGTGCAATGATAGTTTTCATTTTAAAGTTTGGATTGCAATTTTGGTCCTTAAATAAAGTGAAATGACTAAAATACCCTTTGTCTTATTCAGAAAAGACAAGGGTAATTTGGTCATTTCACACCGATTAGGGACCAAAAATGCAATCCAAACTTCAAAATGAGGACTATCATTTCACTTTCAAAGTTTTAGGGACCAAACTTGCAATTTTGCCGTATCACAAGGACCTAAAATGCAATTAACTCTTGTTATATTATATAATACGGTACCATGTTAAGTTATATTATAATATATTATGTTATATTAAGTTAAATTTATTAGTATTTATTATTATATTTATATTACATTACATTATATTATTTGTTAGAACAAAAAAAGTAACTAAGATTACTGTTATATTATAAAATACGATATCATGTTAAGTTACGTTATAACATATTATATTATATTAAAGTTATTATTATTTATTGTTATAATAACATTCACTATTATCTATATTATATTATTTGTTATTTAAATTATTACAAAATTTACATTATGTTTTTTTCCCAAGCAAATAAGAGTTAGTTTTTACCGAATTTAGTTCCTTCATATTCCAAATGTTTCATACTATAATTTCTTCACATTCTAATCCCTCATATTCAAATCACTTTGACAAAATATATATTTAAAATATTTAAAAAACATCCTATAAATCAAAAGGCTCATAAATATTGCTCTTTTCGTTTTAAAATAATTATCATCATTTGACTTTTTAAAGTTTTAAATTATCAACTTTGATCTTTAATATTTTTATATGTGTTATATAATACTTGATAAAAATTATAGGAATAAGAAAATATTAAAAAACTAATCCATTCATATATTTTGCATCAATTATTATATAACACAAATAAAATAAAACTGTTTAAGATCAAATTTAAAAAAATATATTAAAAGGGAAACCAAATATAATAAATATGAACTAATTAAATTCCCTAAATTACAAGAATAAATATATTAAATGCATTATTATTTATTAATTGCATTCCACTTCTAATATATATATATATATATATATATATATATATATATATATATATATATATATATATATATATATATATATATATATATAAACCCTTTATTTGATCTAATGGATGAGATTATTTACATCTGGGGATCGATCTCCACCATCCATTTTATTTGATCTAATGGATGAGATTAATCCCAACAATTTTAAAACACACTTTCATCATTTTTTTCAAATATTAATATTTTTCAAACCGTTAATCGTTAAGCGAAAAAAAATATATCATTGCGACGAGCATTTAATTATCTATCTATAGATAGGCACTTTGATATACTTTCGACAAAAAAAATTTTTTTCGTATTTTTCACGTTTTTTTTTAAGTTTTTTCATTTTTTTACGTTACTGAAATTTGCATTGAAAAGTCATATATGATAAAACACTAATTTGAATATCATATGTGATATTAGTGTAATATCATATATGATATGTAATATCACATGTGATATTAGTGTAATATCATATATGATATTACATATAATATCACATGTGATATTACATATCATATATGATTTAACACTAATATCATGTGATATTCAATTTAGTGTTTTATCATATATGATTTTATGTAAATTTCAATAACGTAAAAACAAAAAAATAACGGCGTGAAAAAGCAGTTTTTCTTTTTGAAGTATATCAAAATCTTGCGTCTATAGAAAGATAATTAAATGCTTCGTCGCGATAATGTAAATATTTTCACTTAACGATTAACGGTTCAAGAGATATTTAAATTATAAAAATAGGTGAAATAATAAAATTCTTTTAATCTCCATTGATTTCTTTTTAAATGGATGGTGAAGATGAGTCACTTGGTATGTAAGAAAAGTTTGGTATGTAAAATAACTCTCCTCGTATTAAAGGAAACCAAATATAATAAAGACTAAAATACACCGTTGGTCCCTAAACTTGTAGCGGAGGATCGCGATGGGGAATGACAAAGGCATAATCATCGCCCGGTCCAAGCAGTAGCCATTAAATGCAGTTGGTCCACTTTGACCAATTCTCATTAGTCAAAGTCATTAAGGTTAGGGTGTGCCTTGCACATGAGGTAAACTCGTCATTTCATTGTTTTGATCTATTTTATTTCATCTTCATCTTCCTCATGGGCTAAACCAGTTCCGTGACCTTAAACCCGAATCCGGCGACCCGTCTCGACCATTATGGGATCGTTTTCCACACTAAGCGGTATACCTAGCCATGTTTTCTTTAAGCGGAGTTATCACATTTTGTGAAGTCTTGAAAATAGTTTAACTTATATAGTGTCCATTTATATTCGGCCACAACAATAATTCCAGCTGGAAACATAAAGCCAAAGCTAGAAAAAAAGTCAGAAAATCTTGAAAAGATAACACCATCAAACAAACCAATATTTAGCTGCTGCCATTGATGAACCCATATTTTTGCATCACATTACATCCCTGGATAATTTTATCAGATACTGGGTTAATATGTAGTAAAACAAACTTTTCGGGTTCTTAATGAATCTTGAAATACTTATTCATTTGTCATGTTTTAGTCATTGTACTTTTTGCACATTCGAATCATTAAAAGATGCTTTCGTGTCTTGTTTGGAACATTTTGTAACCGTATGGTTTACATTTTCCTATAAAACTTAACATTATGTATAAATCTAACATTTTCATAAATTTAAGCTGTTTTTAGGTGTTTTAGCTACAATATGATTCAAAAGAACATAACTTTTAATGGCTTAGATAGACATTAGCAAGTGATGTCTTTGAAATGTGTCCTATTTTACCTTAAGATCCTTTAAAAGGAATGGCGTGCGGGAACTACTGAAAAGCGTGACCTAAGATCTCTTAGAGAAATGTACTGCTATGTTTATGCCATCAACTATGATTTGTCCTCCACATATTGGGTTGAGGCGGAATAAAGCATTCGAGGATGCTAGATTTGCCTATACACATCCTTGAGCAATTCCTACGATAAAAACAACGATAATCTCATAGTTAAAGGTATTAATGGTCAATCCCAAGCGGGTCAAATATGTAGGAAGCATAACATGGCATTTATGTTCCTAGATTTATAAACTGTTTTCCTCCAACAATTGTCAAACTAAGACCGCGCGGTCACGGGAGGCAAAGACGGCATATATCGAGTGTTACATTTGAAATTCAATACATCCAAAGCGGCCGGTTGCATGTAAAATCGTGTTCCGCGAAGTTCTTCTTGAGGATATCCATGTACTATATTGAATGCAATCAGATCTTAAATTGACATTGGTAAAATGGTAAAACATCAACATACAAAAGAGATTTTCATGTTCAAACCTGAAGAACCCTCTCAACTGAGACCAGTTCCTTTTCAGTCTCGGTGAAACTTGTCAAAAAGCTCCCTAATAATGATACAACTGGAGCTGCGTAGGAAAGAGCTAAACCTACCTGTTTACATAATTTCGGTTTTATGATAATGTTGTTTTCTAAAACAAATAAGAAACTTGTGATATTACGTATAAAATATGAATAGAATAATTTCCTAAATGGCGTTTGAGGACTTACTAGTCACAGGGTACCTAGATTGTGGGAGATATCCATGTGATCCAACAATGACCATCACCGCAATGTGCGATACCACAAAGCTACTAAGAACTAAGACCATACAACGATTCTTGTTTCTTTCAAATGTACATTCATTTCACTACATTTGTTTAATTTGCATTGATTACAAGTTTGAATACGTATACACAGTAGGCATAAGGATAGCGCGGGCTTGCTATTATCTCGAATAAAGTTTTACGATACATGGTGACATGATCAATGAATCTAGTTAAGAAGAAGTCACGTGTGCAAACAAAGAGCATTACTTAGTGCCATGATTCTCTTTTCAAGGAAATGAACTACATTTGATTAATTTAATGAATTTGAAGAAAAAGTATGTGGACTTTCTATGAGATGATGCATATAGAACCAAGTTTTAGTTTAACATTTACCTCGGTTTAAGCGCACTTATAGTTGATGACCCGTCAAGTATCTACGAAACGATGCATATATGGGTGATCGAGATACCTTTGTCAAGCCTTCATGAGTTCACGTGATGTTGACACGTAATAAAGCTGAATAATCCGTATTCTTAGTGAGTAGTGTAGTCTTGTGACTAGTGCCTCACAAGAAAAGTAATGTCGAGAGGGCGGGTTGGATGGTTCTAGTAATGGATCAAAATGGGTCAATTTATAGTCGTCGAGCGTCTCCATTGTTTGGGTGAAATACAACCCAAATAGACCAATTGATAGGTAAATGGGTCAAAATTGACACTTTTAAGTATTTTATTAGATATCTATTGATAGGAGTTACTCTTCGTGTAACAAATAATACACGCACTTTGTAGATATACCAAAAAGCGTTATGAGAAGCAAGAACATGACCTACACATAATTACTGACGATGACCAAAGTTGATAATAGTTCAATTATAAAGATACAAAGTTTACGTGACCATGACTTATTTATCAAGTTATTACTGCACAAAGGACAAAATTATAGCAATCCGACAAGGTCGTGAAATTGGCAGGAGAATATTGAGAATGAGCAGCAGAGAATCATCAACCGTGTAGAGATCGAAGGCGACCTATAAACACATGGGTTCATCAATGGCGGCATCTAAATATTGGTTTGTTTGATGGTGTTATCTTTTCAAGATTTTCGACTTTTTTTCTAGCTTTTGGCTTTATGTTTCGATTGGAATTATTGTTGTGTTGAATATAAATGGACACTATATAAGTTAAACTATTTTCAAGGCGCACAAAATGTGATAACTCAGTTAAAGAAAACATGGCTAGGTATCTGTTGCTTAGGTGTGGAAAGCGATCCCATAATGGTCGAGGAGATGGGTCATGGGATTACAGGTTTAAGGTCGTAGAAATCGGGTTTAGCGTGAGGAAGATGAAGATGAAATAAAATAGACCAAAACAATGAAATGACGAGTTTACCTCGTATGCATGCCTAACCTTATATGACTTTGTTAACGAGAAAATTGGTCGAAAGGGCCGTCTGGCGTTTAATAAATTCTTGTTTGGGCCGTGGCGATGATTATCTTGGTTTCGTCATCGCGATCTCCATTCTGAGTTTAGGGACCAACGGTGTATTTTAGTCTATAATAAATATGAACTAATTAAATTCCCTAAATTACAAGAATAAATATATTAAATGCATTACTATTATTTATTAATTGCATTCCACTTCTAATATATATATATAAACCCTTGAAAAACACAAATCCTTACACCACCAAAACGACAGCCATGTCAAACTCCGAGTCAGCTCCGGCGAACAACGAAACAACACCAATGAAAAACCAACCATCATCCCCTGATGATGACCCAATGATAATCACTTCACCCGACCCACTTCTTGGATCCGGATCTTTTATAGATCCAAATCCAAACACTAATGGAACAACAACAACTACTACAACACCAGTTGGTACTAATAGTAGTAGTAATAATAATAATGATGCTGTTGAGGATGAAGCTACGTTGGCTGCTAGAAGAACTAGGCCTAGCTGGTTGCCTGAGAATTGGGATATGATTTTGAGGAAACGTTCTTCTGGTGCTACTCAGGGTACTTTTGACAGGGTTTGTGTCTTTCCTTGTACTTACCTTCTTTTTACTTATGTTTGGTTCTTTTTTTTTTTTTTTTTTTTTTTTTTTTTTTTTTTGCTCGTAAACCACAAATTAGGTTAAATAAACACCCCCTTATAATTTTTTTTTTATGTTATTATTATTATTATTTTTGCAAGTGTTATGTGTTGTGAAAATGATTAATGTTGAAGTGTGTTGTATTGTTTTATGTGTTACACATGTACAGGGCCGTCCCATGAATTTATGAAATTTCTAAAGGCCCGGGACAAAATTAAATAATGAGGCCTTTCGATAAGTAATGTTATATATAAAGTGTCACCGTTTATAAGATATAATGCAATTTGTTATCTAAACGTTCTAACATATTACACATTTAAGATATTTTCCCATCTAAATCTTTTTCTTCGTGAAAATATGTCTACACGTCGTATAATTATTAATGAGACAAATTTTGGGGCCCTTAAAATTTTGTGGCCTGACAATCATCGCTCACCTGCACCCTCAAAGACGGCCTTGCACATGTATTTGTTTGAGATTCAAAATACGCCGGAAAAAGGAGCTTATGAAATATAAAAGCTGTCAATCCCAAAAATAAGCTTAATCAGACACCCCCTAAGTATTTAGATCGATGTTTAAAGAATATGTTAATAGTTTAAATATGTTATGTATGTATGTTTTGTTTTATGGGACTTTTTTTTATGAAAATGTTTTTCAAATAATTGAAGTGGCTAAATGTGTTAATCACTATATATAAGTAAAGTTTTGTGTGATTTATATATGTAATATTTAGTTGGTTAGATTTGTTTATTTTGATTAATTGTTGAAATCTTGGAAGAGGGTTAGAAATAAATCCCTTTATTATTTTGTAGTTAGATGTGAAAATAGTTAGTTTGAAACAATAAAGAAAATAAGTTTGTTGTTTTAGATTTGGCAGGTTAACTGGATTTTTGAGGTTAAATGGTGTTATAATTTCGTTTTAAGGTGGTGATTTATCAGTGAATATAGCTACATTGGGGCTAATTGGTATTAGCCTGGTGAGAAAAATAGATATACTTATTTTAGTTGAATGTCCTGATCGTTTTTTGACTTGAACTGTTGAACCTAATTCACGTATAACTGTTTTAATTTTGTGCAACGTCTTTGTATGACGTCTTAGGCGGTAAATACGACCATTGGTCACTAACTTGTGCGTAACTTTGGTGATTGATAAATGCCTAGCCCTTTTCTTTTTTATTTATTTATTTATTTTTTTTTTCAAGAACCTGCTAATTATGTTAAACACGTTAAAGACCAGAATTTGTCTGAGGACGTAGATGTATTGATAAGACTCATAAGAAGTCAATAAACAGATAACTTAACTTCTTTATTTGAAGCTATAGAACACTTTGGAAAGAGTAAGTAGCATAGTTAGTATTTAGATTGATTTTAAAGAGTATGTTATTAGTTTATATTTTTTTATATGGATTATTGTCAAAACTTGGAAGAGGCTCTGTAAGAGAATCCTGCTTCGTTTTGTAGTTAGATGCGGAAAAAGATAGTTTAGAATGAAAAAAATGAATAGCTTTGGCGTTTTTGGTTTCGCGGGTTTAGTGGACTATTTGTGCGTTTTAGTCTGGTGAGGATTTACGTATTGCAACAATGGTAGTTTAACTGTCTTTAGGATTTTGAATTTGTTATTTGGTTTCTGTATGGTCTGGTTTAGCTTGAACTTCTGTAGAACGTATTAGACTATAAAGTCCACCATTTATCGCTAGCTCACACATAATTGTTTGGTGATTGATAAATGTCTAAGACAATTCTTTTAAACCTGTTAATTGTGGTAACCATGTTAAGATGAGGATTCTTTTGAGGACTATTAAAGATAAATTGCCAGTTTGGAAAGTATATATAGACACTTTGGAAAGAGTAAGTAGCCTAGAGTTTAGTAATAATGACGATAATGCAGGAAGCAAAGGCTATTTGAGAAGTGTCACACGTGTTTTGACATAACTATTGTGCAACGCTTTCCTAAATAAAGCTTTGAACTTTTTGACCATAGCTCAATGTATACGTGTTGCTTCTATCCTAGTTGTCATTAATCCATTATAGATAACCAAATTGTATCTTACATAAAGCATGCTAGGAAAGAAAGAGCGAGCCTTTAAATTGAGCTGTGTCTTCTTGTATTAAACTGTTATAAGATGACATTTTCCAAGTGTAGATTTAGTATTATTGGATTGGATTAATATTAGTGGGTCTGGGATATGACATGGGTGATTCATGTATGGAAAAATATATAGCTTCTAATCAACTCAAAAGAGGTACTCAATGTAGATCTTATGCCCCTATAATGCTTAATAATGTTACGATGATAAGTAATTGCCTACGCACCTATGGTAGCCATCTATCATCATCAATAGCCTGATTGATTACGTAATTTGTTTGATTCTTTGTGATAGATATGTTATCTAAAGGCATCCTCTAACATTGAAACTGTGTTACTTTTGTCACCGTAGTCCAGTCACATAATACTTTCTCTTTTAACTTTACCCTTGAGTACACATGAATACTAAGAGTGTGTATCTTAACAAACTAAGGATAGTGAGTACGTTTATATGCATTTTGTGGGAGTATATGCACACAACACATTATACAAGCTTAAATCCAAATATGTAAACTAAGGATACTAGAAAAAAGTTATTTTCTATGATTCATGACCAAATATGTGAGCTAAATTATAACTCAAAAGCTAAGTTTTATCGTACATTCACTTTTACCTGCGTGCTCATTTTGTTTGTTAATTAACCTTTGTTTCTAATTTTGTGATTTATTTTAGTGAAAATAAAAACAGTATTTCCCTTTGTATATCCCTGTGAACCTGTGGTCAACATATTATGGATACCGTCAAGTCTAGAAAACTATATTAGCCCATAATAAGCATCTAGCCACCCGTAGGCCGTAGGGCCATTGTGTGATGAGGACCAACCCCCTGTCAGTCCCGCCCATTCTTTTACATGATTTCAGAAATACATACGTTAATAGCTATAAAAAAGTCTTCAGATAATTGGAAACATGTCAAAAAGAAGGTAAAAGGTATATGAAGATAGGTTTCTTGAACTACACTACCAATATGTCAAGTAGGCCCTTCTGATATATAAACAGTGGTCTGTCCGTAAATAAATATTTGACATCATGACATGTCATGTTACTAGAAGCACTAAATTATCAATTTGGTTCATAACTTATTAATTGGCCAAAAATACCATTCCCATATTTTCCGTAATTCTTGATCCTAGAGTTATGTAAACACTTGTTGGTTTATCTTTCTTAGGCCTGCAGTGTCTGTGACTTGTTAAGTAGACCTAAAGCTCACAAATTGGATAAACACTTTTGCTTCATGCTGATCTAATCTGTTAATTAACGAAAAAGGATCAGAATCCATGTTTATGTTTAAATACCTTGCATAAAATTCTTGTGTTAATAATGTACTGTGCATGTCCACTTTGAGCAGTACTATATCGCACCAACCGGTCAGCGTTTACGCTCAAAGAATGAAGTGGTGAACTTTCTCGCAACTGGAAGCAAGAAGAAGAAGGCATCCCAAAGTTCTGATGATGTGGTAAGCTAATAAATAATAGATTTTGCAATATTGAACCATTTACTTTTGAATAAGTCGATTTCACGTAAGGGATGATCATGATCTCTGTAATATTTCTGTTTTTAGTTAACATAGAATTTAATCATACTTGACATATTAATGATTATCTAGAAAACAAAATTTACCATAAAATGTACCCGTTACCTAACATGCTTAACCCGCGCCGATTTTTGCCACCTAATAAGGAACCTTTTGCTTAGTGCTTACATTATATATCCGAGTTATAGTTTATTTTACATGTAAGGATAATGTTATTTCAGGCCTCTGAGGGTTCTGCACCTCCCAGTAAAAAGAAGACAGTTGCAAAGAAAAAAGTCCATTCTGTGTTCACATTCGATTTCAAAAATCCGCCAGAAAAGGTAACTTGGTGTCTGAACGATCCAGATGAAGATGAGTGGACTCCTGTCATTGCCGATTGGACTGTACCTGTTGCTCTTAAGCAAGAGTGGGCTAATGTTTTCAATCATGTAGCGCAAAGCTAGATGACCCAATGTGGTCGCTAGTTGTAGTAGTAAAAGTTATTAATAGACTTGTTAGTGAAACATGCAAATGTTAGCGGTCAACTTTGTTTTGTTGTTTCATTGGATGACATTATGCGAAAGTGTTAAAAAGTAAGTTGCTGGGTTTAGCCAACATTTTCGTTTTATGATGCTTTTAAGACAGTTTGGTGGTCAGCTTCATTGTTGTTGCGAAAGTATATGCAGCAATGCCTTTTCTTTTCTTTCATTATGTGATATGCTCCTTAAGCAAGTTGCATCTTCATTGTTGGCACTTCTCTTTCTGCGATGCACTGTCTTCAAATTCTATTTGCTGCAGTTGCGCATTAAACATTTTCCTCTTTAAGAGATGACACCATTTACAAACATTTTTTCAATCTTTTACTGAGGCAAAACCAAAGCTGTCACAAATGCAACATAAGCAAATTTGAAAATGCATCTTAGATGAGAATAATACTTGCGGCGGACACTACCCGTTGCCATCACCACATTAAAAGGGTGTTTGGGATTGCTTATTGTTTATGTTTGTGTTTAAAAATAAGTACTTCTAAGCTTCTTCAAAAAAATACTTATAAAAACGGTGTTTAGATTTGCTTATTTTGTAAAAGATGCAACAATACTCGAAAAGATAATATTTTTGATAAAATACTCAATCATATGTATTTATAAAAGATTTTTAGTTAATAGTAAAAGCTAATCTTAGTTTTAAAATCATATAAGAAATATGAAATATGCAGCTCCTTTTCTATTTATGAAAAACTGTTTTTCTGATTAAGAAAAAATAACAAAGCTGCTTTTCTGCAGAAAAATAATTCTTTTGGATGTGATTTCAGTCTTAGAAATTAGAATCAGATTGTGCATTGGGCCCTCTATTAATGGGCCATTTTTTTTTCAACCTAATGTGGGCACTTTAAAGCATGAGCCTATATCTCAGGATATTCGATTTGATGGACTTAGTATTTCGAATGTACGATGAAGAGTTACATTTAGACCTTACAACTTTGTGAGTTAGTCTAGAACACTAGTCACAAAGTTGGTTAAAGAAAATCTTACACTAGGTCTGCTTATCGACTCAAAATGCCCCGCCAAGTTAACCTCCGTGAATGATGGTTAAGTTAAGTTCCTAGGCTATTTCAAGGCTCCTCATTACTGAGTGAATCCCATCCTATTTGGTGGTTCGATTGGTAGTCTTATGCTTCATGTCTTTGGTACCAATGAGTCGGTCTTTAGTTTCTTTTTGAAGGAGAATGTGAGCCTAGTTTTATGATTAGGGTACTGGAGATGTACTTTTGTTGAACTTGCGTCATTGCGTTGTTTTTGTGTTTGTTAGTCGGGTTGATCTTTATATCATACTATCTTATAACGCATAAAAGCCTTCTTAAAATAGAAATACTTAAAATTTAGCATTGCTTATTATAGTAAGATTCAATACCTTCAGCATTACAAGTTCTTAAGCTAAAAGTACAACTACTTTAATGCTATTAATATAGTCAATTTTTTAATGTAGTCAATTAATTAACTGGTTAATAAATATAATTAATGATTGTTAAAATCATAAATGCATAAAAACACAAATTATCAAATATATTGTGACAACTTAAACATGATTCTGCGTTAAATGTCATTGTCTGAATAAAAACACATTATCTGAATATTGTTCGAGCGGACAATGCGCCAAATTTAGGCCGGTAAACTGGCAAACAATTTTCGGACAACACAGCGATTTTTACTTTTGATACGTTAACATTTATTTTAAAGTCTTTCGTCGATTATGACACTTGAGATGCCTCTTATTCATCTGAAATTCTTGTCCAACGAAAAAGATACCAAATATGTTAGATGACTTAACGCGTGAAGACTAATGCAATTAACTTGTAACAACAAAACGGGTGGAAATTCGTATATGAAAATTTAACCACTTCTCACCTATATTTTATCTTGAAATTAAGTGGAATAAAACCTGCCACCCTTGTCACTTTTTTATGGACCCACCAAAAGCTTCCATACCGTAGGAAACAATTCTACCCTCATTCTCAAGAAACAATGCAAAACACTTTTCTAGCTATATTGACAAAGTTAGAGTCAAGTTATACTATTTCTAAAAACTTTGGTTTAATGGTTGCTTATAACTTTATAAGAAATTGGTTTAGTTGTATTAAAAAAGAAACGCTAAATGCATTAAATAATAAATCATATGTAATTATGATAAATTATATATTTAATTAATGTGTATTAAATATATTATCTGATTTTAAAAAAAAAGTTCAAGTTGAATTAATAAAATCAAACCAATGCCTTATAGCATCCGACAAACCCTTTCTAAAATAACCAAACATTATTTAAGAATAACATTTTAATTCATGACTTTCTATTTGTTTATTTTGAAATCATATATGTGATTTCATTTCACATTAGTAAATAAAAATATTTTACTATAGTTATCAGTATATTAGAAGTATTTTAAAGACCAATTGTATTTATTCGAAATTTCGAATACCTATAAAGTATAAAGGAAAACAGACTATCTCCTTTGTTTCGTCCACCGCTCTCACAACCAACTAATATCTGAATACTTAATGTAATTGAAAAATGTTAAAATCACATAATTTTACAAACAAAATACCACAAATACTTGTGTCAGCTAGACATAGACAGACCTTAATGGGGCGAGGAAGGCGCGGCCTACCAAACTTTGAGTTTCTTATATTCTTTAAAAAAATACTGATTTTGACCTCTCTAATTAAGCGATATAAGACATGACCTTCCCAACAAATTCACCCAATTTTTGTCTATGCAGCTAGACATGAAAAATGTGAAAGAAGAAAGAATAAACATTATGCAATGTGTGATTTATGCACCTCACTTGGCACATGTTTTTGCAAAACTTTATTTCGAAATTCACAAGCCTTAACATTTTTCTTTTTTTATAAATTACCAAACTCTGAGCATCCATAATGCAACAAGGTTTGGAAAAACATTTTTTGCCGCTCATCTTTTCTTTATCTTCAACATATTATCACAAAATTCCAAAAAAATGTGTACATTAGTAGGAACATCCTGATCTTGGGTGCATTTTTTAGCACCAATCATTATCTACCTCTGAAATAATTCAAACAACTCTCCCGCACCGGAAGAAGCCACACAGGTGAGACGACCATAAGTTTTGAGGAGGCGTATCATATCGAAACAAATCACGAAATAAAATAAGACTCAAACCCTATTATCGACCAAGACGAAAGATCCACCCATTCGAGTTGTTTCTACAAAATTCATTTCACAACTACAAAACTTTTGTTTTGTACTTTATAATTAAAATATCTAATTGGTGTGCGAAGTACATTTGATCAAGTCAATAGAAAGCTCAAGTCATTGCTAAAAATATAACTATTATTGTAATGGTAAAGGTTTTACAATGACTAAGTTAAGCAAAATTGTCATCGTCTTATATTGCATTGGAGATACTCTTAAACAAAAACAAGCACGTTCGTCAAGAGGTTTGAAAGACAAAGCATTTGGCGAGTTTTCTATGCGTATAGGAAGTGTCATGATACTCTTTGTCTTAATTTAAAGTTTTGAAAGACGAAAATTAAGACATATATCAAAACATAAAAGAAAAGAAAAAGTCGTAAGTCCTACCTTCCATTTTTGGCTTTATATAAAAGAAAGAAAACGGTCGTTTGCTTGCTTATTGGTGCCGTCCCTTTTTACACTTTGCGCGTTTTTTCATCATTTTAATTTTATAGATCCGTTAGACCTTCTACACTACACCTAAACATGGGTCCCAATTTCCTAATAAATCTGTTACTAGTACCATGTATTAAGTAAGTATATGTTGAACAAAATTTAGCTAAAACTATATTTAAAGTATGTTTCTAAAATTTAGCTAAAACTGTATTTATAAAGCTGAAATACTTACTAATGAAAAGTATTCTTGATGGTTGAAATGACTTGTCGGCTTGAGTCGATAGGCGCGTTCAATCTCGTTTTGGCGTTGTTTCATATAGTCTTCCACAAAACCCATAAGACATTAGAGACTTGTGATAAGAGCTCGTGTCAGAGTCTTGATACCGTCTTCACTCAGTTGGTCCCACTAAGCGGGAGAGTTGTCGATTTATTAAGCGTAGAATTGGACGATGGTTGGTCTTGAAAAGACACTTGGGGTCAGGTGTCTTGTCAATCTACATCTTTTGTGGAAAAATTGAAACACTTTTAGGCTAAATGGAATAAGGAGCACATGATTTGGTCATCATCGACACATCAGTGTCAGCTAATTTCATTTCACAACCAACTTAGTTTAATAAAGCGACCATGATTCTACCATAATATATCCCATTTAAAAATATATATATCTCAAAAAAAAAAAAAAAACCTCGGTCAAAATAAGGCCGAGTCTTTCACATTTGAACCATGACCGGCGGTCCTGCAGAGTCGCGAGAAGGTCGACCATGCCAAGGTGGCACACATATCTATCACGGATGGTCTAACGTTGGCGTGGTAAAATTTGAAGCGTGTAACTAAAAATCGATATAAGAGAAAATACAAATTATGTCACATGCAATATAAGCACAACATGAGCACATGTATTTATGAGCGTGTAGACGAAAACTTATGATAGAGTTTTAGCTTACAAATAAAGAAGCTTTTAGCTTAAAGTAACTTTGTTTGGCAACATATCTCTAAATAGCTTTTGAAACCCTCAAACTCTTAATTTAGAAGCTTCACAAAACTGCTTTTGAAATACTCAATTACGTTAGTATCTAATAGAAGCATTATATATGCATTTGTTTGAATGTCTTTTGCTTGGTTATACGGTTCAATATGGCTTGTCATGTCTAGATCTAACGTTGTTGAAGCATTTTTCCGCCGGGTCAGTCCTGACGGCTCTCACGTGCCATCCGTCTTTGTCCCGATCTTGGAAGCACGTCATACGTGAAAGAACCGTTAGAAGAAATTCCCCGAAGCCGGGGATGGCCTCCGACGGTCAGTCGTAACCTCACGTAGAGGATTTAACATAAACATATACTATGTGTTGTGTGTGTAATAATGAGATGAGATAAATGAAATAAAGAGTAGTATATAGAGAGAGAAGAGGTAAGTGTCAGTGGGTCGGCGCCGATACCTATTATATCTGGTGTCGGTCGCGTGGAGCACGATCACTAATATCCGGGTTAGGTGGCATACGTCAACAAACGTTGTGTTCTCAAACTAGTTCGATCGGTAGATAACCTAAAGTCACAAAACTGATATTTTTCTTAACGAGGCGGCTTGTTACATCATACAATGCATTTCCTGCCGTGTTTGCGTACCAAATGACTACTATTCAACATTATTACCCTTTCCGGTACGTTTCAAATCTAATAGTCATAGTAGCTCACCATCGGGTCGACTCATTTTTCCCATTTCCATACCGTGAATCACTGCATTCATTCATGCAGTCCACTAGACCATTAAAAGTATGTGACCAAGCAATATGTCTCAATTTTTAAATACAACATAAAGTTAGATCCGTTAAAAAGGATGAGTAATTTACAAACCTATCCACATATACCAAACAACAATTATGAAGACGCGTTTTTGATTGACCTAAAAAACACAAAAGCAAAAAACAGCTAAGGGAACCTTATTTCATAAATAATAATAATCACACATCTCCACGACACACCACCCTCACTAGCATTATTCATTACTTTATACCTAATTAATTTATTATTTGATTACATAAGAACTAGTGCTAGTGTAGGGGTGAAGCGTGGTCTTGAGTTGGTGCGGGTTTGGTAAAAAGGAACCGCATCCATGATGCGGTTTTAAAAATGAGAATCCATAACCCGCGGTTTTGCGGGTTTGCGGATTCTGTGAGTTTCTTGGTTTGCGGTTTTAGTTTTGCGGGTTTTGCGGTTTTAAAGTTTTTTTTCAAATTCTATTTTTTGTATATATTTATTATAGAATAAATATATCGTATGTTTCATAATGTAAAAACATACATATACTAATGTTGGGTAGTAGTATGAAATTATAAATCTCTAGAATAATAAAAGTCGAATGAGATGATTTTTTAAAATTTAAACGATATGTTGATAAAAACAAAATTATATGATATAAAAACTCGAATAATAATTAACTAATAAAATTCATTTGAAATAACTAATTATGAAAATATTAACAAAAGTTTTTAATCATACAAAATTATAGAATATAGTTGGTTTATTTAAAATAAAAATAAAAATATATTTGAATATGACTTTCTGCGGTTCGGTGCGGTTTTGCGGTGCGGTTTTTAGTGGAAACGAAACCGCACCGCAAAATCGGATTTTATTTTCAAGAACCGCACCGCGGTTTTTGTTGCGGTTTCGGTTTTGCGGTGCGGGTTTTGCGATTTTGTGCGGGTTTGCGGTTTGCGGTGCGGTTCTTCGCTTTTCACCCCTATGCTAGTGTATCAAAATTAAAACTTTAAAACTTGATTCGAATCAAAATTAAAAGATGATTTAAAACTTGATTCGAATCAAAATTAAAAGATGATCCAATTGGTTTTCATTTTAGGTGACAAAGTAGTGGGTTTGAGTGCAAATTTAAGTTCTCGAGTTTTAGTCTTGTCGACAAAGCAACCACTAGTCATTTAACATTTATAAATGTTATGTTATGTTCAAGTTATAAGTTATGCATTTTGTGATTCTACTAACATTTTGTGTTTTTCTTAATAAAATCAGTTAATACTTTTTAATGGCTTATAAATCTGAAGCGTTAGAAGCTTTTGACCATTAAAGGTGTTTGTTGTTTTTTCTTTCGTTTCGACACATTAAAATGATTTAACCTTGGGTAAGGATTGTCTCAAGTTATATAAACAACTTGACTCAAGTTGAGGATCAAAATAACTTCTTTTGACTTGAGCCATTAGGTCAAATCTAATGGCTTACAAACTCCTCCAACCTGAATCAAGTTGTTTTTTAAAAGATGAGACAATCCTTACCCTTTAACCTTTTGCCCAACAAGACTTTGAAGATGATCTTACTACTTTTTAATGATATATAAACTAGTTTTTTTTCCGTGTTATAATCATTTAGACTTTTAAAAAACAAACATATAATTTGATTCAGATTCAGAATTCTCCGCCACTGATTCACATTCAGATGTATGATTCAGATTCATACTCAGAGCCACTTAACAAACAAACAACACCACATATATTAAAATGGAGATGATTTGCACACATTATGTTTTAATTTACACACTCATTTGTACAACCTGTTAAACCAGATGTTATCAGACAATGCTTAACGAGTTTATCGATCGTTCCAATCAAATAATAGAGTGTTCAAATCATTTCTCATCTTAATATATCCAATATTTTTTTTCCTCATTATGGAGTCACACATCCCAAGGTTTTCAAGATCGGGATTGTTCTTGAAAGAACGAAATTGTAAGATCGGATCGTTTTTGTTCTTGCAAGATCGAAATTGTAAGATCGGATCGAGATCCTACGATAATGTTATTTTCTTAATAATTTTTGTAATATTATTCAAATCTACAAATGACTATATTTCATAAACACATAACTATATGAATGTTTCAAAGAAAATGTTTTCTAATATATGAATATCGAATGTTTAAGAACATTCATATATTGTTTTTTAAATTTTATAAAAATATAATCCACAACTTTGTAGTGTTTTTATTTGCGGTTTGAGAAAAGTAAAATCGGATCGGATTATATCTTAAGATCCTATAGTCAAGATTGAGATCCAATGAGATTTTAAGCTTGCTAAAATCTTACGTAAAATTCGAATCATTTTTACTTTATAATATCTCACAAAATCGTAAGATCCTAAAATCAAAATCTCGACGAGTATCACACATCCATTTAAGCACACGCATTCAACGTATATAATACTACCCAATTGGATTCTCCATATCCTAGAAATAATGATTTTTGCACAAATTTCAAGAGAATTACTCCCCTCACCTCACCACATGACGCCACCACACCCAACGGCACTTTCTTTGCATTATAAAACTCACCACACCCCATTCTCTTCCCACAATTCATCTTTGCACTCACCTCAAAAAACACACATAAAAAACACTTGTGTACTTTTTTTGCAACATCTACAACAATGCCTAGCATCATTTTAAGAATATGTCATTTCTACAACATCATATACTCAATCTTCCTATACTTGCTTCCAAAAAAACTCAAACACTATTTCTCTCAATCATATAACCAAATCCAACAACCAATAAACGACGCGAAAAGTACAATCTCTCACCCACTAGCACAACCAGCTCGTTCTGGTCGCATGGACCAGAACGAGCTCATGCGCATTTTCCAAATGTTTGACAAAAATGGCGATGGAAGGATCACAAAGCAAGAGCTAAATGATTCCTTAGAGAACATGAACATTTACATATGTGACAATGATCTTGTACACATGATAGAGAAGATAGATGTGAACAATGATGGATGTGTTGACATTGATGAGTTTGGTGAGTTGTATAAAAGTATCATGGATGATCGTGAGAATGAGGAGGATATGATGGAGGCTTTTAATGTATTTGACATAAATGGAGACGGGTTTATCGCGGTTGAGGAGCTTAGAGCGGTTTTGGAGTCTTTGGGGTTGAAGCAAGGCCGAAAAGCCGAAGATTGTAGGAAAATGATCATGAAAGTTGATGTGGATGGTGATGGTATGGTTAGTTTTGATGAGTTTAAGGAAATGATGAGATCAGGTGGCTTTGCTACTATGGCTCAAAATTGATAAATAAACGTTACCCGAAGGTAGAGAGGCTGCTTCTAAAGGACCTCCGGCCTTGATGGAATTGTTAATCTAAATTATATATGTTCGTTTGTTTTTTGATCATTGTTTCGACTCGATTAATGGTTTTTTTCGTTTTGAGGATGTATATAGTTTGATTGTCAATGATTCTTTAATTTGTTTATTTTCGTTCTAATATGTAGCTTCTTAGTTTTTGTAGTTTTCAAATGCTATTGTGTTGTTCTGAGTTGATTTTTACTTGGTAACATCTTTTAACGGGTATCTTGATTTGATTTAAGAAATTTTTAATGAATATATGTGATTGTGGACTTATAAAAGTATAAAATACCTGCTGTCCGTTGTAGAGCAGAGGAGGTCAACTTGGTTTTAAATAATTAATAAACATTTTGTGGAAAAAATCAAAAAACCAAAAGTGTTTTTGTGACTAAAATATAGAATTTTGACACTTTCGTATTCAATTTAAGAGCTATTTCAGTCATCAGTGGACTCCCACCGACCCACCGGTATTTTTTTATGGTATTTTCTTATGGTTTTTGGTCGACGAATTTACACGGACTCAAACCAGATAAAATTTTTCATTTTCAGAAGTTTAGCGTGACCACTTCAAGGTTTTTACACCTAACAGGAATTAAACTTTGAGACGTCGAACATTTTAGTGTGATAGTCACAAACCTTTTTGCAACTAGACCAACTCCGAGTGTTTCTCCCAACTGGCATGGAAATGAAGAAACTAAAGAAAAAATAAGAATATAAAATGTATATAAACATACATATTTCAAATTTATTTATCTTTTTCTCATTCAATATATATCAGCTGAAGTGAGGTATTTGGCTCTTTTCCTGAGAGCAGCAGCGCACCATCAAGGGACAATGTAAGCACGAGGAACAACTGTTAGCAGCACCATATTGATTAGCAACAGCATATGGAACTGAAATGTCACACGTGTTGATAAACAACCTAGTTTTGTTATGGCTGTGAACTGGTGTCTTGCATCTCAACATGTGGTCATGTGCTATAAGTGACTTGAATAATTTAAAAACAGCTTATCACATGAAGGTCAACTAATGTTGCACATCTCGTGCCTAATTTTAAACATAATTATGCATATAAACAACCAACTACTAGCAAATTAAGTTTAGATTGATTTGAAATTGAAACTGCACTTACAGCCCGATCCAAGTTCCTTTGAATAACAGTTAACACAGGCATAAAAGATGTTTTATAATATGAAGCGTACATAGCTTTTACATTCATGGAATAACTGAGATATTAACTACATACTATGAGCTTTAGCAAAAAGAAACAAAAAATGATACAGTGAGAGCAACTAATGAAGGGCTAGATGTCATATGATTTAATGATGCTTCCGAAGATAGTCTCTTGATCTTATGTCAGCCTACAGTCAAAAGACGATAAACTGTAAGGAACAAATTTGTGCTAACTGAAAGATGTATGGCAAGATTGATTACTTTTTCCCCTGTTAGTGTCAATCGACAATTCTATAACTCAGAATTTGTAAAACACATTTTGCCTTAATGATGATTAAAATACTAGATTGTATGTTAAATTGTTTATTTTACCTGCCTGATGGGCTCAGGCACACGATATTTGCAAGTTCTTCTAACAACTTCAACTGCAGAAGCAAGAGATACACGGTGGCCAACTGATACAAATATCGGTTTAAATGATCCTCTACTTGAATTAATAGCCTACAAAATTATAGGAAGATATATAAACTATGATTTGGTGTAGTAATGCATGAAGCTGAGTGACAAAAATCTGTTACCGCTCCCAATATGTTCCCCGAGTCCCCAATTAAAGATATGAAGTCTGAGTTTAAGTTTTCTTCAGCTTCCATGAGCTCCCTTACTTTGGAGTTAGTAAGACCATCCACGTGATGCAGCTGAAAAGGAAAAAAAATAATACAAAGATTTGTCACTCGATTTTCATAGTTTTTGCAATCAGATGCCTAAATAAAAACGATTTGTCAATCACATACTTCAATTCTCAAAGGCATATAGCTTTTACATCCTTTCATTCAGTCGTGATGATATTCGACATATCTAAGTGCCCAAAAGTCAATTTCCTATTGATCTATGCTTTAATTCACAAAGGAGGACCCTCTTTCCATTATTTACTGATTATACACCTTCAATACTGATTTGAGTTTGTGAATATAAACGACATATATGGAAATAATGTAACTAAAACGACTGAGAATACTTTAGATCAGTTTGTCGAGGTACACAGAGTCGCAGATGAAAATAGCATGAAAATACAATCATCCATCTTACATATATGTCTATTTTTCCGATTTATGTTTGCAATTCAGAACTTATGACTATGTAAATGGCAATTATAGAAGTAGTATCAGCATTTACCAAATTCAAGAACGGAAAATGACAAGTACTGGAGGGTAAAAGCGTCAAAGATATGATGGTGGAACTTTAAGTTGCTTTAAATTACTTACGTTCTTCCCTATACCAATTGTAGGAAGATTAGCCAGAACTCCAAGATGACAGGCTGAGCCAAAGCCTACATATGAAAAGTACAAGAAAGAGTTCAGCAGATGCAGCTTACTTGATAACAATATGGCACATAAAGAATATCATTCATACGGTCACATACTTCCAGATAAAACCAAACGTCGAATCATGTTCTTAAAGTTATTTAGATGTCACCAATGTCACTAAGAACAGTAAGGTATGTGTGGGATTCTTATTATTCCTGATAAAAACTAGTGCAGAATCATGGGTTCTGAATAACTTAACGTTCCAACACAGCTTCAAACAATTGGAAAGTACATGACCATTAAACTTTATGAATTGATCGGCCAAAAGTCATCCAAAGCCCTTAATTACCAGAGAAAAAATGTGGCGCCAAACACCAATTTGGCGATTAGCAAATCAGAACTACAGAGAATATAATGCAGATGGTAAACTATAAGTTTCACAGTAACACATGCCTCGAGGATGAAGTATTCCATTTCCATCAATCATCAACAACTGAGTTTAAAAAAGAAAAAAAGATACATGTCATGGTGCAGACTGCAGAGATGTTAAATAAACCAGAACAGATTCAATGAGGAAAGTGGCTTAAAAGAGTAAGCTTGAAAATGAATGACATTTCTATGTACGCAGATCAGATTCACTTTTGGTAGAATGTTGCTACATAGGTTTATATTTAAGCAACAAATTGCAGCGAAAAATAACTATCATTAAGGGCAAGTGAACAACCACTACCTGAGGGTAGAAAGGTTGAGAACCATTCTGCATTTTCTCCAAAAGTTGCAGGAATACTGGAGCCTGATTGCAATGAACAATGTAAGTTATCAAACAACTTTACTCGTTATGTAGAGGTAGTCACTTTGACTCATGAAGAACTCAGCTTAAAATCGAAAGATAGCTGAACCAAATCCCTTCAAACAGAAAAAGTCCTTTCTATAAGAGTACTAATAGTGAGGAAATTACATAAACATACTTAGGAAAGTCGTTTTTATTTAAAACGGCAGTTCAGACCCGAAACCATTTGACCCATAAACCAAACACGTCCGTCCACCCGTTTTGCCACCTCTATGGGGAACGAACCCAATATTTGTCTATGCAAAAACGTGAAACAATCTAAGGAAGATCACACCAACTTTTGGTCAGCTGCTATATATGCTTCTGAAGATGTTTTTTCCCCTTGACTTGTTGAAATTTGTGCCTAAATGCATAATGTATAATGACATCCATGTAAACATTTGTTGCTTATTTTGTACTTACTAGTTTGGCGTGATCAATTATAAAACGCAATTGGGCGCTAGCTGTTTTGCACAAAAGGGACGGTGCGTCAACATTCGTAATGTATGGTATCCGTTCCAAATCAAGTTTCAGACATTCTTTCATGTACCAAAATTAATACAATTAAGCTAAAATAGTTAAGAAGTTAGAGCAGCCAACAGCCAACGGTTAAAACTCGGAAACAATCAACATCAACAAATAACCTTAAAATTACTATAACATACCTCTCTGAATCCAAGGAAACCAGCAACATAAGGAACCTTAATCTCAACAAGAACAAAATCCTCATAAACAACATCTAATGTCTCAAAATCCAACACAACTAATGTCCCACAAGCAACAGATGTGTCATCTTTTAAGAAACTTATATCAACTCCACCTATATATTTCAATGACTCCCCTGTTTTCCATGTGTAATCATCTTCAGTGATCAGTTGCTTCTTTAATTCATCTTGAACCCTGTTTGAAATGAGTATGTGAGATTGAATATGAAGGAATGATGATGTGTGGAGAATGAAGTGTGCTTACTGTATCCATTTATTGGGATCATGATCTGATGATGAAGGGGATGATTCAATAGTAGATTTTGTCTCCATGGGGCTTTTGTTTTGTTAGAGGTGTTTGAGATTGTAAAGATTACGAGAGATTATGCTTAAAAAATAAGATAATTAAAAAATAATTTTTGTTTGACAGACATAACTTATAAGAGATTATAAAAAAAATAATCTTTCATAATCTCTGAAAATAAAAGGTTAGTTCATGTAGTTTATAAAAATAATCTCTTTTTATAATCTTTTAAGAACAAAGACCAAGACCAAAGATCAAGAACAAAGACAAACATCAAGAATAAAGACCAAGATCAAGATCAAGACAATCTATTTTTGCCAAACATACTAAACTGGTTATTCCAAAAAAAAATATAGATTTTCGAGTGCTTTTGACACCAGCCATTGTTCATCTCACACAAGGAATAGCTCCAATCAACTCTTACGACCCAGTGGTAGCACCAACCTGGAATGAAAGATGAAGACTGGACCCCGAGCCTCATATTAAGTCTCCAGGTGTCTTATAAATTTTGTGGAGCTGGGTACCAACTATTGTTTTTGACTCTTTGGCGAAATGTTGATAGGTATTTAGCTCACCGTCACATAGATTCAAACTTTTTAAAACATTTTTTTTGAAAGTTGGCGTGGCCATTTTAAGATTGTTTGCCCAAACATAAATTGAACTTTAAGTCTCTCACATTTAGTGACGATAGTTACGATCTTTTACCAACTTAACCGCACCAAGCACTTGCCAAGTCAAATGTTTTGAACAATTACAAAGTGTTTAACGGGAGTGGTTAACTTGAAAGTGACTAGAGAGGAAAATATCAAATCCATGTGTCAACCCTAATTGATCATGTTTATTCATGTTTGTTGTATCTAGTGAACTATCTTTATCTTTACCATCTAAAATAGAAAAATGATCAAAGGGGAAAAGTGAAAACTTGAATATTGAATATTGAAAGTCAAAAATTTTGAAACCTATTAAATTGAGAGGTGATTTATCCACGGAAAAAAATGATCCATCCACAACGCATTAAACTGAAATTATATTTCTGGTTCGCTTTTACTTCCGGTTATTCTACACTTTTGATCCTTAACTGTATTTTATTTTTTTGTCATAATACGCAGCAATCATTATTTCTTCCACCATAGCTTGCAAAACTATCTTATTGCTATTTATCTTTACCTCATTAATATTAGAGTAAACTCCAAAATACATCCTTGTGGTTTACCCCGTTTCGCACAATACATCCCTCTCGCAAAAGTTTCAACAGATACATCACTCCGTTAGTAAAAGTTAACCTATATACATCCCTCAGTTAAAATAAGGACTAACGGTGCAAATTATTTTTCCGTTATCTCCTAACGAGATAGATAATGTTTACACCGTTAATCCTCTGGGTTAACGGTATTTGCACCGTTAGTCCTTTTTACGCTTATTTTCGCTTTGTATGTTCTTTCCATTTTTTACGTTTCATCCCTTTTTATGTTTTCGCCGCCTTTTACGTTTCGTTCATTTTTTTTACGTTGACGACCGTTTTTTATGTTTTCGTCCGTTTTAAACGTTTTACTTTTTTTTACGTGCCGTCTGCATTTTTACAATTTTGTCTTTTTTTTTTTTATTATGTTTTCGTCTGTATTTTTACGTTTTTGTCCTTTTTTCACGTTTTCACTAGTTTTTATCCATTTTCATACACTTTTATTGGTTTTCCTCTATCATTCTACGTTTTCGTCCGTTTTTCTTATACTTTTATCCGTTTTCATTCATTTTTATACATATAATATGTATGAAAACGGATAAAATGTATGAAATGGATAAAAACGTATGAAAATGGATAAAAATGTTTATGTATCTGGTCCGAATCATCAAAAGTGTAAAACACGAAAGTTGTCCGGAATGATGTTTTACATCAAGACTCGTGAGATTTTAACCTGAAAATTCAAAATAGCGGACGAAAACGTAAAAATGGACGAAAACGTAAAAAACATGTATTTAAAACGTAAAAACAGACGAAACGAAAAAACATACAAAACGTAAAAACGAGTGAAACATAAATAAATAAAAAAAAAAAAAAAAAAAAAAGCGGGTGAAAACGTAAAAATGGACGAAAATGAAAAACGGCTAAAACGAATAAAGCGGGCGGCGTAAAACGTAAAAACCAAGAAACGTAAAAGGACTATCAGGCAAGTACCGTTAACCCAGAGGACTAACGGTGTAAACATTATCTATCTCGTTAGGAGATAACGGAGAAATAATTTGCACCGTTAGTCCTTATTTTTACCGAGGGATGTATATAGGTTAACTTTACTAACGGAGTGATGTATATCTTGAAACTTTTGCGAGAGGGATGTATGGTGCAAACGGGTAAACCATGTGGATGTATTTTAGAGTTTACTCTTAATATTATACGAGTGTGAAACCCGCGATGCAATGGATTGGCTTAAAAGGACTTACTTTGTAGCGACACGTAAATCTTAGGGACTAATTTTGCCGAGTTGCTATAGTTAGCAATTAATGCTACAGACTTACCTTGCAACGCGCTTAAACGTTAGGGACTATTTTGCCGATTGCTATAGATTACAATTAATGATGCGGGACTTATTTTGCAACGCCACTGAACCTCGTGGACTATTTTTGCCAACTTATGAAAGTTAGCAATTAATGTTTAAATCGGTTTTGACAAATGGCATGTGAAGGAATCATGTCCCCGCTTTTAGTTAATATACGAGTGTGGAAACCGCGCGATGCAATGGATCGGGCTTTAAAGGACTTATTTTGTAGCGACACTTAAACCTCAGGGGCTGTTTTTGCCAAGTTGTGGAACTTTGCATTTAATGTTTGGACTTAATTTGCAACGACAGTTAAACCTCAGGGACTGTTTTTGCTAAGTTGTGAAACTTTGCATTTAATGTTTGGACTTACTTTGCGACGACACTTAAACCTGAAGGACCATTCTTGCCAAGTTATGAAAGTTTGCAATAAATGCTGTGACACATGGCATGTTAACATACAATCCCCGCCTTTTAGTTATATATAGTAATTGATAAGTGAAAAAACACTCAATAATTATACATAATAATGTTAGTGGACATAGAAATAGAGTATTATTTGAGGCTAATTGTTTAAAAATGTACGCATTATACTTGAAACATTTTGTAGTTTTATGTACCAACATTAAAAATTGATTATTTTGTATCCAACCTTTCAAATTTTGATTATTTTGTGTATTGATTAAAAAAAGAAAAGGAAAAAAAGAAAAGAAAAAACTTGATTTGATTTCCAAAATATGTGATTCGATACCAAAAAAATACATTAATCGATACTAAGAATAGTCAAAATTTGAAAGGTTGGACACGGAATAGTCAGTTTTGAACGTTGGTACAAAAAACTATAAAAAGTGACAAATATAATACGTTTTTAAATAATTAGCCCTATTATTTGTTGTGAACATCAAGAATAAGGTTTGATCAACAACTTGAATAAAGGCAAATCGCATAAAAAGATTTACACTTTAAGTCAATTTGAATTTTAGATAATCAACTTTAATTTTTCTATTTAAGGTATTAAAGTTATTCTTATATGCAATATAAAGTTTTTCTGACTTGTTAAAAGTGATTGACTGTCATTATTGCAAGCAACTATTAACTAGCCATGCGTTTGAAAAATAGTCAACTTTGTTTGAAAATTTCAAAAACCTCGAAATCAATTTAAAGATATTGCAAATGGTGAAAATCATGGAAAGTCGTACAATTAATTTTTCAATTAGTGTGTTACCGTTTTCTATATGGTCTTATAATGGGTTGAGAGAAGAAATTTGTTAACCGACAATTATCAATATATGACTTACCATTTTGCATTTACTACTTGAGCAATAATTACGGAAAATGAGTAGTATAAATTATCCTTCTCTCTATCATTTTCATCAACTCTTGCTATAATGTCCGAAACAAAAACAAGACATTTCAAAGAACAAGTCCAAAAGGAAACTATTAATACACATCGAAACCGGGTTGACCCAGACCCTTCTAACCCAGCTGGTTGACCCCTGGTATAATTTTCAACATTATTTTTTAAACCGGAACGGTTTAACTCGTTGTACCACCTGGGTCGAACCGGGTTTCAAAATATTATGTTTAATCCCCAAATCCTCAAACTTTATTATCTTTCGTTTATAACCTGTAAACTTTTTTTTATCACTAAAATCATCTGACGCTATAAAATCACGTTGTTGTGCACGGGTACTCGTCTAGAGTTGAATTATCACATGTTACAACAGTTTGCAATTACATTTTGATCTTTTTACGTTCTATTTTGAACGTTATACGAAACATTTACCACTATATCGCATATCGTTAATTGTTTGCCAGGAATCACGCCAGATTGAGCAGACTCGTCTAGTTTTTTTAAAAGTGTGTTATATTTCTAAATTAAATAATCAAAAAGGATATATCTATCGAGTTTTAGTTCTTTACTGGTATTATACATAAAACCTTAACCGATACACAAACTTTCTCTAAGTTTTTTACTAACTAATTGTTTTTAAAAAAATAATGACCAATGTATAATATGTCTAAAAATATTATCTATTGTATGGCATGACTTACCATATTAAATAATATAGCCTATGTTTTTTTATTAAATAAATTGCAATTTGTAAACAGAGAAAGAAAAATCCTACGTAAAACTCTTAAGCCGTTGCCGTTTTTCACTCAATCATTCGATCATTCATGGTGAGTCATTCATCTAAAAAGAATCTTTTAGATGTATTGTTTCATATATGTAATGATTTTTTACGTAGGCTATCATTAATATCTTGGTTCATATATATATATATATATATATATACTAGTGATGTGACGTTTTTCGCCGTCAAGCAAGACGACCCATGTTGGTCCAAATGCGCAATTAAAATTTGTGAAACAAATGTTATATCAAAATTATTTACTTATATTGTCATTATTGTGAATGCTTAAATAAGCCTTTAGAGTATGAGAAGGTCATATATACTTAAAGATAAACATATATTATTAGGTTGAACGTAATGACGATCTTTACAGTTACGGTGCTACCACACATGGTTGTACCACTTTGGGCGGGTTAAAAACCTATCAATGGGTAAAAAGAATAAATTGGCTATTAATTATTAAAAAGATTATTAAATATAAAGTAATTACATTTTAATATTATCTCTCTCATTATCCAAACAACTAAATTATTATTCTATATACTAAAACACATTGTGGTGAGTTAAACAAAGAAGTGATTTGCGCCGTTAATTTTCTTTTCTATTGGTTGGGTGACTTTCATTAGTGACAATTTGTCTACTTGGCAACACATGAATGGTCGGTGAGCGACATCGCATCAAATAAGATGCGTGAGCAGTGCATGAACAGTACATGCGCATGAACAGTGTATCCAAAATACTCAAAACTTCTAGACACACCCACCGACTCTCTTCATCTCATTCCACCGCCTCTCTTCATCTTATTCAGCTTCTCAATCTCATCTCATCTACAAATGCACACTAATTTAATCATCAAAACCTCCAAAACGCACCCACGACAACAAAAATCTAAACACCCATTAACCAATTGAAATTTCGAGAATGTGACTGATATGATCATAAAAAAAAAAACGTCACTATGAGAAAGATAAGACTTCAACATTCAAGGTGTTTAATCTCTACCTTGCAAAGAAGAAGTTTCTGATGTGGTGCTCGGTATTTGCTATAAGAGTATGCTAGGCCTAGATGAAAATTGGAAAAAGCTTATGGCTTATTTATATCCATTATCTCATCTTGATACGCTCATAAGCCAAAAAAATAAAAATAAAAAATAGGCTCATTTATCTGGCCATATGAGCTTATGCTCTTGAATAAGCGCTATGTTGGTATTTAGGAATGGTCGCTTTTGGTGATGAGTTGAAATAAAAGTCGTTTTAGCTGTCCTAATGGGTTGTGTATAAGTTGTGTTTATGTTAACGCAGCCATGACAACTTTTCTAGATTTGTGAGATCGATTATTGATGTGTTATATAAGCAATGAGGTCGCTTGGTTCTGAGTTATGTGACTGAGATGGGTTTTTAGTTTGGTGAAACGGGTTATAATCCTTTTATGTTGTTATGTTGATTTTGAGCTCATTTTAAGCTATAAGGTTGGTTACCTAAATTTTAGAAACGATAATGTATCGTCGTTGTTTGTTGGTTTGTTTTTCAGGAAAGATGATGTCTTCGTATTCTTGGTTGACAATGGACGAATTTGCAGCGTCTCATTAGCGGAGGATTAATAATCGAAGGTATGTTCTTTTTGGTATCTTTTGTTTTCCATAGAGCATCAGTGACCAACTGTTCATCCATTTTGGTACAGCAACAAAGAAGTTACTTAATTAGCGTTTCTGCATGTTATCACTCCAACACAAGAGCATGTACATCCACTCACAAGTAGTTATTTATTTATGTGTACAGGATGCGGCTGAAGATGATCAAGAATTAAAAAAAAGCCAAAGTCTGAAATCGACGAGGAAAGTAAGCAGGGAACTAGAGTGCTAAAGAACCGTTGACCTGTCACTTTCGCTAAGGTTCGTGTGTATGTATGTCTACATTTTATACGCATATGATAGTCGTTTATACAATAGCTTCCTACATGCCTATTAATTAAGCAAAATTAGTTTCGATTATGAAAACCGTGATCTGCCAAAAAATAAGCAGAAGTAATAAGTAATCCCAAACATCCCCTTACATTATAAAAATATTTTGAGTCAAATTAATTTCCTTTAGAGGCTGTTTAGGATTGCTTGCTTATGCTTGAGTGGTACATAATCACTGCTTAACAATAACCACTCCAGGATGTAGTGTTAGGATTTTTGTGTCTCTTAAAAAACACAATGCCTTAACAATATAGGATCCCTGTTACATTTCTTAGTAAATCAGTTATGACACTTTTTCATAATAAATCCAGAAATCATAGCGTTTGAGTTTTTGTGATTCGCTTTGACATGATTTAATTAGTTTATAGTTATTAACTGATGATGAATATTGTGTTACACACAATATTTCCAAATCTTTCATACTTTCTGTTAATCATTGATCTTCAAATGAAGTGTCATAAGTTTATAGTCCATGATGGTTACATCTGTATTTTTTATTAGGGTGATGTAAAGGTTGTCCATGTATATGAGTTTCAAGGTCATCGCATCGTAGGGAGGTTACATGTCCGGTTTGGATTGGGCGAAGACAAATGAGCTAACTGAATTGTGAAACAGATGCTACTGTTGTGGTTGTAGTGGGCGGTTCTGTTGCTTCAACAACAAATGGTGACATGTATGCAGATGTCGACATCTATAATGATATACTTCCAACGCTCAAGGTAAATGGTAACATATATGGGTAATTTTAGCCATTAAATGTACAACGCCAACAAGTATACATTAGTTCTTGATACTTTTAGAGTTAAGACATTTGAGACAGCTAGGCTCACTTTTGATTAAAAAAATGCCACGGTATATGATTTAGTAAATCATCTTGGGATTGCAAATGGATATTGGCACTAGCAAAACACAATGAAATAAATTAAAAGAAGAGGTATAGCATATATGGGACACAGAAAGATTGTCACAATGTCAGAGACTTTCAAGGGCCAGCCACGAGAACGCCAACTAAGGTCACGTTTGAGATTGTGTTATGGGAGATTCTTACTCGCGAACCGCGTTTTACTTTTAAGCTGTGCGTTATGTCATTTGTTGTATTTTTAGCCTTTTGTCGACAGGTCAACGCAAGTGCATTTTACTGTTATATGAAAGTTTACAATGAGTTTCGAACGGAACATTCTCGCAAAGAACGCTACGGCCCCCACTCGTTATCACCTCTATCCAATAAAACCTTCCAACTCAAAACTACCCTAATACTACCCTAACACTACCCTACGTGGATGGAGCAGACTAAGACCCGATTTTTTATTATTTTTTTTTGTAAATAAAACCAACCACCCACCTGTCTTCTTCCTCCCTGCAAAACCCACCGCAAGTCTTCTTCACCGCAAAACCAAAAGACAAAAGAAAAAAGAAAAACAAACACAACACATGGTTAACATGCGGGTTCCGAGCTCGAAATTTGAACTCGATGAAGGTACCCGAGCAACTAGGGACGGTATGCGAAGGGTTCATGAGCTCGATGGAGTACCGAGCTCCAATCCGTCCTACCTTATGACTTATGAACATGTTTTTTCACACCTTGCTTTTCTCAATCATATCACCTTTCATATCAAACATGTAAAATAAATCTACTCTTCAACATCGAATTGTCTTACATGCAGGTGCAAAAAAATATCACAATAATGGACAGGGCCGGTGCAAACAAATATCACAATAATGACTAACTTTTAGCAAAATGTATTTTGGAAGTTCTCAAACTTCTAAATATATTTCACATTTTTTACATTAATCCTCAAGTGTTCAAAGTTACTCCGTATTTCTTATTAATGCTTGATGGGACAAAAGATTGTCTTGAGAATGGGTGAGTTGGTAGAATAGGTCAAAATGTGTTAGCATGTCTCTGTGGGTAATATTGTACGGCTGTACCTATCTCTTTTCAACCATGCCCATCATAGTCTGGCTATAGCCATGCCCATTAGACTTTTGTGGTTCTATTGATATGATATCTCAATAGTAGTTGGACTTCTTTCTCTTTGTCAGATTGATTAATAACAACATCATCTTTAAATTCTTAAATTATTGATTCTGAAAAAAATTAATTAAAACATACCATCTCATAAAAATATAGAATATACAGTTTAGAATTATTAGTACACTTCAATATATAATCATAATAACTAAACCGTATATGATAAGTAAAGGGTATCATAAACATTATTGAAGGATATTAATGTTGAATGTTTGATTGATTTCCAAAGTCCTGTCGAGACCTACAAATCCACAGATAACCCTAGGATAACATGGGCTTGATCCCGACCTAGGAATAGGGCCTAATACATAACGTACAATAATACATAATACTAACACACCCCCGTAGTTGAGCGGGAGGACACTAAACACTCAAACTGTTGTGAAATTCTTCAAATAAAGCTGAAGGCAATCCCTTAGTGAAGATATCCGCAAACTGATAGCGAGAAGGCACATGAAGAACTCTGACTTGACCTGTAGCCACCAAGTCCCGAACAAAATGAATGTCAATGTCGATATGCTTGGTCCTTTGATGCTGAACCGGATTTAAGGACAGGTAGACAACACTAACATTGTCGCAGTATACAAGTGTTGCGGAAGATACCGGAGTATGAAGCTCACGAAGAAGATTCCGCAACCAACACGTTTCAGCAACTGCATTGGCAACCCCGCAATACTCTGCCTCAGCACTAGAACGGGACAGAGTCGGTTGACGCTTAGAGGACCATGAGAGAAGATTGTTGCCAAGAAATACACAATAGCCAGAAGTGGACCGCCGAGTGGTTGGGCAACCAGCCCAATCAGCATCAGAATAAGCAACTAATGAGGTATTCAAAGATGAATACAACTGTAACCCATGATCCAAAGTACCCCGGATGTAGCACAAAATCTGTTTGAGAGCAGAGAAATGAGGCTCTCGCGGATCATGCATATAAAGACACACCTGCTGTACAGCATAAGATATATCAGGGCGAGTGAATGTGAGGTACTGAAGAGACCCTGCAAGACTCCGATATAATGTGGGATCGGAGACCAAAATACCATCATCTCCCAGTTTAGACTAAGTGTCAACTAGAATTCGACTGGAATTACAATCAGCCATTTGGGCACGCTCAAGGATCTCTGTAGCATACTTGCGATGCGACAAAAACATACCAGAAGAGTCACGTGTAACAGATATGCCCAAAAAATAATTTAGAGAACCCAAATCTGTCATAGAGAACTCCTTATGTAGAGATGCAATATGTCTGTTGTAGTAATCCATCGGAAGAAGTCATCAATACAATATCATCAACATATAATAAAAGATAAGCGATGTCGGTCCACGATGATAAATAAACAAGGAGGAGTCACAGCGACCGTGTGTAAAGCCAATCCCAAGAATATATGTAGCAAAGCGTTGAAACCAAGCCCGTGGAGCCTGTTTCAACCCATACAGAGATCTGTACAACAAACATACATAATCCGGATGCTCAATATCACGAAACCTAGGGGGCTGGTGCATGTAAACAGTCTCAGATAAATCCCCATGTAAGAAGGCATTCTTAACATCAAGCTGGTGAACCAGCCAATGTCTAGAGGTATGGCGAGAATTGTGCGTATAGTTCGGGTTTGACAACCGGGCTAAAGGTCTCATCAACATCAACCCCTTATATCCGAGTGTTGCCATTTGCGACAAAGCGAGCCTTGTAGCGGTCGAGAGTACCATCGCCAAGTACTTGTGACGAAATAGCCACATACAACGAATAATATTGGTTTCCATAGGGCGGGGTACAAGAATCCAAGTGTTGTTCTTAATAAGAGTATTAAATTCATCATACATAGCATTTGACCAATTTGGATCATGGAAAGCAGCGTTATAGGTTTGAGGTAAAGGAGACACTAAGGACACATGACAAGCGTAACGAGGATTAGGACGGGTAGACACGACACGGGAACGTGTGACCACGGGATGAACTGACGTCATAGCCGTGTTAGGGTCAGTAGTAGTGGGGGGATTTTAGGAAACGGAAACAGGGGCCGCAGGTTGGGGAGTTGGGGTGGTTATTTATTATGAGGGTAGTGTGTCTGGAGATGCGATAGTGGGAGAAGGTGGAGAGTCGTGAACGGTGAAATGGGGAAGTAGGTAGGGGTGGTGGTTTAGAATAGGTGGTTGTGTGGATAAAGTTGGTGTTGGGGTGAGTTTTATGATGTTGGAGATGAGGTTAGGTGAATCATCCAAGAAGTCATAGGATGGTTTTGCAGTGGGTGTGGTGGTACCAAAGGGAAAAACAGTCTCATCAAAGGTTACATGACGGGATATAATGATTTTGTTAGTGTTGAGGTCTAAGCAACGGTAGCCACGATGATTGGTGGCATGCCCTAGAAAGATGGATGGTGTGGCTCGTGGTCCGAGTTTGTGATTGGTGTCTATGTGAGGGTAGCAAAGGCATCCAAAAACACGCAAAAGATGGTATTCGGGTGGGGTGCCAAACATGCGTGTAAAGGGGATTTCATTATCAATGGCACGGGAGGGTAGGATATTTAAGAGATGACTAGCCATGTTAAGAGCTTCCACCCAGTAGTTTGGGGGTAATGGGATTGGAAAAGTAAGGTGCGGATAAGGTTGTTAATGGTGCGAATCATTCATTCAGATTTACCATTTTGTTGGGCGATGCGGGGACAGGAAAAATGAAATTGTATCCCATTGTTGTTACATAAATTATGAAAGTCATGGTTATCAAATTCACCACCATGGTCACACTGAAAGGACTTGATTTCTTGGTTAAATTGAGTTTTAAAAAATGTGCGAAATAATGTAAATTTGGATAAGACATCAGATTTGTTAACTAACGGATAAACCCATACAAACTGAGAATAATGATCCAAAAAAATAACGTAATATTTGAAACCAGATAGACTCGGTATTGGGGAAGCCCATAAATCCGAGTGAACAATATCGAAACAACTTTGAACTAAAGTAGATGAACTAACAAATGGAAGTCGTACGTGTTTGTCAAGCTGACAAGCATGACAAAGCATGGGAGATTTCTCTTTATTACATGAAATAGAATTATTAGAAATAACACGATGCAACACTTCACTTCCTGGATGACCAAGGCGTTGATGCCACGTATACTGACTCGTAAGGTAGGCTTGAGGAATGGGAGAAGGCTTGGTGACAGGGTACAGATCGCCAGTGCTATCACAATGAGCAAAGACCGACGGGTTTGAAAGTCCTTAAGAAAAACCAAATGGATCAAATTCAACAATGCAATAATTTTCACATATAAAATGACGATGAAATTAAGTTTTTAATGATATGAGGAGTGATAAGAATATTATTTAGGTGAAGAAGTCAAAAGAGGTTGATAAAATGCTATGGCCAAAGTTGGTGGCAGGAATAGTGTGCTGTCACCAAGCGCAATGAATGAATAAATACTCGAATTAAAAACATCGATGAAGATTATTGGTGAGTCATTTAGATGAGAAGACGCTTTTGTATCCATGTTCCAATTACCGTGAGCGGGTTCATGAAGTGTGGTAGTGGCAAAAGCATGTGGTAGAATAGTCTCTTGACCGTAATAGCCCTAACGAACCCCTGAAGGATTATGAAGCGCTGCGTGGATCGAAGACGGAGGAGGCCCAAGTATACCATTTGTTTGAAGCCGGGTTACCAAAGCCAAAGTGAACCGGCTATGTGGGTCGACGTATCTTCGCCGAACCGGATGATTGGATGCTGCGTTTGACTTGAGCCGGGTAAGTGAGCTGCCGAGTGGATGCGTGGATGAGCGCCTAGAGGACCAAAGCAGTGACCTATCGGATAGGTGGGTGAGCTACGTGGATAGACCGGGTAAGTGACCTGTCGGATTGGTGGCCTGGGCAGGGTGGTGATAGACCATAGTTTGACTGTCGAGGCCGTGAAGGAGGGTTCGAGATCTTGCTTAGGGTTGAGGCGTTGCGTGAGCAGGCGGATGGTGTAGTGGACCATCCATGACCAGTCAAAAAGGCAATGGGCTGCGTAGACAAGCCAGATGGTGTAAGGTTTGTAGTTTGGCCACTGTTATGGCCACTGTAGGTCCCATTGCATCCCAACTTTGCTAAAAGGTGTTGCAAAGCTTGCATATCATTGGAGGAGAAATTAAAGGGTGTTGTTTGAGATTGGGTAGCGACTGTAGCATGCAAACCATGCGTACCATTATGCAAAAATTTGAATGAAGCACCAAAAAGACACGAGCCCTTGCTCCAATTTATACGGCTTTTGAACTTTTCCATGGAGGACGATGAGCGACGAGCATTGGAACCGGTGTTTGCTAATAGAACCATGGGTGAAGATGATGTTGAATCGAGCAACGGTCGTGGGTACAAGCCTTTAAACGCATCTCTTCCGTGGTGAGCATGGACCTAACGGTTTGAGATTGGGAAAGGGATCCCGATGAGCAATGGTCGTAGCCACGTTGTCATACTTGCGGGTAACCCTTCCAAAGCAAAAGTTACCACATCGTCATCGTCTAAACTCGAGCCAAGAGTATTTAGTATCGTTGCAATGGATTCTATTTTCTAAAAATAGGCATCAATGCCCATATCACCAAGTTTTAAGGAGCGTAGCTCTGCTTTCAATGCAATGGAACGGGTCCTTTTGTTGTCGGAAAATATGGCGGCTAGGGTTTCCCACGCTTCATGAGCCATTTTAGGGTTGGCGACAACGAGCCGTTTTTGAAGAGTTTTGGAGATAGTCACAAACATCCAAGAAAGAAGGATCAAATCGATTTTCAACCACTCCGCATCCGGGGGCGAAGAGGTGCTTGGTGCATCTTGGCCACTCTTGGTTTCAAGGTGATCCATTAGAAGATTTCCGCGACAAAAATGGGTGAAGAAATACACCCATGATGAGTAGTTCATTTCATCTACATCGAGTTGAACGGGGATTATATTATTTAGATTGGTGATTACCATTAGTTTTCGGAGAGGAGAATGGTGGGTGGGGAGGAGGATCGATGGCGGTCATGGTGAGGATAGAAGTGATGTAGGTGGAAGTGATTTGAGGAAGAGGGGGAATGGGGATGAGAGTGTGGTTGATGGAGATGAGAAGGAGATGGGCAACAGTTTTGTTTAGGGTTTGAAGAAGGTGACGAATGCGATACCATGAAGGATATTAATGTTGAATGTTTGATTGATTTCCAAAGTCCTGCCGAGACCTACAAATCCACAGATAACCCTAGGATAACATGGGCTTGAGCCCCGTATAAGGATACAACGGATAGTCATAGTCCACGAGATCAACCGAACGTAGTACACATAATAAATGACAAAACTATCAATTACACATTAGCATGATCACCAAACAATACAGTAGGTCACATAACAAATGAGATCACATATCATCGATAGAAACAGTAACTCGATAACCGCATGTTAATCACATCATAGCAGGATAATCGTAGTCATATAAAACATGGATAACATAATCAAATCCAATAAACATATAATAACCCTGACGTGAATGGAACGATAGTCCAAGTAACGGAATGAGAGTGTAATGATCAAAGCAATGGAACATATATATCTTGGTAGTAGAGCGAGTCATATATGGTATTGGGTAAAGGACAACAATTCGTAATATGGTGCAAGCTGGGAATCCATAAGGTACAATATAGGTATATCAAAAGTGTAAGGTCCGCTGATATCTATCCCGAGCCAACAAAACAAACCATATCAATAGTGGCAATAGCAAACAAGTAACCAATAGTAACCATTGTATTCGGAGGGCGACCTCTAATACCAAACCAATACGAGGAGACCTCAAGAACTGTGAGTAGCTAGTCCCAAAATGTGAGGGTGTATTGCACACGCACCACATCACCAAAACAATATATCAATATCAATACAATACAATACAAATCTAGGATGCATCCACGCCCCCGCAAAACAATAGCGGCCATACAATATATCCAAGCGCGATAATCAATACAAAATGGGACCGTGTGGAACATCACCAACCACACTAAAGTCATGCCATTGGTGCATCAATGACACGAACATGGAACCCCATGCCTAGTTAATGGCTAGGGTATCAATCAAGGGTCAAACAAAGGTTCAAAGTGTAGCAATATATATAAGTCTTCATAAGCAAAAGTGCAATATCAATAGTTCACAATTCAGAGGTTCATAACAATAGTTCAATATCAAGGTCCAATATCAATATTTCAATAGCAACAGTTCAGTGGCAAAGGTTCAGTAGCAAAGGGTTCAATTACGGAAGTTCAGTAATAGTGGTTCAATAACAGAGGGGTCAAAGCAAAGATTCAATAGCAATGGTTCAATAGCAATGGTCAAATAGCAAAGGATCAATAGCAAAGAAATATCATAAGCGAACAATTTCAAGGGATTCAGAAAGTCAGGAGAAATCCCTACTGAAAAGGGATAGAATATCTGTACCTTATTCGAAGCAATCAACAATGAAAGTAAAGTCAAGGAAGGAGATCAATCGCGCCGCTCGAACCTATATGAATTAGATAACGTTCTATAAGAATCAAACACTTTTTAAGACGACTTTCCATTTTTAGCAAGTTTCCCATTTTAGTAATCTTTCCATTTTAAGTACTTTCTATTTTAGGAAACTTTCTATTTTAGATGTGTTTCTATTTTAGTAACTTTCCATAATTAGCGTGTTTCCATATTTAGTAAGTTTAGTTATTTATCTCAAGTTAATTAATGAAAATGAGTATTATTATGATTTTAGAATCATTTATGACAAGTTACAAAAGTTTAGGGTTTAAAATGTCAATAATGCAAAGTATAGGTTTAAAAGTGTAAATATAGTAAGTTTACTCATTTTACTCATTTAATCCATTTAGTTAGTATATTAACAAGTTAATCCATCAAGTTTCATAATTTACAAAACAACCCCTTAACTTTATTAAATCATGTAATTACAAACCCTAGTTTTAGGTTATGATTAACGAATCCGTTCTAAACCATTTTAGCTCGATTAATACAAGATTACAAGACTCCTTATGTGATAACATATTCAATTCGAGACACCCTTCATCAAATCTATTTTGTACGCCCCATGTTTTAACCAAAACACACTCATAAATCATTTGTTAACAATTCCATTTATCATATACGTAATCATATAATTCATAAGCTCATTAAACCCTTAACCAACATACATATGTCGACTTATATGAAAGACTCAAAATAAGTTTCATATTCATATTCATATCACATATCATTCGAATTAGTTATCTTTCCTAATACATAACTTACAATAATACATAATACTAACACTAACCATTGAAGTTGAAGATGCCCACCTTTTAATCATCTTCGGTTAAGAAATAATCCCATACTTTGTTTTTTAGATTTTCCATCCCTTTACACAACTACAAAAATTCAAGCCAAAGAAAACAAACCTACACAAATCATGTACATGTAAGTTTAGATATTTGTGCCAAATCAAGTGAACTATAAGTAAGAAAAAGAAAGATGGTGTTACCGGAAAATCAAATGAAATATAAGTAAGGAAAGAAAGATGGTGTTAGAGCAGTCCCATTCGTAACGCCCTAACGCCCGTTAGGGGGCTATTAACGCCGTTATCGGCGTTACAGCGATGGAAGCGGAGAAAGTTAACGCCGTTGGTCCCGGCCGTTATTTCGTAACAGCGTTAAGCTACCGAACCCAAAAAAAAAATCAAAAATTTCCATTTTAGTCCTCTAACGGCTACTAGCCGTTAACTTTAAAAATTTCATTTTAGTCCCTAACGGCTAGAATTGATTAAAAAAAAAAAAAAAAAAAAAAAAAAAAAAACCTTTTTACCACTATAAATACACAATCAAAACACCATTTTTATTCACACTTCCACTTCTAAATCCTCTCAATACTCTCAATCTTTCAACTTCAATTAACTGCAAAAAAAAAAAAAAAACAATGTCGGGAGGCAACGACGATACTTTCTTCAATCTTCTCAATGATGGGTGGAATCCCTCAAACCCGGGTTCATCATCTAACCCGAACGCTGGTTCATCTTCAAACCCCAACCCACTAGGCTTATCAAGCCAAGAAATGGAAACAACAACAAACATTCTTGTTTTGGCAACAACAAAACCAACAAAACACCTTAAACTCCAACTTTCAAAACCTTCAATTCACACAAATCACAACAATCACAAACCGAAACACAAGATGTTCTTTGAGACACCCACATCTCCACCAAAAAGGAAAATGTCGATGGCGAAAATCCAAAAATCCAAAGACCCCGAGCCCGAACCAATTGATTCGATGAGGAGGTTGTCGTTACCAATCGTTGGAATTCAAAGAGGAAGCATTACTTGCAAGGTGTTACATAGGCATTTGGAGGATCCAAAAGTTGGAAAGTGCCAACCTAGAGATACGTTTTGGTATCGGGTCAGAAATGAGTTCAATAGACTCAACTTTCAACGGCGCACCAAGGACATGATGTCAAGCAAATGGACAACGTTGAACAGGATATGCACAAAGTTCAACTCTTGTTACGTACGTGCGCAACGGGATCAACGAAGCGGTGAAAGTGAGGTGGATGTGATGAAACGGGCAAAGCAATGGTATCGTGAGGAAAAGCAGAGAGACCTTTGTTTGGTCTCGATGACGCTTGGGATGTTTTGCGTCATTATAAGAAATGGAGACGCCGGAACGGTTGATTTAACGGCGAAGTCCCAAGCCAAACAAACGAGGCTTTGTTTGGTAATGATGAACAACCACGGCCCATGGGAAAGAAACATGCTACCAAGAAAGCACGATCCGAGACTACAACAAGTCTGGGGAACAAGCACTTTGGAGGAACGAGCTCGTCGACTTATTTTACGAAACTATGGCAAACGAGTTTCGTATCAAACGAGAAGCCTCAAGCGGCGTGTCGGGTCACAGCAGAAAGAGATCTCACATTAACAAGGTTGGAAGAGATCAAGTTTTGATGACGCCTCTTGACGGGCAAGATCCAATGGTCGTGCAGTGGATCAATGACGAAAAAGATCGAATCATCGCAAAATATAACTTGAAACCTCGTCAGTAGATCGTATTTCCATTAATTTGTTGTAACGTTTTATTTGAAGTGTGTTTTTTTTTTTTTTTTTTTCGTTGTATTTTTTTTTTTTTTTAATCACGTATTGTAATATGTTTTTAGTTTTAATAAAATGTTTGTTTTAGTTTAATAAATGAAATATTTGTTTTAGTTTAGGGGTTGAAATTGAAAATATAAAATATTATTGGTGTTATGGTGTTATTGGGATGTTATGGATGGGAGTGTTTTTTGGGGATGTTAATGTTAAATGTTAAAGCTGATGTGGCGCTGACGTGGACGGTGTTATTGGTGTTATGGTGTTATGGATGTGAGTGCTCTTACCGTGATAGTAAAATGGTGTCGTCGGAAAACGGCAAGCGTTCAAAACATGTTGAAACTTGAGAAAGATATGTGATGGTGTGAGTTGGCAAGATTTTAGGCTATGCATGAGAAAGAGAAACTAAGTTTGGTCAGTCAAAGAAGAAAACATGGGTGTTGTAATAGTAACGTACTATTCTTGCACACGTGTAACTTTTTTGAGGCCTCACAATAAGCTTATCACTCTTGATTATAGTATAGGTGTAGATGTCAAAATTTTCTTGGTTCATATATATATATGTCAAATTGAAATTGTATAGTTCTGTTATCCATGTTGTGATTGTGCCATGCGTCTTGTCATTTAGAATTCATTTGTATATTAGTTTAGCTTTTGTTCCGTGTTGAATTCATCTTTTAGTTAAAAAAAAATTGATTATTTATGTTTGGCTCATCTTGTCCTTACTTAGTCGATAATAACGTTCATGCTTGTTTATGAGATGATAGTTGTTTATTAGTTGACGTTTATGCTTATTTATTGGTTTGCTAGAGAAAACATGAGCAATATAAATTCCATTTTGGATATGATTCGCAATGAGGACTCCGACACATTGTCAAGAATTGCTATTGTGAACAATGAAATGAATAACTAATTTATTGATGTGGATGAAGTTCAAGAAGATGGAATTGGAGATGAAACTGAAGCTCTAAATGAGGACGGATATAAAATTGTTAATACAAGCATTATAACTTTGTAAACTTATATTTGATACGGAGTAGTTTCTTACATGTATTGTTTACGACACTTCATCAACAACTTTAATGATAAGTTTCACAACCCACAATTTGAAAACTTTAGCGTATCTTGCGGGGAGTCAGAATCAAGTTCGCAAGTTCAACTCCATCATTGATGAAATTGGGCAAGTAAATCCACAAGCTCGTGAGTGGCTACAGAGACACGCATTTGATAGATGGACACTTGCACATGACGGCGGAAAACGATATGGGTTACTCACTACTAATTTATAGAAATTTTTAATAGTGTTCTAAAAGGGGCTGTTTTCTTCCAATTACTAGATGCGTCCAACTTACATTTCATAGATTGGTGCACTACTTTAATGTAAGCGTCCTCAAGGAATTCGTGCTCAAGCTAGTGGAGAACGATATGCCCCTCACGTTGTTGCAAAACAAGAAGCCTTAAAGTTGAAAGCAAGCGGACATGTTGTGAGATCATTTAATCCAGAGAGGAATTTTTGAGGTGATAACTCAAAAGGAAGAAATGTGCAAGTAATTAATTTGGAAAAAGAAATTTACACATGTGCCAAGTGAGTGAACAATGTTAACAAGCGTGTGACTATTATCAATTAAAATATGGGAATTGATACTTGCACCACTTTTTTTGATTCATTCACCACTTTTTATGCATTCTGCGCTTTGACTGCACAAACCTCAGAATGCATAAAAAGTGAATGAATGAAAAAAAAATGGTGTGAATATCACCTCCCTTAAAATATGAAAAACCTTAGAATTCAAAATCTGCTTGATATAAACAATCTTGAAGTGAGCACTTCAATCTCCCTGAAAAAAGGACTTTATGCAGGTTGAATTTGTGCAACAGTAGGCTCAAATCTCATAAATTAATCAACCAAAAATTCGGAAACCATGGTTTCTATACCAAATAATATAAAAACCATTCACTCATCTCAGAAGTAACACGGCTTGTTCACATTCAGAATCTGCAAAAATTGAGAAACCAACGAAAGAGAAATATTATTTTGCCACAATCACTTGGAGCGGGTGCGTTAATATATGGTAATAAGTAAGCATATATTAAAAGTGAGGCGCATTGCACAATCACAAGCTAAATAGATTAGTCATATCAATAGATTGAGACAGAATCCATACTATATGGAAATTTTTTATGGTCAGGAAGCGTAAGAAACAATGATAGTATAAATTTTGGTGCATGATGTAACCTTCTTACTTTTACAACAAGGCATGATACAATGTTACATGATTAACATTATATGGTGCCCAAGACTGTAAAATAGTAAAAGAATCTAAGAAATATACCTGTTAAATTAAAAATAAATAAAAAAATTTGGCACCAAAGATACAACAATGGACTTTCCATAGTTCCTACCTAGACTAATAACCTCAGGTGTATTCTTTCTCCCATTATTACTAGAGTTACCAAATCTCGACGCTGAAAACTTGTGTTGATACCCATCAGAACCCGAAGGATCAAACTGAAAACCTGAGTCATAATCATTAGCACCATAATATTTCTCATGGAAACTATTCTTGGATCTATAATTACTACCATCACTTGGAGGTGGGGTAACCATGAAAAAGTCACCAAGATCTTCATCGATCCACCCACCTCTACGCTTGGGTTGAGAGGAAGGTGAGTCTCCATTTTGTGTCTTTTTCTTTTTACGAGCCTCATCAAGGTCAGGAGGTGCAGATTTAAACCCTACATGGTCTTTGTCATCTTGTAATGGACTCTGCTTAAGGCGTGAAGACTTGCTTCTCCTCTTCGCTTCTAAATCAATTAGTATCGCAAGCGGATGAACTTTGTTACGATATACTAAATATGACAGGATAGACTAAAATTTACCAGAGATGGCAAAATGGGTCAGTTAGACAGGTTGTGAATTTTTTAGCACAAGCAAAAACAGGTTGAGTTAACTAACAAATACATATTTTATTTTATTTTATAAAAATTAACAACTTTGATCCATTTCTGTATCATTTATATAGATTAATCTAAATATTTGCATGTACGAGATAAACATAACCCAAATTAACCCATTATAAGTGAAATAAAGTAAAAAAATGCCACCTCTATAAAGCTACTGTTGCAAATTAAGTCGTTTTATTACCTTAACAAATTTTGGACATGTACGTGCCTTATGGCCATCCTCTCCACATTTGCAGCAAGTATTAGGTGTATTAGGTGACTCTGTGTTCGTCATCTCTGTATATGCACTTGCAGTTAAACTTGCACATTCCTGTCAAAAAACGCCTTAGTAAAACTGAAGATAATGTGTAATTCGACTATGAGCAAATGAACTTAAAATATACATGCAAAGATCCAACAGATTTATTTAACCAAGCACTAGAAAACATACCAAACCGCTATGGCCCAACAGACCACATCTGTAACAAGAAACCTCACTTGGACGTTCACCATAGTTGACGCAACAAAGATGACCAAAACATTTGCAAATGTAACATTGTATTTCCTGAAAAAAGCATTAATAGACGCAAGTTAGAATAGCAAAAAGTGTTAATGTAATTAACTGAAATGAAAACAGGTGTGTTTACTGTTTAGTGTATGAATATCAAAGAGTAGATGAGATCGACCTTGAGGTCATCATGGGAGTAAACAGTCCTGCACCTGAACATGTCATGCCCAGAATCGCCACATTTTAAACAAAAGTTAGTTTTTTGAGATCCTTCTTTGGATTTGTCTGGGCAATTTTTTGCACGATGACCGCCTTTTTTGCAGATAAAACAACCCTTTCCCTGCCAAATAAGTGAAACTGATATGAACAGACGATAAGAGTTGTAAATTCAAGTGGAAAATGAAATATATCACTCACATAAAGCCTAACCTCAAACACGAACAAAAGGGTCTGAAACCCTAAAGTGATTTAGAAACTTGACACAAATTAAGAACTGTAAAATTATTACATACATGAAAACTAATGCTAAAATTTGACTCTTAAGGTATCTGCCTACGCATTCGCTTAGATTCCCATTAGAAGTTGTAGGCATTAGGAGGTCTTTTGTTACTTCCTTATTAGCATTTTTAGCAGCATTTTCATATTGTTTCTTATCGACCGTAGGCACTATATACAAACCATGTATTTTCGATGAGGAACGGAAGATAACCGTAGAAAAGTTTGGGATATAATGAATGCATAAATTACGTAAAGGAAGCAAAAGGGGGTTAAAATATGGTGCCAAGTTGATAACTTGCAGTTTTCTAATATCCTATCAATATACAGGGTCACACATACAATGAGTGAATTATGTCTACAGTATCCAGAATATAGCCCCGCTAACTAGAAGGAAACAGATATTCATTAAGCTAATTTTGGAATAGAGACTTAACATTCAAAGAACAGGAATGACCAGAGGCAATCCAAGACCAAACACATAAACATATAACAACTAAGATAACATTCCCTGTTTCCTTACTCCACAAGTCTCAACGCTTATTTATTCTTATATAAACGTGAGTATCTATCAAATCTACACTACTCGCTTGAAATTTCAGAACAAGAAATTGTATGTCAAAATATCGGAATTGCGAAATTTTGGGTCCAACAGGTACATTTCCTTAGTCATGGGGCGACTGTACAAGGCATCAAATATGCATCTATCGTATTCAGATAACATTCAGTTTATCATATTCAGGAGCTATATGGGTAACAATTAATTTTTTTTATACAACTATTGCAAATTATACAATACAAACATTTAAAAACTTGCAATTTCATTTTCAAATACAGTTTACTCATCTGCTATCTCTTCAGAATTCAGATCTTTTAAATTATAATGCGAAAATTTAATCAACATTTATCTTTCACTTTTATATGACGACACTTTGTTTACGATAGTTTGGAGAATCAACTGATAAGAGTTTTGTTATTACGTTATAGTAAATGTTAACAGCTGGAAAGATTGTAATATACAAAACTCTTGTTAAAGCTTCACCTTATATTGAATGGCACACAATCCATTGCTTAGCATTTTTGTAGCCGAAATGTTAGAAAGATGAATTAAACAAATACAACCAGAAAAAGCATATATCCTACTCGTAAATCCTAACCTGCTTACACTGTTTTCCATTATGCTCCAAACTGCGCATACATAGCAAGGCTTCGTGCGTTTAGAAGCTGTACAGTTAGTAACTGAATGACCAGCATCACCACAATTATAGCACTTTGACCAATTGCTATCCTGAGGATCAAAATACCTAGGTCCCCGCTGGATATTATTAAATTATTAAACTACTAGTCATAAATCAAACATTAGAGTTCCAACCAAATTCCAAAATTTATTCAACTTACAAGAAGCTTCCGCAAAACAGTGTTATGAGATTTTTCTACAGAACCATCTTCCGAAATCGGCTCAGTCTCTTTTAACTCGCCGTTCTCCTCTTTTCTTTTAACATCTTCAACCTGAATTATAAACTAGCTAAATGTTAAAGTGACTAAAGGAATGTTGAATATGCTTCAAAGATGAATATTCCGAATTAAAAGGAATGTTGAATATGCTTCAAAGATGAATATTCCGAATTAAAAAAGTTGCCAATAACCAGCTTCCTATTGTTTGGATAAAAAAATGATTCTCATTCCCATTTTCAAATTATTATGGATAAAATGACAAATGCAAGCTTACTTTAACTAAGAGGGTGTTTGGGATTACGATTTGGAGTACATTATCATATCATTGCGTTGAAAATCCCAGATAATCAGAACTTACTGTTTGGCAAATATATTGAAAAGAGTGATTATCTGCATTGTTTCAGAGACAAAATGACAGTTATGAAAATCCCAAACACCCTCTAAATTGTTACCTGGTCGTAATCCTCATTCTTGACATTGCAATAAACTTTATATAAAGATGCACATCTAAATACACCCAAATTAAAACACAACAAACCAGGAATCCAATAATACTAAAAAAACAGATATATGCATATATAAAATCCCAACATTATACTAAATCACAAATCAAAAAAGGACATATATAAGCATCCTAATACAGCAATATCAGAAAATATAACGTATATAATACATGTTGGTTGTTACAAACTGATATTAACTTACAAGAGACTCCTGTAATACAGCGTTATTGGAACTCTCCAGATGACCTACTTCCAAAATTGCATCGGTATCTTTTAATTTACCGTTCTCGTTTTGTTCCACATCTTCTACCTAATGAAACCAAATAACGTTATCCAAATTAGCCCAACTTACCTTACAACTAATTTGTTAACAAAGGAGATGCTAAAGTGTGATTGAAATTATTGTGCCCAGTTCAATTTCCGTTACAATTTGTGGTTTTAAATGTTTGTTGGATAGGGATCCATGTTGAAATAAACTACCCAAACAAGCACAATAACAATGCAATCGAAAACATAAACTACGCAATATGTAACATGAGTAATGGTGCTACGCCCATGGCCTAAGTAGAGAGTATATGTTATTCATTAAAATGAGATACAAGTTTACAATGACATATGAGACATATATATATAAGGATAAAAACCATGTTTTGGAAACTGCGGCTAAAACCATTGATTAAACCCCCTACGATTTCGATCAATTCAGCAATCAGCCTCCACGACTCAGCAATTAATCAAACTAACGCTTAGAAACAGCAAAATGCATAACAACAATGTATATGCATCCTATTAAGAAGCTATATTTCAACGCGCCTAAAAAGAAATCACAAAAATGAATCTCATTCCAATTTTCATATTTTCGACAACAATCGTAAAGTAATTTCACAATGCACATCCAAACACCCCTAAATCCAAACAAAACAAATCAAAACCCAAATTTATAAAACCCCAACATCAAATTAACCCCCAAAAACACAAAAAGATCAAAACTTTACAATAAAATCAAATCTCTTACATCATTTTGTGCTGACATCATCATTTTCTTTACATCTGATTCAGTGCTTTCAGATTCCAATGAAGATGATGATGATGATGAATAATTACTATCAGATTCATCATCACTGCTGATTATTTGAATTGGGTTTTTGTTATCTGACATTTTTTTATTCAAAAATATTATGGGGTTTGATTGTAAACCCTAATTTTACTCGTTGACTATTTTTGGAGAGTCATGGTTCAAGGGTTGTCAAAGATAATTCTTTTTTCTTTAACTTTTTTTTACTATTAATTGTTTGGGAAATGATGCTAACTTATAAAGTAAGAAAGTTGACTAGTTTTTTTATAAAAGTATTAAAAATATTTATAATTAAGCCTCTTTATTATATTATAAATACATGTTTTTCTCTTCTTTACAAAAGTAAAAAGAAGAACTTTTTACTTTATAAAGAAACATCATTCTATTTATTTATCCGAAAACAATGGTATCCTTTTCTTTTAAGAATTAGGTGATAACTTTATATTATATACGTAATAGTGGTATTGTGTTCTCGACTCTCAAGTATTACTTAAGGAAAAAAAATGAAAATGTTATGTTCTTATGTTGCATTTAAAGAGAAAAAGAAAATGAAAAATAATATGATTTTGTTGATTTTAAAATAAATTGTTTCTTCTCAAAACGGGGTTGAATATGTTATTTTCTATTATTTTAGTTTTCTTTACTAAAAAAACCTCAAAAAGACAATGTAAGTCAAATTTAAAGACCTTAGGTGATTGACTATTATAATGGGTGAAATAGCACAATCATGCACGGTTGGCCATTGCAGCAGCACCGGCACAACGCGTGATTGGTTTGTTTTGCGTGCTTTAATCATTTTGATCACCAAATGAAAGAACGATAATAATGAGCCGTGAATAGTTCGTTAAAAAGATTATTTATTTTAAATATTTATTTATATGCTCTTATAGATCCCCGATACACTATTTTTTTAAAACCATCAAAATTAATCTTTTCATTATTCAAACAACTTGGTATATTTTTTTTCCTTCAAAATATTTACAAATGTTAAGTTAGAGGTATTCAAGTATTAAGTTGTGTTAGGATTTAGTAAATCCAAGTATTAAAGTGTCGGTCACCCCAGTATATGTAATCGTTAGAAAGCTCGTAGTCGTAGTTATTTAAAGTTAAGTAGTATTTAGTTAAGTAACACCGTGGAGGACGGACGGTCTTTACCCATTGTATGCCCGATCCACACCCGTAGGTGGCGATTTGTGTAAGACTATAAATACTCTCTACCTCCCAGTAGAGAGTTGAAGCTCATAATAATACTTTCATTTTCTCTCACTAAGTTCCCAAACCTCTAACTCTTTCTCTCTAAAACCTAATATTAAACGCCTACTTGTGATTATGATATGATGTGTTTGTGAAATCCAATATGTTACAAATGGTATCAAGAGCCATGGTTTGATCATCTCTTACATATCCTTGGATTTCTAGTGGTTTTAGATGGTTTTGAGTTTGAAAAAGTTTAGTGGTTTTGCATCATTTGGATCATTTCTTGTGTTAAAGTTTGAATTTTGGGTGTACTTTTGTGTTTAGAATCATTGTAAGTGCTTGGGTTTTGATTTGGAAAGCTTGAATCAACGTGGTTGGGCTTGTTTTGGATTGAAAAGTGTGTTTTGAAGTTTTTATTGCTAGCGACTTGACTCTCGTAGTGTTTTTCTTCGTAGCGACTTGCTTGAGAATTGTTAGCGAGTTGTAGTGTTAATTGTTAGCGACTTGAGCCTAGCGACTTGTCTATTGAGACAAGCGACAAACAGTACAAGTTAGTGGATTCTCCACTACTAGCGACTTGGTGGGGTTAGCGACTTGCTTTCAATTTTGTTAGCGACTTGTACTTTGTATTCTCAATGACTTGATATTAGCGACTTGGATCTTAGCGAGTTGTTCTTTAGCAACTTATTTGCTTAGCGATTTGGTATTATAGCGACTTGTGTCCAGCGACTTGGGTCTTAGCGACTTGGGCTTAGCGACTTGATTCATAGCAACTTGAAGTCTAGCGAGTTGCTACTTAGCGACTTGGTTCAAGGATTCTTAGCGACTTGGTTGATCTTTTGTTTGTAATACGGTTTTCTCTTGATTTAGTAAAATCCCGTGAAAGAATCTATTTCCCGGTTTAATCATAGAGTTATAAAATCCCGTGAAATCTGTAAACATGTCTACCAACGTACCTACAATCATCTCCACTGTTGTTGAGGATGTTCAAGCAGCTGGTTCAGACACTCGTCCACCCATGCTTGACAGAACTGACTATGACTCATGGGCTCAACGAATCAGGTTGTATTGTCTTGGAAAGGAAAATGGAATCAACATTCTCAAGTCTATTGATGAAGGACCATATCATATTGAGACTACAAGAGACATAATTGATATTGTTGCAGATGGAACCATGATCTTTGGTTTGGACGGACCAAAGGCGTATGATGAGCTCAATGATAAGGAGAAAAGAGATTCGATGATGATATCAGGGCTTCAAACATTATACTTCAAGGTCTTCCAAAAGATATCTACAAGCTTATCAATCACAACACAGAAGCCAAGGCTGTTTGGGATAATGTCAAGATGCTTCTCTCGGGTTCTGAATTGACTAAGGAAGACAGAGAATCACAGCTGTATGATGAATTTGAGCACTTCAAGATGAAACCAGAAGAGAGTATCTATGAATATTACGTGAGATTCCACAAGCTTGTGAATGATATGAGGAATATCAAAATGACTATGCCAAATATTCAGCTGAACTCAAAGTTTGTGAACAACATGAATCCCGAATGGCATAAGTTTGTCACCTCTATGAAGCTAACCAAAGGATTGAAGAATACAAACTATGAGCAATTGTATGCCTTCCTTCTTCGAATGAGAGACATGCTATGTTTGAAAAAAGGATTCTTGAGCAGTTCAAAACCAACAGGGAGAAACAAGTTCGTCAAATGACTCTACAACTTTTACACCAATGTTGGAATTACCACCAAAGCTTCTCAAGTCATACCCATGGGTAATGGTAATTACAAGCTCATCCACGATCCAACATATAAGCCTCCCGACCCAAACACATTCATGGAAAACTTCATCAATCAACTGCTCTCATGGTTAGTCAAAACATGAACTCTCTCCCACACACCAACAATAACCTCGAACAACATCCAATCCACACAATCAAGCTACCGTCGAGATGGGAAGGTTATGGTGCAACCAGTTCAAGAAAGGCGTTATGAGCAGGGGAAGAGGTGGAGTTGGTAGAGGATATGTGGCAAATCGAATCGTGGAAGGAATCCAAATCAAGGTCAAGCTAAGCCAATTAAGTGCTACAATTGTGGTGGTGATGGACACATAGCAAGGAACCGCACTTCTCCAAAACGCCTCAAAATGCGAGTACTTCAAAGACAAGATGTTACTTGTGCAAGCTCGGGATAATGGAGTGTGTTGGATGAAGAGGAGTTATTGTTTCTTCTTGAGGTAATGCCAAGACATATGATGCGAGATGTGGATGAGCGACCAATTCGTGAGATAGGTCATAATCATCGAATGCCTTTCAAGTTGCCGATCGTGATGCATACGACTCGACGTTGATGATGAACCCATCGCATGCACAATCTTCATGGCTAGCATCTCACCTATGGTCTCTCAAAGGTCTCTTCACCACAATTTGGTCCATCCAAAGATTCAATCATTTCGGAGGTATTAAAACTATATGATGAAGTTGATGAGCAAAATATGCATAATAAAGTACAATCTCTTGAAACTTATGAATCGATATTGATGATGTGGGTAATAGCAATATTGTCCCATATGATCAATATGTGAAGCAAAGTGAAAGTGAGATTGTACCAAGTAATGCATCTTCGCGATCAATGATGACTATGCTTTTGATGAATACACCGCATGTGCCTCGATGATTCTGTTATCTACGAATCGAATGCCTATAAAGAACAAGTTGCTATTTATGAACAACGTGCTAAGTTTGAGCTAACTACCCGTGAAAGTGAAATGGATGACCAAATGCGTACAATTATTAGAAAAAGTAATTTTAGAGAAGAAGTGTTAAAACAAGAGTTAAACTCCTTACAAGAAAAGCTTTCTAAAAGCATTAAGCAAAAGCAAGAGCTTCAAGATAATGTTAAAGTGCTTAAACAAGAATTCAATGCTAAGGAATCAAAACTTTTGAATGATTTTTCTAATCTAAAACTTTGAAAACAAGCTTGAAAATAAGTTGTACGTACAAGGAATACCATTCAGACGCTCACATGATCACTAAGCATAGAGTTCTTAGCGATAAGCATAGTATTCCCATTATATAGAAACCTAATCCTGAGTATCGTAAGATAGCAAAAGCTGCTCATAATGTGATCTATGATGGTAATGAAATCCTTAAGCCTAGGCAGAAACCTAGTTGTGCCGAATGCAAGGAAGAGGATACAAAACTAGATGATGCATCTAGGAGAAAATGGATAAGAAGCTTAACGATCCTGCGTGTAAAAAGAATAACATAACTATCAAACCCCACGATTACACTAAGGAAAATTGGATCTCCACGAACATGTTTAAGCCTCAAACTCAATTAACCCTGAAGCGGATCTTTTGTAAGAAAGATATGGATAAGCTAAAAGTTAATGTACTTGTTGAAACAAACACTCCCTTAGGAAAATGCTGCGACTACGTGTATCCTCCAATACACCAATGCATCTAGTTCCTAGATCGATTGCCACTAATAGCAAAACCTTAATCACCATGTATGTTGTTTATCAACTATTCATTGATTTTGAAAAGACATGTAAGAAGAGAATCACACCTACTGGGGATAGCGAGGGGAAAGGGGTTTGAGCAAACTAAAGAATGTTATTTAAGCGAGGTCATGCCTTTCTTTAAACAATTAAAAGGTCAATTTGAGTGTCTTCAAAAGGAATAAATTCATATATTAAAGAAATGGAAAAGGAATTTGATGCAATGATAGTTGAGGTCAATGATTATGAGCAGAACTCAAATATAATGAAGTTGAAAGGAAGAACTTGCATATCTTAAATGAGAATTTGATTTCGAGTTGTGTTGCTCAAGATGTGTTTTATATTGTTACTAAGCACTCTATTACTGCTTCTCGATTTCATGAATTATCTATTGCATTGAAAGTTTCCCATGATCGTGTCATTGAGCTTGAAAACAAAAACTCATAACTAAATGAGAAAATTGATCTGGATGATCACGATAATTTGGTAAAACATCTTTCTAAACTAGAAGTTGAACATTTTGATTTGCAACTAAAATATCAACATCTTAAAGAAAATGTCAAAACCTCAAATATCAAGACATCCTCGATGTTCCGAGTTTGATGCGATTTTCGGATAAACAAACGTGACGACAGATTCAAGCTCATTGTAACACGATCGAAAGTTGAAAGCCCAAATTTCACAATTAAAGGGTGAAAAGAACAATGTGACCGGCTCCCAAATGCCTCCTCCTTTAGATTCTCAAGATTCTCAAACTTTTCATCTTCAAAACTTGGTTAATGTTTTACAAAAGGAAAATGAGGGTTTTCTAGAAGAAAATGAAAAGTTAAACGAAACTTTAAAGAGTTATATGATTCAATTAAAGTCACTCGTGACAAGAACAACGAAAAATAACGTCTTTACAAAAGGAAATTGAGAATCGAGGAGTCGGGAAAAGGAAGCGCCACTTGTCTTTAATGAGAATGTTGCATCAAAGTCATCCTCAGATTGCAAATATTCTATGACTGTTAAATACATTCCTCCTCATCTTAGGAATAATGAACTTGTGTTTCATAACTACTTTGCTCACCTTAAGAAAAGTCTAGAATGTCTCCGTGAGATTGTGGAAGAGGATTTCATAAATAAGCCTCTTGATAGAGAAATTAGGTTTGCGTGCATTCAAGCCAAACGATCTCAGGAGCTGCTAGAATGTTTAATAGCAACATGTCCTAAATCCTTAGGTGCGAAAGGTAAAGCTGTGATGCCTTGTTCTATGCCTAGTACCAAGCATACAAACCATTCTATGCCCACTATTAAGAAAGTGAACTTTAATGTGCCTTCAGTAGTTCGGATCCCCGCACGTCTAGTTCGGGAATGCAAAAGTAGATCAACCAACTAATGTTCCCATAATTCCCTCTACAGAGTAATCGGTGACATAAAAGCAAGCGGGTTAAAGCCTCCAGGCAATACCAAGCAAGATAGGACCTCGCAAGCTAAGAATGTGCATTGGAAGAGAGTAGAAGATCACCCTAGGAATATTAAGTTTGAGTTGAATAAAACGAATCGTGTTGATTCTAGTATTAGCTATAAGCGTCATGTAATTAATTCAAATTTCGCTACTATCCGCAAACCATGTAATGATGATCGCTTGATTTCATTACTAATCATGAATGTGGTGTGAATGATTTGTCTAATGTTGTCAAATGCCCGTTAAAGCTGTTAATGTTAAAAATCAAACTAAGAAGGCTAAAAGGCAAAGGCGAAAGAAAGTTAGAAAACAAGTGGAAACCCACAGGAAAGGAATTTAGTAATATAGGTTATCAATGGATACCCTCTTGGCCGAAAGATTAATGAGATGTGCCCTAAATTTGCTAAGTCAATGCCCACTAGAAAATGGATGCCTCTTGGTAGAACTATTCCTTAAGAAGTGAACACACTTTGAATAGGTCAAATACGGACACTAGCACCGCATCTATTTTCGATGATTCTATTGTTTCTACTTTATGTGGGTGTTCCAATCATCGTTACTAACCAAATGGAACCCATTCTTGCATGGGGATCCCAATTATCCGATTATCCATTCTTGTTTGTGTTCAACTGCAGATCGTTCAAATCGTTCGTGGTACCGGACTCAGTTGTTCCAAGCATATATTTGGAGACCGATCACGGCTCATGAACTTCGTGAGTAAATTCATCGGGATGTTAGATTCGGGAATGACCATTTTGGTGCTATTATGGGTTATGGAGACTATGTTGTTGGCAAAAGTGTAATCCTTAGGGTATATTATGTTGAAGGTCTTGGTCATAACTTGTTTTCTGTTGGTCAATTCTGTGATTCCGATCTAGAAGTGGCTTTTAGAAAATATACTTGTTTCGTTAGAGAACTTGATGGTGTGGAATTGTTAAGAGGAACTCGTGGTTCAAATCTATACACTATCTCTATCGAAGACATGATGAAGTCTTCTCCAATCTGCTTGTTGTCAAAGGCTTCAAAAACAAAGTCATGGTTATGGCATCGTCGTCTCAATCACTTGAACTTCGGCACCATTAATAACCTTTCCATAAAGGATCTTGTCGGAGGCTTACCCAGATTAAAATATGAAAAGATCATCTTTGTTCGACTTGCCAATTGGGAAAAAGCACGAAATATGCCCACAAACCAAAACCCACAAACTCAAGAATGGAAGTTCTTCATACCCTTCATATGGATTTATGCGGACCAATGAGAGTGCAAACGATAAATGGGAAGAAATACATTCTAGTCGTTGTTGATGACTACTCTCGATTTACTTGGGTAAAGTTTTTGAGGACAAAGGATGAAACTCTAGATGTCATCATCAAACTTATCAAACGACTTGAGTTCGACTCAACAATACCGTTAGAATTGTTCGAGCAGACAATGGCACGAGTTTGTTAACAAAGACTTAATTCGGTTTATGAAAGTGTTGGAATCGGTCATCAAAGAAGTGTTCCACGAACTCCTCAATGTAAGCGGTGTAGTTGAAAGACAAAATCGAACTCTTGTGGAAGGCGCAAGAACAATGCTAATTTATTCAAAGGTTCCAATGTTTCTATGGGCTGAAGCCATTGCCACTGCTTGCTACACCCAAAATCATTCCCTAATACACACCTGTCATGGAAAAACTCCATATGAACTTGTCCATAAACGAAAACCTGATATATCCTACCTTCGTGTGTTTGGTGCTTTGTGCTATCCAACAAATGACAGTCAAGATTTAAGTAAATTAAGAGCTAAGGCGGACATTGGAGTTTTTGTAGGTTATGCATCAAACAAGAAGGGTTACCGAATCTACAACAAAAGAACTCGAGATATCATGGAAACTATTCACGTCACGTTCGATGAGTCGTCCGGGCAAATGGCTCCGGACAATCCATTCTGGACCCGCATCTCAACCTTCATCAAGTAGTCCTATCGGTTCTACTCTTGTTTCAAATTCCTCACCAAAGAACTCCTTATGTACCTCCTTCGGAAGATGATTTGAAGAAATTATTTGATCCAATGTTTGATGAACACTATGAGCCAAGTGCTAATGATATGTCAATTCCATCAACAGAGGTTGCTCCTATCCCTGTCAATGAAGTTAACCCTTCGGTTTCAATGTCATTAAGTCAAGAAGCGCCTGCTGCTGATCACTCTGTCTCATCAACAAATCATCAATCATCGAGTGTACATCATGGAATTGTTTCTGGCACCCATGATGAAGTTAATCCCTTTGCTACTCCCGAAGATGCTCCATTTGAAAATATATTTGCTCCTGAATCATCATCAGAACCATCTTCTTCAGGAGACATCGACTCTGCTACTTCAGTTCCTCAACAACAACCACATGAACACCTTAGAAAATGGTCACATGATCATCCATTGGACAACATCATTGAAACCCTCTCGTCCAAGTATCCACAAGGAAACAACTTGCAACCGATGCCTTATGGTGCTTCTTCAACTCCGTACTCTCTAAGGTCGAACCAAAAGATGTTAAAGCGCCATGAATGAAGATTTGGTTCAATGCCATGCAAGAAGAAATTCATGAGTTTGATCGACTAGATGTATGGGAATTAGTACATGCTCCAGTTGTGCTATGATCATTGCTCAAGTGGATCTTCAAAGTAAAACTTGATGAGCATGGTGATGTTTTAAAGAACAAGGCTCGATTGGTTGCAAAGGATACCGTCAAGAGGAGGGTATTGACTTTGAAGAATAATTTGCTCCAGGTTGCTCGTGTCGAGGCAATCGAAACTTCTTGGATAATCTCGCAAGTAAGAACATGGTAGTCTATCGGATGGATGTAAAGACGGCTTTTCTTAACGGAGATCTTAAAGAAGTCGATATCGCCGACCAACCTAAAGGCTTTGTGAATCCGAGCACCCTACTCACGTCTATCGTTTGAAGAAGGCTCTTTACGGTTTGAAGCAAGCTCCAAGGGCATGGTATGATAAGCTATCAAAGTTTCTTCTATATCTACGGATTCAGCAAAGGAGTAGTTGATCCGACATTGTTCACCGAAAGTCGGGATGTCAAGATACTGCGTCCGGTGCGTGCCTGAGGTGCTCGATTTTGGGTGATAAGCTTGTGAGTGGTCTTCAAAAAGCAAATGAGTACTTCTATTTCCTCTATAGAGGTGAATACATAGCCATGTCATCTTGTTGTGCTCAAATCCTATGGATGAGATCCCGATTATCGACTATGGATTTGAATTCAACAAAATTCCTCTGTACTATGATAATAAAAGTGCTATTGCTCTCTCATGCAACAACGTTCAACACTCAAGAGCAAAGCACATCGACATTCGACATCATTTCATCGGGGAGCAAGTAGAAAGCGGTGTGGTGGAACTCTATTTTGTGAGGACCGAATACCGGTTAGCGACATCTTCACCAAAGCTCTTCCTAGAGAACGTTTTGAGTTTATCCTCCACGACTTGGTCTAAAGAGTCTTCAACCGGAAACACTCAAACGTCTTCAAGAGGAAGACGAGGAGTAAAGGTCTTTCTTCATCCATCTCTTGTAAATATTTATTTGAAAAGCAAAATACAAAATTACAAAACCTTCAAAAGCAAATAGAAAAATATAAAACTTTCAAAATCCATAAAATTTGAAAAATTTTGAAAAATTTGAAAATATTGTCTTTTGTCATGTTTTTCTCGATTCGATAATATCTACGGATTTTGTGTTGTCATTCAAAGAATGACACGGGACTTTAGATGTTGTTCGAATGTTCTTAAAAAAAAAAAAAAAAAATCAAAAACAAAATCAAAAATCAAAAATATTTTTGGGAGAAAGTGAAACAATGGTTTATTGTCATGTCAGCGATAACCCGCTTTTCAAAGAAAGAAACGAGCCATGCTTTATCTTGTGTTTCAAATCTCATGCTCGATTCTATAAACAATTACTTACTATCCAATGAAAACTAATTGCTTTGAAAAATAACTCGGACTCTATTTTTGAAAATCATCCGGACTTAACGTTTGTCAAAATATCTATCTCTCAATCAACAACTTATGTCATTGATTGAGGGGAGAATGATTTCAATTAAATCAAAAGGTTATTTGTCATACAATTGTTTTCAAAAGATAATCATGCATGTTTAATCAATGGAGTTTAAAGTCTCATAATCCGATCCTTATCGGTTAAAATGTTTTCATAATCAAGTCACAATTCTCCTCAAAAGCTTTCAAAATCAATTTAAATCTATAGAGATCACAAATCTCAAATGATTTGAAAATTGTGATCGGGGAGAATTTGTGATTTAAATTGAGTTAAAGCGATAATTCGATAAATGGTTTCACAAGTGTTTAGCAAGCTTTCCTCCCCACATGTGCCAAACGATTTCAAAATTTTCCATGCACATGTTGAGGGGCAACATCTACTTCAAACCACAAAGAATTGAAACGTGATTGATTTGTCTCTAAGTGCAGGTTCCCTCTAATATGTGCAAAACTCTTTCAAACCTCGAGGCACATATTGAGGGGTAGCAAACTTTTGAAAACCTCATCCTTCCCCAAATATGCTTTATCTACTTGATTTAATCAGGGAAGTGATGTTGATATCTTTTAGAAAATGGTAATCAAAGAAGTTAATTCTTCCTCTTGCCTCCGTGTGCTAAAACGATTTCAAATACATGATGCACATGTTGAGGGGAGCTCTTTTCTAAAAATATCAAAAACAATTCAGTACAAAATGCTTTGATAATATATCACAAGTATCCGGATTGATTTTTCAAATGGTGTTCAATTGGTTCCAATGGCGGATGAACAATACCAAATAGACCGACCAAATTTACTTTATGTATGGTGATATAAGGATGGTTAGGTTAGGTATTCGTTCCCACGATCCGCGAACCGGAGGGATCTACCGAGGACAATCCACTAGATAGTGTGGAGTCCTTAGGTATGATGAAAAAAGGAGAAAAGTGAGATATGGGAAGAGTGTGGGTGAGATAGAGCTAGTATTGGAATAAACCCAACAAGGTTCTAGTTATGAAGTCTCGGTAAGCTTGAAGGGTTGAAGAATGAAAAAGAATTGAATGTGAAAAGGGTGAAAAGAAATAGCCTCCATTTATTCAACCTTAGAGGCGAAACCGGGTTCAATTCATATGCTACTGGTGGTTACCAAGGTAACATCGGTATTGAAGACAAGACGTCATGGACCCAATGACGCACTGCACTACAACTTCCCAAACCACTCAAGTTCCTCTTAAAAGGGCTTGTTTCATTCTCACGGGGAACCCACATAATCTATCGACTTTCTCCTAGAGATTGTTGATATTGAAGAAGGAGACCCTCTCCCTAGTCTCCGGCATAGGAACCAAATGTGCACAATTGAGTCTAGAGCCACGAGATCATCAAATAAATCTCATTAGGACAATGTCTATGAAGACTCTCTATTTCACACAATGTGGAAAGAGAGATTATATCTTATGAGTCCTACGCATTATCCTTGTGGTATTGCCAGAACATCCGAGTGATATGCAAACATATTCACAATGAAGATGGAAAGCCTTCGAGCCAACATCAAACAAGCTATGGTGGGTGGCATGTGAGATCTATCCAGTAGATCAACCATGTGACAACCGAAGCAGAAACAATGGGGCGATTCAATCTTTTGAATCAATCACGGTTCGAGTTATGGATTGACGGATACCTTGAAAACCGGTCGTTGTGCTTAAAACTCTTTTCTTTAGCACATCGATCGTGTACTAATATTTCAATATAAAAGGTGTTTATGATTGATAATTGATTTTCATTAAAACCTTCGTTGTATTGCAAAAACAATTTTTATTGAGCGATACGATTGTTTTTCAAATCATTTTCATCAATCGGTGAATCTCAATTATTTGGTTCACTCACTCGGTGTTGTCTTCTTTGAGGCGTTCGGTTTGAGAACGACTAGACCAAATTGCGAAACCCATCAAGGAAATTCTTGAATTATACCGATCACAGCAATACTTGTCTTGATCAGCGGGAACCGTGGGCCATGTACCTCAATTCAACGAAAGTGATCAAAGACACTTTCATGCACTTTATTGCTAGCTGTTGTATGCGAGTGCGCCCGACGCGTTTGCGGTGATCGAATGAAGCGGTCAATCCATAGCCGCATGCTCACTCTACACATTCATTTCTAAAGAAATCATGATAAGTGCATCAATGACTCGATATTTTCACTCCATGCTTCTGCTGCTGCGCAAGTATCATGAATCAACTAAAGCTTCCGCTACTCGATAAGAAGAAATCATGATCCGAATGTGAGCATGTCGGTCCAAATGTCACAACATCACATAATACCAACTCCACAATGAAAGAGTCGAGATTTATGTTGGTGATGATCTCAATCTTGGCTCAAAACTCATCATCATGTGAATCGGTTAAAGACCTCCACTTAGATTTTCCAAACATGCAATAATGAAGAATCAATGACTACGACTCTTTAAGCAAAGAACAGGAACAAGAATCCTAGAACAATCTTAATGTAATATCTGTTTGTATTCAATGTAATTTGAGGTGACCTCCCTTAGGGGGAGATTGTTAGGATTTAGTAAATCCAAGTATTAAAGTGTCGGTCACCTCAAGTATATGTAATCGTTAGAAAGCTCGTAGTCGTAGTTATTTAAAGTTAAGTAGTATTTAGTTAAGTAACACCGTGGAGGACGGACGGGTCTTTACCCATTGTATGCCTGATCCACAGCCCGTAGGTGGCGATTTGTGTAAGACTATAAATACTCTCTACCTCCCAAGGTAGAGAGTTGGAGCTCATAATAATACTTTCATTTTCTCTCACTAAGTTCCCAAACCTCTAACTCTTTCTCTCTCTAAAACCTAATATTAAACGCCTACTTGTGATTATGATATGATGTGTTTGTGAAATCCAATATGTTACAAGTTGGGAAGTATTCAAGAAAGAGGTATTCTAGTATTAAGTTGGGAAGTATTCAAGAATGCGAGAACTTAATTTATATATTCATTTGTTTTAAGAAAAATGAAAAATGGTAAAATTGTTAGATTAAGTATAACTAGACGAGTATCCGCGCCTAGCGGCAGCGGTGTCTAGTTTTCTGCAAAATTCCGACGACCCATAAGTTTCTCTCAACAAAATGTAATTGTAGCGTTAGAGAATCATTTTTGAATAACTATAATTCTGATGCGTAGTTGTATAGCAGCAGAAATATACAGTTTTCAAGAAAATTATGTGAAGTCGATCTAAGTGTGGGAGTATATTTTCTAATAGGATTGTTTTATGTTTTTAAAATTTTAGTAATAATAGATTCAAGCATTACAAAAAGCAACGGTATTATGTAGTTGGCAATATTATATTGTAGTTTAGAGGTATAGCTAACGTGTGTGACCACCTTTTCTTGCTTTTTCGGTAATTTAGGCAGTGATAACTATCTAAATTTACAATGTGTAGTGTTTGTCATTTGGTGTTTGGCTTTTAAACTTGTAACCTTACAAATTATCAACATAATAAGATTATTTTGTACTGTCAATTTGCATAAATATTTAAGCATTTTTCAAAGCTATTTGTTTGGGGTATAAATAATTAACGATAAGATTAATAAACTTACATAACATTATTGATATACTTGACAAAGGGCTATACAATATATATCAACTTTTAAAAGACGATTCATATATACTAGTCCCTTAAGTGGTGCAAGACCAACATTTTTCAAAATAACATTATAAAAATGATAAAGTACATGTGTCAAAGCAAAATAAACAACAAAAACTACAACTACACGATCTCTCATTTTTCAAATTTGTCACGGGTTCCACAACTACTTCATAATTTCTCATATAATTTTGTCAAATTTGAAACCGGTTCGACCGGGTGGTTCAACCGTTGAACCATTCGGTCAAAAACAGTCGATATAAACCGAGTCAACCCGACGGTTGGGTTCGAAAAACATGTCAAATTAAACCGGGTCAACTCGCGGGGTTTGAAGCGTCCGGGTCAACCCGATTTTCTATGTGTATTAATAGTTTCCTTAAAATATATGTCTTCAACATTTTCTCTTTAGTTTCAACTTTTCACTTTTACTTTTTGGTTTTCCTTTATATATAGTATATAGCGGGGTACCGCAGCGTTTTGTGGTACCTGTGACAATTAACCGGAGAAATAAATCTCGATGAGACCTGATTCATCAATTTGTATCGGTTTCAACGGGTCCTCTATGGTTTATTTTCTGATGGCTTTAATTGGTTAGCCGAACCGGTGGCGACACTGGTTCCCGGTTGAACACGTTGGTCCGGTTCGGTCCGGCTTTCAAAAGTATATGTACCATCAACTTGTTAGATTGTATGAAGTTTTGTGTGTTTTATCAATTTGTATATGTGTATAATAACATGTACTTTTCATTTTAGCGTGTTTTAACAATAATATTAATTAGTGTGTTTAATTATTTTATATTTTGGATTATGTTGTAACTTTTTAAATTATGCGTTATGAAAGTTTTATTATACTTTTTAGTAATGGGGTGTTTTAATGAGTTGTTTTTAATTTGGTAGATTTGCTTTTAATTGGTTGTACAATGTGAATAAATTATTGTACTTTTAAGTAATTGGGTGTTTTAATAAAAGTATTAATTACACTATTAATTTCTCTCCATTGACCAATTTTCACTTTTCAACTTTTCACTTTTCAATTTTGTTGTAAAAACTAACAAGGATGGGATTTTCTAAAATTATTATATGACTGCTCCGCCGAAAACGGGTCGATTTAAACCGAGTCAATATGACATGTTGGGTCAAACGGGTCAAATTAATGTGGTCAACCCCTGGATTTGAAGCCGCATCGTGTCAACCCGGTTTTCAATATGTTAATAGTTTCAAATTTTTACTTTTTACTTTTTGGTTTTTCCTTTATATATAATATAGCAGTATGCCGCGTTGCGGCGAGTACCGTGACTATTAACCGGAGAAATATATCTCGATGAGACCGATTCACCGTTTGTATCGGTTTTAACGGCTTTTCTAGTTCGTTTCCGGATGGTCATATTGTTAGTCGAACCGATGGCGACACCGGTTTCCGTTGAACCCGCTGGTCCTGGTCCGATTTTAAAACTGTATGTACCATCAACTTGTTACCAGTATGTGTTTTGTATTTTATTAATTTGTATAATGTGTATAATAACATGTACTTTTCATTTTAGGTGTTTTAAAATAACATTAATTAGTTTGTTTAATTATTTTATATTTAGAATTATATTGTAGCTTGTTTAAATTGTACATTGTGAAAATTTCATTGTACTTTTAATAAAGGTGTTTTAATTGGTTGTTTTAATTTGGTAGATATGCTTTTAATTGGTTGTACAATGTGAATAATTTATTGTACTTTTAAGTAATGGGGTGTTTTAATAAGAGTATTAATTACACAAATATATTTCTCTCATTCGACCATTAAACTTTTCACTTTTCCACTTTTTCACTTTGTTTTGTTTTTCCATTTTATGTAGTATAGATATGTAGTATAGATAAGGAAGACTCAAGATCGTATTTATTAAAGTCATCTCGGTTTTCTCTACAACCAATCACCAAACTATAAGTCGCTTAAATTCAAATATACCCCACAAAAACATTTAATAAACACATACACACTAACACATAACAAATATCCCACATCTCGATCATCTACATGACCGAAGTCCTCTATTTTCTAGCCTTCAACGCGTTCTAAATAGGTTATCTTGATAAGGTAGCACACATCTTGCATGCCAACTAGGCTACGAAGACTCGGCCGTGAGTCACATATTACGAATGGTCTTAGGGCGTTTGGTTGGGGTATTGAAATTCGAATTTTAAATTTAGAAAATTTAAATTTTAAGAATTTAAAATTCTAATTTAAAATACCTTCTCGACGTTTGGTTGATGAACTTTATAAATATTTTTTTTTTTTAATATAAATTTCATAAATATTCTATTTAAAAGTTTATAAAAAAAAAATGTAAAAAGGTTTATAAAAATTTATGAAAAGTGTATAAAAAGTTATAAAAAGTTTATAAAAATTTATAAGAAATTTATAAAAAAAATTATAAAAAAAATTTATAAAAACTTACAAAAAAGTTTATAAAAATTATAAAAAGTTTATAAATAAAATTTATAAAAAGTTTCATAAATATTCTATTTAAAGTTTATAAAAATAAACAATAAGAAAAAAGTTTATAATTTTTCAAGTAAATTAAAATTCTTCACTTTTTCGGCGATTTAATTCTTCTATTCTAATTCGTAAAATTGTAAATTCTCAAACGTCCCCATTTGAGTTACCAAACAGTATTTGGTTTAATTCAAACGAAAATCCTCGATATACTCAAATTACCTCAACCAAACGCCTTAGGTTGTTTTGGTGGTAATCATCAATTCATCATGGCTGTTTGGTGATCATAGTGATGAGTGTACTCATACAATGCATCTAGCCTCACGTAAAAGATACTTTTTTAGTTAGTTTTTAATTTTTTTTAAAAGATTAATCTCACGGATCGAAGTTCATTTGCGTTGACTCTGAACTATCTAAAAGGATAATCGCTCTGCGATTAGTCGGTTCACAATGTCGGGTTAAAAATCCATGTAAAAAAAATGTTTACTACTTGTAATTTAATTTTTATTTACATATAAAAAAAGAGATATATTAGAGTTTTTTGCATGCCCTTTATTATATCTTGTCTCCTAGATGGAGAAACGTGAAAAGTAATTTATACTTTCTTTTATCATGTCAACAAAGCTGAAAAGACAATCATTTGGTAACAGGTTCAAACATCAACTACAATCTCCGTAACTGAAGAGGTGATCCGAAACGACTTATTAGCATAACATAAAGATATGATGCAGTGACTAGTGAGAAATGTGAATCTCATTGAAACCATGTACAAGGGCACAGCTTCAACAATTTGTACAAATAATAAGGACCATGTTGGTTCAGTCAAATAAGGACCATCTCATCCACATAATTTTGGGAGCTAACAGTAAACAGTTGCGGATATATAGTACAGTCAAAGAGTTCGTTACTGTACCTTGAATCTCCGATACTTGTTGGTAATTCAAAAGGTTGAGTTATTAACCCCCTGCTTTGCTATTGAGACCCCCATTTTTATTTTTTTTTTTTTTTTTTTTTTTTTTATAATTTTGTTTATATCAAAAAGTATAAACCGAAAACGCGAATCTGTAAATATAAAGTTTAATAAGCTCAAACGCTTAAACTGCTTAAATACTAATGTAAACCGACAAAAGCACACAGACTTAAAAGCAGGTGACAAAGGAATATTCCACTGGGGACAAAGGTGCAAATTATATGTAGGGAGGTTGGAATAGAGGACCTATTCAAAAAGGCGGGTTATTAAGACACTTTCTATATCATACTATACAAACTTTCCTACTCAAACCTCCTCAATGTTTTTTTTTTTTTTTTTTTTTTTTTTTTTTTTTAAAGTTTGTATCATTTTTTCTTTTTAGTTTGTATCACTTTGTGTTTTACTTTGTGTTTGTGCAGTTTTTTTTTTTTTTTTTTTTTTTTTTTAAGTTTGTATCATTTTTTTGTTTTTAGTTTGTATCACTTTGTGTTTAAAGTTACTTTCACTACACAAAAATATCTCTATTCTCCACACTTATTTTGCTACTCAGATCTTTCAGTGTTGACATTTTTTATATAGATAATAATTTTGCTATACTAATATGTGTCACAAATATTTTAAAATTAATCCATATATAAGTGTGTCTGACATCTGATAAAGCTACACTTATATGTAGCAAATGTTTCCACACCTTTTATTATAAACATTTTTACAATTTTGCACACTTTTGGTGTGGATATTCAAAAAAATTCCAAACTTTTAACTATAGAAATTTGGATAATATCTCTACACTTATATATGTAAAAAAAGTTGTCACACCATTATTACCGCACATGAGAAAGTGTAATCATAATTTACACATTATTAACTGTGACCAATTGGCTACTTTAAATGTGGAGAATTCAACTAGTTTTTAGTGTTTTTTTTTTTTTTTTTTTTTTTTTTTTTTTTTTTTTAGTTTGTATCACTTTTTTTTAGTTTGTGTCCTTGTGCTTATGTTTTTATGTTTTATTTTTTTTCGTTTAAAAGTAAATATAAACGTAAATTGGCGGCAAAATATCGAGATTTTAATAGGCTCAGATTCGAAGGCAGCAAGTGATAAAATCTCACTTTACCGTATGGTTGCAAAATTGTTTTAGTAAAAAGTCATGATCGCTTTATCTCAAAATAATTCACGATCATCGCTTTATCCCAAAATAATTCTGTATCATCGCTTATCTCAATCTCAAAATAAAAGTTCCATCAACATAGTAATAGTGAAGATTTTCTCTCACGCTTTTTTTTTCCGTAACGCAGCTTTTGCTTTATGTCAAATTAGTAATAGTGAAGATTCGATTTCATTGTTATAACCCAAGTGAACCACAATCACAAATACAAACACATTTAAGATCCACATCATTGTTGGGATTTAGAAAATCCATGTTGAAGAGCCGGTCACCACAACTATAGTCTAGCATATGTTAGCTCGTAGACATTACGTTATTTATTAGTTAGTTAGTTAGTTAGAGTAACACCTGGTGGAGATGAGACGAGTCTTTACCCAATCGTATGCCCCGATCGATGCCCGTAGGTATCGAATATGTAAGACTATAAATACCCTCTACCTCCGAGGTAGTAGGTCGAGCTTCATTCTTAATCTAACATTCTCTTTGTTTTTATCTCTCTAAGTTTCTTCTATTGATTCGAACCATACTTGTGTTTATTTGTGCAGAATAATAATCAATATCCTACAATTGGCATCGAGCCTTGGTTATATCATAAAGTTTGGTTATTGTCACTCTTAGTTTAATTGTATTTATGCGTTTGACACAAATTTGGACTTAGTTTGATGATTAAATGTGTTAAAGGATTATACGTTTGTGTTTAGGATCATCATATTAGTTTAGTTTTGGTTTGAGGGCTATATTCATCTTGGTTGTGGTGTTTTGATTGAAAAAGGAAGGTTTTGAAGTTTTTCTTGTTATGCGACTTGTGTCTCGATTAAGTTTCTTGACACGATTTGATCGAGTTTTGGATGCGGTTTGATCTGCTCTCATTGCGGTTTGTTCTCCTTATCGCTGCGGTTTGATAGTTCTTGTATGCGATTTGGCTCAAAAGTGCTACGATTTGTTGATTTCGCTGCGATTTGAGGTGAAAAGGACAAAAGGACAAGTAGTAGGTGTACTATTGATCTTGCCCCCCTGCGATTTGTCTCACTGCGATTTGATTAAAACTGCGGTTTGTCTATGCGAGTTGTCGACATTGAGATTTATTAGTGCGATTTGATAATTTCGCGATTTGTCATTTTATGCGGTTTGTCGGCCGCGATTTGTCAAAACCGCGGTTTGTCTCTCTGCGAATTGATTAAAGCCGCGTTTGTCACTGCGATTTGATATAGGGTGCGGTTTGTCGCTGCGGTTTTTCATTCACTACGGTTTGTCATTCCTTTGCGCTTTGTCAATTCATGCGATTTGTCTCAAAACCTAACATACAAAACCCCGGTTTTCAAACCCTAATTTAGGCATATCACAAAATCAACCATCACACCAAAACACATATCCCGATCAAGAATCACATACAATCACTAATCATTTTACCAATTCAACAATCTTCCTTACTACATTCTACTTTCTCATCGTATCACGGTTTTGTCTTAATTTTTGTAAAATCCCAAAGATTACATTTCTCGGTTTAAATCACGGACTTGTAAAATCTCGCACAATCACATCATGTCTAACACTTGGATTCAATTATATCTAAGATACTTAAGTTGTATGACGTGAGTGATGAATCAAGATATCCAACAATGTACAACCGATTCTGTGTATCGAACTGTAAAATGCTAAAGTGGAATCTTTGTACTCAATTCACATGAGACCGAATTGCAATCTATTGCCAAGGATAGTTGCATTGAACCTTTTCGACAACTCCATTCACACCTCACATTGCTTCAAGCGAAGGCGGTTACATTGGGAATAGAACGGCGGTCATTACACTTTTCCGTCAAGAATTATCAACGTTCATGGGCACGTTGATCGAACTTAGAACAATTGGAACAACAACTTGACGGAGAAAAGGTTGAAGCCGCTTTTAAGATGCACTTTAGGTGATCAACAAACAATTTTAGTCATTCGTCAATAGGGAATACACTTCGGATTATGATTATCATATGACCGAAATGTGCTTCAAGAATCACACTGGAATGGAAGCAAATGGGTTCAGAGAAACATTTATCCGACTTATGGATAATGTTAAGAAGTATATTGAGGAAAGAACACAGAATGATGACAAAGTGAATGAGTGTCGGGTGCAATTGAGAGATAGTTGTGATGAGTCGGGTAATGTATCAGTTGAAGGATCAGGTGTTCTTGAATACAAAATCTCAAAGACAACAAAGAATGATGTAACCAAATTGCTCAAGAACTCCCCGTCACAGAAGTGGATCATGAGATATCGATCGATAAATGAACATGTGTCATGTGATGAGGTACCACTGCTCAACATAGTCTTCGCTAATGTACCTAAACAAACCGATCTAATTCTTTGAACATGATTCGATAAATGTTCATTGGTTGAAATTGAGACTAATAATTTCAAAAGCAGATGGTATGGTTGATAAAAAGGCTTTTGATGAACTTTCAAACAAATTCTCAAAACTTGAAAAAACATTGCATTTCACTTGAAATTTCAATACAAAGAAAGGAGGAAAGTTTTCAACCTATGAAACCATGTAAAAATCCAGAATTTCTTGAATTTCGTGAATTTTTTGAAATAAACGATTTAAAAGCTCAGCTTCAGGCCAAAGACTCGACAATATACAATTTGAAGAAACATATTTCTGGTATGCATGAGAAAAGTAATTTAGTCAAGACTAAACAGGACATTGATGCTATAAAAACAAAAAATAATGAATTGGAAATTTTTGTGGCTAAATTACTAAAGGAAAATGAGACTTTGAGAAGGCATCACATAGAGCTAAGTGACTCAGTCAAATAAACTAGAATTAAGTCTTTGGAACAAACAAAATCTTTGATGGCCAAAAATGATGAACTCAAAGCTCAACTTCAGGATAAGAGTTTCGCAATAGTTGCCTTAAAGAATGAGCTCAGAAAAACAACAGGAAATAGTGTGAACACTAAGTCTGCAAAACCATCAATTTTGGGGAAACTAGTTGTACAACCACTTAGAAACCAATCAGTTAGACAACCGACCGTGTTTAAGTCCGAACGACTAAATTTTTCAAAACACGGTTTGCCTCTCAAGTTGATGAAACAAATTTTGTCAAAACCGAATACTAACTAATTTGCCTAAGAATTTACATGACATGAATGACTTGTTCAAGAACTATGATCTAGAAGAAGCTAGGAAAAAGGCACAAATTGAAAGAGCGGAATTTTAGGTGCAAGACCTGTGGTGATGAATTCTCTTTAGATTTCAAGGCATTGCTAGTAGTAGTACACCATTACCTAGGAACACTCAACTAAAGACTAGGGATTGGCTTGGATCTAAGAGTAGTTGCGTTTCAATAAAGCTACCCCATAATGTATCACTCTAAGAACTCTAGATCTATTTCTGAATCCAAACAAGCTGTTTGCTCGAATTGTCTGAAATGTATCTTTAATGAAAATCATGATAATTGTTTTACAAAATTCAAGAAAGTAAATGCTCATGCAAAGGTTCAACTCGTTAAATCTAGGATTTACACTAAGTCATCTGATTGCATATGAAGCAAAACAAACCAAAAACTTCGCTAGATGGATACCAAGCGCTAAATCTTTGGAAACTAGGAATAACGATAAGTCTTCCATTATGCATAAGAACTTAACAATCCTAGACCTTGCCATAAGTGGATATCGTCGGTAGATTTTTAAGAATCTTTGGACTTAAATGGATACCTACCGGAAGTTGTTTACCAATGGCAAAACCATGGTTGACCATGAAACCCCCAAGGGTTTGGATACTAATGTCACTAACCCATATATATATATATATATATATATATATATATATATATATATATATATATATATATATATATATATATATATATATATATATATATATATATATATATATATATATATATATATATATATGCAATCAAGTTTGTAATGTTAGTGCAGGTAGTCCTTACTCAGTTGCAGGTATATCGATCAGTCACTACATAGGATGGATCAAATTCTGGATGAATAAAGCACAAATTTATCCTATTTCAGGAGATCTGGGTAGTCAAAGTTGATGTACATGCATTATGGCGTCTGCAGATAACACTTCAGGCCCTGTTCCTCAAAGAAAAAAAAAGCGTACAATTCAGTGCGTTTTATCTTTAGTTTAAGAAATTCTCTCAAGAATGACCATTCTCATCTACATTCTCCATCAACGAGATTCATGCTTTTCCCATGCTCATTCACCATCAAATGGATCTACGCTCATTGAGTATATTCCTATTTACTTGTTCAAATCAAAAATGGCAACCGGATGCAATTTTGAAGGGGAGAAGTGTGAAGAAACTTAATGCATGTCATCAAGGGATCTACTTACCTTTGATTGTATTCTTAGTCTCTTGCTTAATCAAAATGGCATTAGCAACATCGCATGCAATTTTTGAGGGGGAAAAATGGATCTACATGTTGATGGATGTTTGTATAATGGTCATACGACTCTCCAACGCCTAATGTTCCACTTACTAAGGATGACTGAGATTTATTGTTTGGATTTCATTGTTTCAACCTATGTTTGATAAAGAACCTGCGTGGATTTTCACCAACGCCTAAAGTTCCGGACATGAACAAAGAACACCGCGACATAGTTCATACGCTCGAGATCCCGAGTTGAACAAAGTAGAGACATGGGTTATACATTCGCGATGATATTAGCGACTATTTGATTCTGATATATCCAGAGCTTTTCCATCCATACATCATAAGTATTTATAATGTGGTTGGTGATTGAAATTGTGGGTTTCATTGCGCTGGTCCGGTATTGGTCGACACGAAGATAGGTGGTCCGATATTCGAGCTCTTTTAATGCAAGAGTTAGGCGTCATAGGAATATTATACAAGTATGTGGTTGAATGATGGATTTAACCATATTGAACTTCGGTAGCATGGTTCCATCGTGCGATTTACACCTTAACTCTTTGGATGAGTATGCCAAACACGGGTTGGTTATTGCTTCCACCGCTTAACTTAGGCCGATTGTATCTATATCTCCACGACAAAGTTTTACGTGTTTCCGCTTTTTCCGGTCCGGGCTTATCACAATAATGCGGCTCTCTGATTGCCCGTGGGGACGTGGTCGGTGCTCACTTCATTTATGTGACGCTAGACGAATTCACCACTTTGGATAGTCACCCACAATGGGAGCGACTGGATGGTGGCAAGGCATCCGCATGGAAAACTTTGTATTCGATCGAACGCATGTATACCGACATTATTGACAATAAAAAGACAAATGTAGTAAATGATTACTTGATTTATGTTGTAAATAATTATACCGAAAAAACATAGTAAATGATTACCGATTATGTTTTAAATAATTATACCGACAAAATATTTTAAATGATTACAAATTTATGTTGTTATTATTTGTTAAAAGATTTATGCTCGTGTTCTCTTCCTCATCTTTTGTTATGTATAAAACATACCATCTTTTGTTACTGATTTATGCTCGTGCTCCAGCTTTTTCCACATCTTTTGTTAAAGGAGTCGATGGCATTCTGTGGATGAGGACATTGAGTGTGTCATCAACCAACCGCTCGTGTTGAGAGTCCAGATTATGTGTCTTCTTCTCCATCTTATGTGCCTCCTCTCCGCCTATATCTCCGTGACTTCGTGTCGGAGAGTCTAGATTTGTGCCTTCTTCTCCATCTTATGTGCCTCCTCTCCATTTATATCTCCAACCGCATGTGAGGAAATGTTATTGATCGTGTTTGTGTTCTTCCTCATCCTTTTTACGCCCGCCCGCTTTGTGGTCAGTACGAGCGAGATTGTCGGATTGAGGAGGCGTCAGAGGATCGTTATGAGATCTTGGCATCCAAGAGACACATTTTAGAGTTAGAGTTTCAGTGATAGGATGATGGCGACAACATTGAGCGACTACGCCCCAAGTGATTAATCTTAGTTTCTAGTTATCTTGTGTCTTTGTATTCTAATAAACCCACTAGTCTCAATTAGTTCCAGTACATACCTTTCTTTTATGTATTGAAGCTTGTAATTTTATGAACCATGTATCAACTATTAATCTATAACAAGCTTGGTTATTTATTCTATCATGTCTTTACAAATAAAAGTATTTTTTAAAAGTTTTAATATATTTTCGAGGGTTTCACTTCCCAAGCAAATATTAATGATATTCTTGATTTATGTTGTAAATAATTATACAAATTCTTTGGCGGATGGAACATAAGAGAATCCTTTCTTGTGTGATTATCTAAGGAAGTTCATTATAGAAAGAACATCTTGTACACGCAAGACTTATGGTCAATCCGTACACGCATGTCCTTTTAAATGGTAAATAATCATACGTTTGCTTATTTACGTAAATATACAAATAATTCGTTTGTTAAGAATACATTTCTTATAATTTTACGAACATGTAACATCCGGAGCAAGACTATGGGTGTGGATACTTTATGTGGAAGGATGCTTTTCAAAACAAGCACTTTAGTCAAGCCTCTTCTTCAACGTTGATACTCAAGCTGAAGCTAAAGATAATAAAATTGACATGCTAGAAACAAGAAACAAGATGAAGACAAGAATAAACCTTTGGGCATCACTAGAAATGGCAAAAGAATCCAGTGGATCACGCATATCGGTCATTTAAAATACTCCATGAGCTTATAGATGACATAAATAATCTTCATGTGTAGTAGGTGTTGTTGTTTTTAAATAATGTGTTAGCGTTGACGTTGTTGTTTAATTAAATAATAACGCTTGTTGTTGTAGTTGTTTAACGTGTTAATGTTTAACGTGTTATTCTTAATTGTTGTTTAATTAAATAGAAACAAATTAGGATTTAATTTAATTATGCGACAACATTAAACTAATTTAGTGATGACAACATTAGACTAATTTAGCTTGAAATAGTCGGGTCCACGAAAATATTGTCGCCACTAAAAACCCCATCCCTAAAAGTGTTTTTTGCTTATATTGGTAGCGCAACGAATGCAACAACATTAGATTTAATTAGCTCAATCTTTTGACAATGACATATTCTCGCCAAAGTTTACGTTTAATTTTTCTTGACCTTTTACAAAGTTTATTAATCACACAAATTAAAAAAAGTAACAAAATAAAATCAATTAAACATAAAAGGAAAAAAAGAGAAAAAAAAAGAAAAGGACAACAAAGGCAAAAAAGATAACAAAAGACAAAAGAAAAATATATTATACAACAAGAGGTGCCCTTTGTATAATAGAGAGAGTTCTTATAACTCACCTTAAAAGAGTGAGATCCTTTCGAGTTGTGAGGCACAACTTGCCTCGATTAAGGAATTATGAGTTAGTTGATTTGATTCAATGGATCCAATCAAAAGAACTTCTTTGATTTGAACCATTAGATCAAATCCAATGTCTCACAATTGTCAAACTCGAGTCAAGTTCTCATATACAACTCGCTCGAGGAGCAAGGATAGCACTTGTAACACCCTGACCCGGCAAGGGTAGAAGTGTCATACTACGGTATCATATCGAACATATAATTAAAATTTTGCAAACGGAAACCTTACAAAATGAAATATCAAGTCATATAAACGAATGACTTACAAGAAGATTACAAAATCCAAAATATCAAATGAAATGAAAGTAAAACAATGGCTCTTCAAAATGAGTCCCAAAGATAATAAGGTAACTAGGGTCGGTCCACTCCTGGATAATCCAAATCTCACCCATTATAGCCCATACTTCCAACCTAAAACCTACGCGAGGAAGAAATGCTACCGAGCTTAAAAGCCCAATGAGCGTATATAACAAAACAAAAGCTAAACAAAATCGTAAATACAAAATGAAACAAAGGAAACAATAACAAGGTCACAATAGAAAGGAAACAATGAGTCAACGAGGAACTGCGTAATACATAATAGTAACATATATCCGAGAAAGAGCATGATAATGTAGGAGAACAAAGCAAGTAACACATCGATGACATATACATAAGCACATCTAAAATAACCGACATATAATTAATCGTGAAAATCGTAATACATATAATCCAAACGGAATCTAAAAGCTAGCGGAAGCAAGCCAGTTAGAAAGCGAGCATATGGCAATCGCACAAGTCAAGTAACCTACGCTTAATAACATAACAAGTATCATAACAAGAAAAAATACTATCAAGAAATCAAAACATGGTAGGCACATCGTAACAAGTAGGAATACGGTACTAACATTATAATTGAATGAATTAAGGACATAGTGAGGCAACTAAACAAGTTAATGCTTCTTACAACATAAGTTGAACCATTTACCCAATCAGCAAGAAGCATAAATGAAAATTAACCATGGCGAGGTCAACAATAGGCGAGATGAGGATGCTAATGGATAGTCATAGTCCACTAGATTAAGCGAATGAAGTATACATGATAATGAGATAAAACAATCGACATTCGACCAGTATGGTCAGGACAAATCAAAGTGGATCAACAAGTTGAGATAACATATAGTCGAATTATTACATGTAAATCATATAATCGCATATTAATCATATCGTAGCAGGTAGTGTGATGAGTCACATAAAACATGTAATAGCATAATCAAATTCAATAATCATATAATAACCCGTGCGTGTGAATGGAACGATAGTCCGAAATGTAACGAACGAGAGTATAACATATCAATGCAATGGAATATATATCTTGGCAGCAGAGTTAGTCACATAAGTAATTGAGTAATGGACAGTGTAATATAATATGGTGCGTTAGAATACAGATGGTTCAATATACGTATATCGAAAGTGTAAGGCATATGAGAAGTCTATGAAGAGCCAAAATACAATACAATACAATCATATGGGCAGTATTAGCAAACCAAGATGTCGATAGTAGCCATTGTATCCGGAGAAGACACTCGGATACCAAACCAATATGAGGGAGACCCCGCAAGAACCAATAGAGTAGCTAGCTCCTTACTATGAGGGGTGTATGCACACACGCACACCCATCACCGAGCAGATCAATCAATATCTATCAATAATAAGGTACAAATCTAGGATGCATCCATACCCCACTGCAGGAATAATGGTGTGCATTCTCGAGCAAGCATAATCATCTGAAATAGTGGACGGTGTGGAGCATCACTCCTCACTACCTAGAGAGCATGCCATTGGTGCATCAATGACACGACCATGTTACCTTCATTGCTAGGATAACAATATTTGCCTCGGTATCAATCGAAGGTCAAACAAAGGTCCAAAGTGTAGTAATATATAAGTCTTCATAATCGAGGTCCAATATCGCTGGTTCACAATCCAAAGGTTCATAGCAACAGCTCAATGTCAAAGTCCAATATCAAGGTTCATGTGAGAGGTTCAATAACAAAGGGTCAATAGCAATGGTTCAATATCAAGTGTTCTATAGCATAAGTTCATGTTAGGATTCGAAATTCCATATTGAAGTGCTCGGTCACCCCAACTATTATCTAGCATAAGTTAACTCGTAGACATATAATTATTTATGTTATTTAGTAGTTTATTAGTTAGTTATTAGCTAGTTTAGCTTAGTGTAACACCGTGGAGGAAGGATTTGCCCTACTCTACCGTATGCACGATCCACAGCTCCCGGACAGGAGGACGTTTAGGTCAGAACTATAAATATCCTCTACCTCCCAAGGCAGAGGCTTGAACTCTAATCTAACCTTGCATTTGTTTTGTTAAACCTCTCTAGAATTCCTCTCATCTCTTTCACCTCTAACAATGGCATACTTGTTTAATCATCTCCCTAGACCACCCGAATCATCAAACAACATAAATATACGATCCTAACAATTGGCATCAGAGCCTAGGTTTTGTTGTCTTGGTGATTCAAATGGTTTTACATGGTTTTTGTTGCGTTGCGGTTTGTGTGTATAAAACTGTTTTAGGTTTTCAAGTGTTGAATCTGCTGGTCTTGTTACTTATGTGTTTTCTTGTTATTAAGCAGGCTATTAAACTATTTTTATTAAGTCGATTATGATTAGTTTTGAGATCGATCATGTCCTTTGTTCTAAGGCTGCGAGTTGGGGTTATTTTCATCAATGCGAGTTGATCGAATTTCTTTATGCGAGTCGACAGCTGATCGCGACTCGGCCTCCAGGTCAACAGATCGAATGCGAGTTGTCACACAATGCAAGTTAAATCAAAAGCGAGTTGTGGTTGTTTGACTTTTGAGTCAAAAAGTTAAAAGCGACTTGTAGTTGTCTATATCAGTCAATTTGTCATTTTATGGTCAAAAAGTCATGCGATTTGTCAAAGTAGAAAAAGATGTAAGTTGTCTAAATTGCTTTTTGAAAGCGATTTGTGTTTTAAAATGGATCGCTATGAAAGTGGTTGAAGCGATTTGAATGATAAATGAATAATATCACAATCTCGCAACAAGTCATCACAACATCAACAATATTACAAGATTATTACAACAGATTCAAACATCATCAACATACATCATAAACCTCACATCTAACCATCTACCAACAACTCTCTACACATCTACTATAACTCATCCAAGTTTCAAAGATCTCGAGTTTGTTTGTGATTAAATGATAATACATCAAGACCATCATAGGGTTACTTTCACGACATACACATCTGTTGGGTCATAAGTTTTACAACACAAGCTTATAAGAGAGAGAGATAAAGGCGGATGAACAAGTATCGAACACAAACACAATGTACGAGTAGTATGGTTAGGGCGAGTGAGAGCGAATGAAAGAATAACTTGAACAACCAACCCTCAAATGAGGGTTTACAATAGTTTATATAGGCAGGAGCTAGGGCAACACTCCTCTCCTTCCTATTCCTTATTGGCTTGGGCCTCGACCTATGGGCCTACATACAGTCGGACCTTAAGCACAAACATAAAGGCTATAATAAAGCTACCTATTACATATGAAATATAAATACTTGAAATCATCGTTTGGGAGTGATTCCAACAATCTCCCCAAGTATATATGAATGTAAACGGTGAAGGCGTTGATGTAATAGTAGCTGGTGGCATCATCGACATTCTTCTTTCTTGTGAGAGGAATAGTCTTGATTCGAACAATCTCCCTAGTGTAGAGATTGTTAACTTTGAACACTCGATTCTGCTTGAGCGCCATCATTGACTTTGTTCTTTGATCATTGTTCTTTGTGGTGAAAGTGAGTATGTTGTTCCGCATCGATGCGCTTTCGTGTGCCGCCGCCGCTCCAGTTGTCTCCACGCCATTCTTCAACATGCTCACACACTTCTGTAGCGCTGGAATTCAATACTTGATGAAGTTCTCTAAGTCTTTAACTTGTAGATTCTTTGGTTTGACGAAGAATCATTCGTGACGTTGTGTTGCTTTTGAATAGAACTTCATTAGTGATGATGTTGGAAAGAACATAGGGAAGAATCAAGACGATCATCCCGGCTCAAAGACTTCCATGCGAAGAAAACTTATTGCAAACGGTAAGTAATAAGCGGTTTCAAGCACTTACAAGTTTGAACTCGAGAGTGTTAACAGACAGTGTGAAAACACAACTCTAATTCTTACAAGGCCGCCTCTGACCGGAGTCCCACAGTGAGATAACGCGATGTGAAATACATCTACGATTCGAGATGAGTCGCCGAGGTACAATCAAGCATCACTCACGATCGTAGACCGTTTGAGACACACTCCGTGCAGAATCCACGGGAGTTACCGGCGACTTCCGCTGTTGCCGATTTGATGTTGACCCTGGCAGAGTTTCCATTCAATCATTGAGGATCACGATGTGAACCTCTCATAAATGTTCTCGACGATTGCTAAGATCATGAAGGACTCGATATGAACCATTGAATCATCAAGATCTATATGTTGATCAACAAGTGATAAATGTCAAGTGTTCCTAAGAGATCTTTTGATGAATCTCGTGGCTCTAGACTCAACAACAAGGTTTGGTTTTCCCGAGCGGAGACTAGTGAGGGTCTCCTTCAATACCACGATGATCTAAGAGAAAGCCAATAGATTATGTAGGGTTCCCATCGAGAATGAAACAAGTTTCGTGAGAGAGAAACTTGAGTGGCTAAGAAGGTTTAGTGCACGCACATCGGGTCCATGACGACTTTTTATCTTCAATACCGGTGTCACTAAGTGACAACCGATGGCATATGAATTGAACGGTGTTATTCATTTAAGTTGAATAACTGAGGGCTATTTCTTTTTACCCTTTACTTTACATTTCTTTTTGATTCTTCAACTCCTTCTTTCTCCGATTCTCATTTTCCCTTTTACAATCATTCCTAAGGACTTCAACACTAACTAATGGTAGTGTCCTTGGGTAGATCCTCCTGCTCAAGTGGATCATAGATCAAGTTATTCCTAACCTTAGTCACCTTATAACCATGCACTAACCTATGTTTCATTATAACCATCGTAGTGAAAATATCTCTCAAAGGGTTTTGGAATGAAAAACATGTTTGAACCACGAGAGATAAGTTTTACAAATACCTCCACATGTGCTAAAGAGTTTTAATGGTTTAAATGCAATGTAGGAAAGAGCGCGATTTTTGAATTGATCCACTCAAAGATAGACAATCTCCCGCGAGCAGTTTGAAAGTTGGAAATTTCCCTTTGGGAAATATTTTTCTTTTGAAGGGGAAAAACCTTTTGAAAAATGAAAAAGTTTAAGGTTTTTACTCCAAAATTTTAAGAAGCTTCCTCCTTTTATTAAAAGTTTTTGGTTTTGCGTACCCCGGGGGGTCCTTTCTTTTGAAAAAACAATTTTTTGGGGTTTATTTGCTTTTGTTAGTTTTGGTGTTTGGGGGCCATTCAAAACAAATTTTATAAAATCAATTAATCCCAAAACAATGAAGGAAACAAAATTAAAATTTCCCAAAACAGAGGCCCGGGTTTTCCCAAAGGGGTTCCCGGGCCTTTTAAAAACATTTTATCTGGGCACCACCAACAAGCTTCCAAGGTCGGGGATCCCCAACAACCCTTCATCAATCATTGATATCCTTCTCCATCCCTTCATCCCGAGAGTTCCCGGGCTTTGGATTCCCAACTTTCAGGATATCCTTCAATGAGCCAATCCATCCCTAACCATCTTCAATATGATCCCCAATTTATGGAGCTCCTAAGCCATTGGGGTCTGGGTTCACCGCAAACAATCCGAAAGGTTTGGATGGCGAAGTTGTTGGTTGATGTCGAAGACGGCTGTGGAGTGAAGTTCCACGATATGATTCAACGACCGATATCTTACCGTCTTTGATCACTCCTAATGAAGATGAGAACCACTTGATGAATTCCGTGAATTTAATGAAATTGTCTCTGACCCCGCTTGCAAGATACATGTCTTGGGTCGTGGGACAAGTTCTCAAAGTCACCCCGAGAATTCATAGTACTATTCATCTTGTCGTTGACTATGATATTCTTGAATGTGTAGTCCCACAGACTTGAGATCAATGTGTTTGATGGCCCGATGTTCTTTGAGCAATACACTTCATGTTGAGACTTAACCAAAAGTAGATTCTTGTCACCAATGATGAATCCCTAAATATCTTGGTGTATGCTTGCCTTTGTCGAAAACAAGTGATTTCAGCCTCGATATATGTTGAGTAGGTAGTTGGAATGGAAGAGTTAATGATGTAGCGTTTTTGAACCGCGCCACCATGGGAAGAAAACTGCGTTTGAAAAATATCCCGGGGTCCTGGTTCATCCGTGTTGTTGGTAGAGGTTTGGTCCACCGGTTATGGAGGGTTGTTCCGTTAGTGAAGTCGATGTTTGCCGGGTAGCAATCCATGTTGTTAGACACCAAACAATGTTTTCAATGATATTCAACCCGATTACTTTGAAATTTTTCAAGAAAGGGAACGCCATTCTTGATCCTAACTCGGATTTCGCCATTTTCTTCCCGGAATCTTTCGCAAGATTTTTGCATGCTCCGGTACTAGTCCCAATTCTTCCTTCGGGTGGAGTGTCATTAAAAAGTAGAAACCAATCAAATTGAAATTATTCCCATCAAGCCATGATAACGCCATTTAAGTCGTTTTCTTCTTTTTGGGCCATGATGATGTTTTTCATTTGTTTTGGTGAGGGGGTTGTTTGGGCTGGCCTTCATCTCCCAGTATACCAAAAGTGATCACCGTTTTGAGTCCGGGTGGTAACTCGGAATTCCCCGAGGTTTATCGAGAAAGAAAGGGATGGAGACTTATGTTGGAAGAAGTCCGGGGGAGGAGGGGCATAGATTAGATTGGAGCCGCGTTTTGGGCGAGTCCTTATCCTTATCATCGCATCTCGCCTTTGGGTTGTCCCGACTCGCTGATGCCGAAAGGAAAAGGAGACCTTAAAAATTTGCTCATCCAAGTAACGTCCCATTTTGACATTTGCATCACTAGTTTAGCGATTCCATTAGAGACGCCTTCTTTTGCCATTGTATGTTTAACCAATTGGCGTGTTAAGTATTGCGAAAATATTTTCTACCCCGGGGCAAAGGTCGAGAAGAAACTGGGTTTTGTTCTCTTGACTTCTCCGCCTTTTGGACTTTAGGAAGACATCCAAGGTACTTTTGAGTGTAACCTTCAATCATTTCATTGGGCCCCCGGAGACTTCGTTCTAATAGTTTTCCTATCCCCATCTGTCATTCTCATCATTTCCCGCATTTGTTAAAGTAAAATTTTTAAGCATGTCCTTCTTTTAACTTGTTTGACTTTTCACAATTTTCTGTGTTTGAAACCAAGATTTAGTGGTTTCTTCTGGATTGGATGATGTTGTTAGTTGATTGGTGGTGATGAATGAGAAGAGTCCGATGATGAGGAGTGAGGAGACTTCATGTCCTTAGAGTTTCGGGTTTTCCTTTGAGGAGTTGGAGTAGAAGAAACTTTGTATAATCATCCTCGCATCCTTAGACTTTTCTTTCTCGACGTTTCAAAATCATACTCACGTGTCTTCAAAAGGGTGTTGGAAGAGGGTAACCGATCCCATCGGGATGATTAACCGAGATCCGGAGGGTGGACCCTGATCCTCCCGACCACCCATTTGATCTTTACAAATTCAGGCCTTTTGAGGTGTTGCGTGAAACTTTTCCATGTTTATCCAATTCTCTTTTCTTCTTCTTGAGCCTCATCATAATACAAGGGTCTTCCCTTTTCTTGGAAAACCGGAGGACTTGGAGGTTTTGTCAAGGGGGTGTTTGTTTCGAGTAATGAACCCTTCATCCCTCCCGGATTTGACTCTCTCCCTAAGTTGTCTTTGAGGTTCAAGGGAATAGGTTACTTCCTTTAGGGAACAACTTTAAAGAGCTTTCCTTTTGAACCTTCCTTACTCAGAACTTGTTGGTTCCCCACTTCCTCTTTGGTTCCCGGTGTTCCGAAGATTTTTTCAAGATGACCAACTTTGCCTTGTCTAACCGCCCGAATCTCTTTCGTTGGGTCGACATCTTGGGAAAGGAAATCAGACAACACCTTGTTTCTTTGTGGCGCCTTGATTCCGCAGAGAATAGGTTCCCAACATGTCGTGATTTCGGGTCAGAGCCTCTTGGGAATATCGGGATGAAGTCCAAGTGCCCTGATCCAGTTAGTATATCCGATGTGGAATCTTGAGCCAAGTTTGTGGAAAACATCATGTCATCCCAAATCGAGCTTAATTGTGTGTTTCATGTTGCGAAGGCCCAAATATTTGGCCTATGAGCTTAGATGCTCTGCCGCTATACGACCGAAAAATTGGTGATGATCATGGAGTTCTCCATGGTGAGGAATACCTTAAGCTCTACAGGTAGGATTACCCCAAGCCTCATCATAAAAGATTTTGGAGTTAACCTTGTGTGGATAAAGTTTGGTTGGATTGACTTGAATAAGGAAAAAAATCCGGTGTATGGACTTGTTTGGTTCGAGTCTCCGCAGCCTTCCTTTGACCCTTTCCATAGTGTTCCGAACTTGGATGTAGATCTCGGAATGGTTCAGGGTAAGCTGTTCGTCGGATGAGTTTGAATATCGATGAATAAGACATGAAGATTCGGAGGGAGGTGTCAAAGTAACACGAGGTTATTCTTTCCAATCTTCATGATAGCCAGAGGATAGATATCAAAATGGAGAGAACCGTGCTCCCATTCATTTTTCACCATGTCGGTCCAAATAACATTAGCCAAAAGAACCAACATATCGAAAGACAAATGTTAATACCGAAGGTCTTATTGTTAATTATTAATTCAAGTGTCAATGATTTTCGAGTCCTAAGTCCCGATGTTCAATAATTCAATGATTTGAAATGTTTTGGAGTTAGTTAACTTTAAGTTTTAAAGTTTATTTTATCATTATTGTTCACAACATATCAAACGATTTAAGTTTATTAGTGACATTTTGGATTCGGATGATATGATTAGTTTATTTACAAGTTTTCAAGTAACAATTCATCAAGGTCAATCCGGGTTGCAGTTTTGGCAAAGTTTGCGGAGTATGATATATGCTTGGCGACTTGCGTGAATCTATCTTACGCGGAAATGTTCGGGGAAAAGAGACATTTGCGGAGCTTTGGAGATTATTATCCCACGTGGGACCGTAAGAGTTTCCGCGAGGGTTCTGTTACATATCCCGGGATACCCGTGTCCATTGTAGAACCTTGAAAGCTACGCTAAGACAAGTCTTCGGCAACACGCGGTGATCCTTATTGGAAGTAACCACCGATTCCAATGTTCCGAGCAAAGGCCCCAAATAAATCCATCAAATCATCAACATTAACACATACATTCATTTTATCAATAGATCATGGCATTAACAATTTACGTTATAGAATTGCATCGTGAGCTAAACCCTAGATCTACGCCGTATATTCTACCATGATTAAGCACCAAACTTTTCCGTATATCATAGCGTGAGAACATGTAGACCAAGTTTTAACACTTATTATCAAAGGAATCAAAAACACCCAAAGTTTATGAACTTTAAACCCTAGTTTCGAATTGATGTCCAATTCGTGTTTCGGGTTATGACTATGGAAATCATCAATTCAACAACGTAAGAGTATAATACAAAAATTTTTGATCAAATCACTTATCATTGAAAATACCCAAATCGACTTATAAACCCTAGTTTTCAAAATCTTAATTAGTGGTTCGTGGAATTTGATGGTTAAACCGGTATCGTGATGTAATAAAACGTTTGACACAAATCATTTCACCCCAAAACACAAAATTGATTTGTTTTTACGCATAAGCCGAGAACACAAAATCACCGAGCATGTTTTAGCCAGAGGTTTACTTGAGATTCAAAACCATTGTTTAGAAACATGATCCAAACAGAAACACTTAGTTGATAATCGAAAGCCGGTTTGTAAAACGAATATGGAAAGATGATATTGTGAAATAATTAATGGATGGAAATAAATGAGGGGGGGAGTATTTTGTATAAAGTAACTTTAAGGTTTTGATTTATAGTCCCTCCATTTTCCTTTTTCACCAAAAGCCTTTAACTTCCATTTTGGTTACCAAACAAATTTTTGAAAAGAACTTGGACACCCCCCACTTGAGAAAATAATAAAGGTTATTAATTAAAGTCCAGGGTGTCAATGAACCAAATTTACCACCATTTGTAGAAAAATCAACAGATGTAACGCAAGTACCTTGTTTTAAGCGAAGGATTATTTTTCCCCTCAACACTTGATCGGAAAATCCGAATTTTGAAAGATAAAAGTGTTGGGAAAAAATGTATCCATGTTGAAAGTATAGATTAAAGAATATTTTTGTTGTTTTATCGGATTTTTTATATTTTGTATTTTGTTTTGAAAATTTTATGTACAAAAGATGTTTTGGTGTTGATTTTTTAAGCGTTTAAGAGGTCATCCTTCCTCTTTAGTCAAACCGAACCAATTCGGGGACCAACTCATTAAACCTTAAAGGGGGCAAGGCTTGTGGCGATCCGCCAATTGGTATTCGACCCAAAGTATAATTCAACGGCACTTCCACGGTCCTTGATGAAATGATAGGATCGATTGCTTTGATTTAGTTGCGGGCAAGATTGCAATGGCACTGATTGTCGCAAAACACGGATTCTCCCAAATGTAACAAGTCTTTGAAGTTGGTTCTCATCCAAATGACTAAAGCACAACATGGGACATGGCCATATTCCCGTTGATGGCTGTGTCCCCTGTTTTTAGATTGCCGCACCGTTATCAAGAAATTTAAGCTCCCAAAGTACTTTTCCTGAGTTAACATCCCGTGATCGGCCCAAAAGCTATTAGTTCAAAACCGAATCCCGGAACGGATCCCAAATTAATGGTTCCCTTTTTGAGGATTCTTTGTGGAGGTTTTGGTTGTGGCATAAAATAATAAACAAAGCATTCCCATTTGTTAACCCAATTCCCGGGGGGCAATAATTTTGAAATCGAAATTCGTGGTCAGGGTGGATGATAATTTTCCCTTTGAAAACAAAATTTTACCAGAAAAACCATTTAAAATTTTTCTTTCCCCATGAATTTTCAAACGATTTTGAAAACTTTTTTATGTGTGACCCAAAATGATGTCATCCCGAAATTTGAACAATTAAGATTGTGCCCGGAATTGTATAAAAGAGTTCAACCGAGCCTTGGTGAAATTATTGGCAATGAGGAAAGATGATAGCTTATCGACCAGCCCGGGGCTTGTTTGAGACCATAAAGAGCTTTGTTCCAAAGACATGGTTCGGGAACTCGATCCGAATCCATCCGTTGGCGACATGCCGTTTTTGTTGTCCATTGAGAAACGGTTTGACATCCATCCGATGACCGCATATTCATATAGGCGAATGCGAAAATCCGAAGCCTCAAGCGAGCAACCGAGCAAAAGATTCTTCAAAGTCATCCCTTCCCCGATAACCCTTAGCAACAGCGGATTTGTTTGATGCGCCCTTAAAATCCAATTTGTTTTCCAACCATTTTAGACCAATGAGACCCGTGGTCTTTCAACCGCCCATCTTAAGCGTTGAATTGTGAGTTCTTCCCCATGGATTCATTCCGTTGTCTTTTGTCATTGCGCCTTTAATGTTTTTAGGTGTTGGCGGGAGTGCATAAATGCAATGTTCACCGTCGAGGAAGGCGTTTCGAACGCGTTGATTCGGGTTGCCAATAATGTTAGCCGGGATGGTCTTTTGTCCATCTATGGTAGAGGGTTGATGTTGGTTACATTGTGATTTCCGAGGATTAAATGGTTTTTAAGATTCCGCAACATCCGGGACCCATTTCAAACGGGTAAGAACAGGATCAAAACTGCGGGGGTACTTCTTGAATATCATCCCGTTCATCATTTTGGGCGGGTGTTCAATTGTTAGAGTCAATTGGGTAGGTGCATCTTAACAAGTTGTTGGGTGTATCGTATGGAATATTATCGGGGCCGAAACAGGATACACCGGCACGTCATCAAATCGTCAAGCAGGGCAAATAACCTTTCCATTTGTTGGCGAGTTTGGGGCTTTCCCGATGATGGGTTGAGGAAGTTTAAACGGGGACCGGTTCTAAGCTATACCGGGCCATTTCCGGAGTTCCGAAATGAGCATGAATCGTTTCCATTTCCTTAGTTCGACGATTCCGTTTAAACCTTTAGAATTGTCACGTCCAATAAATACCCAATACGCTTTTGCTTTGAGCTTAAAGTCATCACGATCATTATTCGGATAGCAAAGGATCCAAATACAAAAGTTTGAGGTTTTTATAGTTGGACAAGCTCAAAAGGTGTTTTGTGGGCGTTTTGATCATGAACGGTTTGGTATAGCATGAGCCCGCCATAAGTAAGAAGTTTAGCATTGATTAACATTGTTCTTGGCGCCCCTAACGTCGGCCTTTCAACAACTCCGTTTGTTCGTGTCCGCAAAGATGTTTGATTGAATTCACTTTCATAAAATTCACGGGTTTTGTTAACAAATTCGCCTTTGTTGCTCGATGATTCGGTGTTGGGTGAACCATCTTTTGGAGAAAGGGATGATCATTTTGGGAGCTTGGTCTTTGCTACAGAAAAGACCCAAGTCCATCGGAGTAGTCATCAACAATTACTAAGATGGCGGCATTGATGTTGCACGATCGGGCCACACAAACCATGGAAGAAGATGAAGCACTTGAGGCGGTTTTCCACCTTTGAAGGAAAATGAGCACGTGCTTTTCCCTTTTCCGGGAGCAAAGGTGATCTTTAAACCGGAATCGGGGAGTCCTTAACTAGTTTGTGTCAGTTTGATGGTTTGAAAGTTTAAATTGAGAGCGGTTATAGCCATGATTTTTAGATGTTGCCTTTGAAAGTAAGAAAGGGAGAGAAGCAACCATGTTGCAGAGATAGTGTAGACTAGAATTACGCGAGCGCATAAGGTCGTTTCCTTGTGATCCTTAATGAAACAAGTTTTCTCCCGAAAGCAACCTCCAAATCTCCATCACAAAATTGACCCTGAAAGAGACCAGGGTTCCCAAAGTAAACCCCCGATTTCGATGTTCATTAACATAATCTCGAGCCCATGATGGGCTTGATCGCAATGCGCAATGAACTTTGCAATAAAGTTTGATAAAGTTGAGATTCTGTCATGTTGGGAACATCCCTATCAACAACCGAGAATGTCTACACCGCATTACCAAACGAGCCAGATGGAATAGAAGTAGATTTGGAACCCGAATGTAGAGGTTAAGGATATTTGACATACACAAATTTATAATTTTAGGCATCCATTTAAACCTTTGTTATATATCCATTTCGCCATCTATAACTCTCGCTTTAGTCTTAGTAAACAGGTGGTACTACATTCTGGGAGGAAGGAGCTCCGGATAGCAATGGTTGCCTTAGAATCTAAAGATGGTGGTTTACCCACGATTAGAATGATTAGGCCTAGGGTATTCCGATTCTTAGATTGTAATCTGAGATTATAGCTTTAGCAAACATTTGTCATGACAATTAGAATTCATACTTTTGACAAATATCACAAGGTGCATCGGAATATCAAAGGTACTTAATTTGTTTGATTTTACATCACTTTCTATTACATTTGCCGACGCAACATCTATAAGGGAAGCATGGTTTTATTAGTCCTAGGGTGTTCTTCACTTTAGCATTCCTTATTGATCTTTTCGTCCAACTTCCTATTCTTGTTGAGTGCTCCTAGGCGGGGGGACGGTTGGAAAAGATGCAACTATTCCTTTTGAGAGGAAACACATTGAACTTGTGATTGCGTGGGAATTCTAGGTTCATGATTACCGGGATTTGGGAATCTCTTAATCACAGGGTGAGTTGTTCATACTTTCCTAACATTTCCGTAACTTAAGATGGTGTGAATGATCTTGATTTTGAACAATATTACCGAAATTCATGACATCTCTAGTGACAAGATAGTGATCAAGTTCTTGATGCTTCATCTGAGTCTTTTTGGTAAATCAAATATGACACCATATTCTGTTAACGTAAAAGTTCTTGTTCATATTTTAGTTGAGTTTTAAAAGAACGTTTGATCATCCATTGCTCAATTTTAGGATCAAGATTGGACAATTGGCGATTTTCTTTGAAAACTGTTGATGGTTTGTATCTTTTCACACCATTGAAGCACCTTTTGATTGGAATTTCCGTGTTCGTTATTTTTCCGCTTAAAGACTCGATCCGGAACATTATCTGTTTTAAGTAACAAAGTTCAACAATATCCGGGAGATATGATCGATCTATAAACGAATAGAATAGCACAACATTATGGATATCGAGATAAATCTTCCAAGGTCGATCAACATCTTTTCTCAAGTTTTTTTTTTTGTGTTAGTATAGATGTTTCTTTTTAAAACGTTTTCATTCCCAAGTTCCTTATGAAAACCTTTTCCGGAATTGCACAACTTTTCAAGTTTTTAACATTGTAAAAGATTTTCCAAAATGTCTCTTTGTTCTCGCCGGGCGTTGAAAATGTTCAACTTTGATTTGGATCGTATTCTATCTCATGTTGTAAAATTTGAGGTCCAGAAAATGTCAAAATTCAAGAATTTTTCGATTTTTTGAGTTTATTCCAATGGAAGGTAAAGGACCATAAGTTTGTGCAAAGCTTTGGGATTAACAATAAGACCCGAGTGTTTTGATGATAACCCGGTGTGTTAAAGAACTGGTGTGACAAAAGTGCTTTTATAATTAAAAGGTTTGTTGTAAACAAATTTTTAATTTTGATCGACTCCCTTCTTCGATCTAATTCCTCTTGGATGATATTCAACAACACAAGATTATCAATTTTGTATTCTTTGGAAACTTTGAGTTGGTTTGAATGTTTTTAGGAAAGCTTTGGTTTGTAATCCCTAGATTTTTCCATATCCATTTGATTGTTTTAAGGTAAACTTTTCAATGAATCGATTCCCTGTTTGTAAACAATTTAAACTCTTTAAGTTTGTTTTGCAAACCGAAATTTCGGAAAGGTCATCCCCGATTCTGAATGCTTTTGTATGGAGAACTTTTTGACAATTTAACAACTCGCCTTAGCATTTTGATTTTCCAAGGGAAGCATTTTTTTATGTTCATGTTTGTTGTTCTAAGGACAACAAAGCATTCTTGAGGGCTAGATCACGATCGTTTCTAAATATTTTTCGTTGATGAGATTTTAAAGCGCTTCAAACCCACTTTTTTAGTTTTGAAAAGTTGAGTTGCATTTGTAAACATTCAAAATCCTTGGTTAACAAAGGCATTTTTACTTTTTAAGGATTGATTTAATGCATTTCCTCCTTTTGATTTTATGGTCTTGAATTAACCAGCAAAACCGGATAGGAACAGATCATCTTGTTCAACGGAGTCTCAACATGATCATTCTTTAGATCCTCAATCACACGAGTCAATTTGATTATCAAAGGAGACCATAAGGTCATCTTGATCCAAATGTAACTTGGGTTAACTTAAAATCATCGGATGGAAGACTATTTTGAAACCCATCCCGCTTATCGAATGGGGAGAATTGTTCGATATGATGATGGTTTGTTCGGCACGAGAAAGCCATCGTTGTCATCCTCGATTACCATGTGGCCATGATATTAGCCATCAACATCTGTTTACCGCAAATCCTCCATATCATCATCCAGTTCGTCGCCATAAAGCTCTTTTTGGTGAGAGATCCACCCTTCATCCTTAAGAGCCAAAAGTAAGGCCCTTGAAATAAGCACCGCCCAGTCCTGGCTTTGGGATCATTAGCGGTGTCCCTCATTGCGTTAGCCAAGACCTTTCCGTTTTGAGCATTTCCGGTTCCACCCGAGCTCTGTTATTCCTACCCCAAATTAAACCCTTGACCACCGCCCATCCGCGACCATAATCACGACCAACTTCCGTCCATTGTTCCCCCGACCGGGTTGGAGGAAATCATTGTTGGATTTGTTGGTAACGAAAGCATTGCAATCATCACAAATCCTGTTGCAATGTTGATCGGATCCCTTCCCGGAGTTCACCGACATATGCTTGAGCATTGTTTTATGGAACCAATTGATTTTGTTGAGGGAGGTTTTCCGGGGGTGTTGGGCGTTGGGAGTCGGTAGGATAATTCGAGCAACAAGGCAAGTTGTTGATTGTCCGTGGATTGTTTGAATTTGAACGGAGAATCCCCATCAACTTCCTTTCATGAGGCTTCAATAATCGAAACAACCAAAGTAAATGATGCATATTCTTCCGGGCGGAGAAAATGACATACCCCCATCGACCAAGACTACTCGAACTTAGTATTCAAATGCACTAACTAAGATATATTTTCTCGTAATTGTAAAAGCATTATAATTGTTTTTGAAGAAAAACTTATAGATAATATATTTATATAGCGACAGATGGTTTTGTGTTAAAAAAGTTTATAGGTTCTAAACGAAAAATAAAAAAAGTTTGAAGATTTGGGATTAAACATAACGTTTTGAAGCCCGGTTCGACCGGGTGGTTCAATAGGTTGAGCAGATTAAAGTCGGCAGCAATTCGATTTAAACAGAATAATATGACATGTTGGGTCAAGCAGGTCCAAATTAAGCGAATTCGGCCCATGGATTTGAAGCCGTCTTGTGTCAACCGGTTTTCAATATGTATATAGTTTCAAATTTTTACTTTTTACTTTTTGGTTTTTTTTTATATATAATATAGCGGGAATACGTAGCGTTGTGGCGAGTAGCCTGCTGCGACTAATCTTAGGAGAAATATATACCGATGAGACTGATTAATAGGTTTGTGTCGGCTTTTAACGGGCTTCTAGTTCGCTCGGATGGTCATATGGTTAGTCATTAGATGGCGACAATTGGTTTAGGTTCAACCCGTTGGTCCTCTCCAGATTTTTAAAGCTGTATGTCTGGTTGATTTGTTAAACATGTGAAAACTTTCGCAGTATTTTATTAATTTGTATAATGTGTATAATAACGTGTCTTTTCGTTTTAGGGTGTTTTAAAATAACGTTAATTAGTTTGTTTAATTATTTTATATTTAGAATTATATTGTGAGCTTTGTTTAAATTATACGTTGTGAAAATTTCGTTCTACTTTTAATAAGGGTGTTTTAATTAGTTGTTTTAATTTGGTAGATATGCTTTTAATTGGTTTGTACAATGTGAATAATTTATTGTACTTTTAAGTAATGGGGTGTTTTAATAAGAGATTAATTACCTTGAAATATATTTCTCTCGTTTAGTAATTAAACTTTTTGACTTTTCCACTTTTTCACTTTTCGACCGTTTTCGTATTTTACGAAGTATGATATGTAGTATAGATAAGGAAGACTCAAGATCGTATTTATTAAAGTCGTCTAGGTTTCTCTCTACAACCAATCACATGAACTATAAGTCGCTTAAATTCAAATATACCCACAAAAACATTTAATAAACACATACACACTAACACACATAACAAATATCCCACATCTCGATCATCTACATGACCGAAGTCCTCTATTTTCTAGCCTTCAACGCTGTTTCTAAATAGGTTATCTTGATAAGGTAGCACACATCTTGCATGCCAACTAGGCTACGTAAGACCTCTACCGTGAGTCACATATTACAGATATGGTCTAGGGGGGCGTTTTATGGTAGAATTTGAAATTTAATTTTAAATTCTAGAAAATTTAAATTCTTAAGAATTTAAAATTAGGAATTTAAAATACCTTCGTATCGTGGTTTATTTAACTTTATAAATATTTTTATTTTTAATATAAATTTCATAAATATTCTATTTAAAAGTTTATAAAAAATAAAAAAGGTTTATAAAAATTTATGAAAAGTGTATAAAAAAAGTTATAAAAAAGTTTATAAAAATTTATAAGAAATTTATAAAAAATTATAAAAAAAAAAATTTATAAAAACTTACAAAAAAAGTTTATAAAAATTATAAAAAGTTTATAAATAAAATTTATAAAAAGTTTCATAAATATTCTATTTAAAGTTTATAAAAATAAAACAATAAGAAAAAAGTTTATAATTTTTCAAGAATTAAAATTTTCACTTTTCGGCGATTTTAATTCTCTATTCTAATTCAGAAATCAGAATTACTTCAAACGTCCCCATTTGAGTTACCAAATGTAGTGATTCATTAATCAAACGCAAACGCCCCAATATACTCCAAATTACCTCAACCAAACTTGCTTGGTTGTTTTGGTGGTAATCATCAATTCATCATGGCTGTTTGGTGATCATAGTGATGAGTGTACCATACAATGCATCTAGCCTCACGTAAAAGATACTTTTTTAGTTAGTTTTAATTTTTTAAAAGATTAATCTCACGGATCGAAGCTTCATTCGCTGACTAACTATCTAAGCGATAATCGCTTGCGATGACACGGCTCACAATGTCTTTAAAAATCCATGTAAAAAAATGTTTACTACTTGTAATTTAATTTTTATTTACATATAAAAAGAGATATATTAGAGTTTTTGCATGCCCTTTATTATATCTTGTCTCCTAGATGGAGAAACGTGTGAAAAGTAATGTTATTCTTTTATCATGTCAACAAAGCTGAAAAGACAATCATTTGGTAACAGGTTCAAACATCAACTACAATCTCCATAACTGAAGAGGTGATCCGAAACGACTTATTAGCATAACATAAAGATATGATGCAGTGACTAGTGAGAAATGTGAATCTCATTGAAACCATGTACAAGGGCACAGCTTCAACAATTTGTACAAATAATAAGGACCATGTTGGTTCAGTCAAATAAGGACCATCTCATCCACATAATTTTGGGAGCTAACAGTAAACAGTTGCGGATATATAGTACAGTCAAAGAGTTCGTTTCTGTACCTTCGAATCTCCAATACTTGGTAATTCAAAAAGGGGTGGGTTATTAAGCACCCTCGCTATACTATCGATACCCCCCCATTTATTTTTTTTTATTTTTTTTTATTTTTATAATTTTGATGTTTATATCAAAAGCCTATACTCTTTGAAAACGCGAATACAGAATATAAAGCTTTAATGTTCCAAACGCTTTAAAATTGACTTATTAAACTTAATATTTAACCGCGCGCAATCACACAGACTTAAAAACGTGGAAAGTAATATTCTTATAAAATAAAAATACACGCTAAATAGGGAATAGTTTCAAAAATAAAAAAGGCCGTTCAAAAGACATTTTCTATAACTGCCAACCTATACAAACTTTCCTACTCAAAACCTCCTCTAATGTTTTTTTTTTTTTTTTTTTAAAGTTTGTATCATTTTTTTCTTTTTAGTTTGTATCACTTTGTGTTTTACTTGTTTTGTGTTTTTTTTTTTTTTTTTTTTTTTTTTGTATCATTTTTTTGTTTTTAGTTTGTATCACTTTGTGTTTAAAGTTACTTTCACTACAAAAATATCTCTATCTCCACACTTATTTTACTTGACGTGTCTTTCAGTTATTGACGTTTTTTTTATATAGATAATTTTCTTATACTAATATGTCACAAATATTTTAAAAATTAATCCAATATAAGTATATAAGACATTCATGATTAAAATACATTTATATTGTGCGAATATCTCTACACTTTTATTATAAACATTTTTTACAATTTTGCCACACTTTTGGTGTGGACGTTCAAAAAATTTCCAAACTTTTATTTTGAATTTTGGATAATATCTCTACTACTTATATATGTAAAAAAAGTTGTACCCATTATTACCAATTCTACACAGAAAGTGTGGAATTATTAATTTACATTATTAAATCATCCAACGCTTTAAAATGCAACTAGTTTTTTAGTTTTTTTTTTTTTTTTTTTTTTTTTTTTTAGTTTGTATCACTTTTTTTAGTTTGTGTCCTTGTGCTTATGTTTTTATGTTTTATTTTTTTCGCTTAAAAGTAAATATAAACGAATTGGCGTGGAAAATATCGAGATTTTTAATAGCTCAGATTCGAATAATCCGAAGCCGATAAAATCTCACTCTTTACCATCCATATGGTTGCAAAATTGTTTTAGTAAAAAGTCATGATCGCTTTATCTCAAAATAATTCACGATCATCGCCTTATCCCAAAATAATTCGTGTATCATCGCTTTATCTCAATCTCAAAATAAAAGTTCCATCAACATAGTAATAGTGAAGATTTTCCTCTTCACGTTTTTTTTCCAGAATGCAGGCTTTTGCTTTATGTCAAATTAGTAATAGTGAAGATTCGATTTCATTGTTATAACCCAAAGTGAACCACAATCACAGTTCACAAACACATTTAAGATCCACAATCACTGTTGGGATTTAGAAAATCCATGTCAAGAGCCTGGCCACCCCAACTATAGTCTAGCATATGTTAGCTCGTAGACATTACGTTATTTATTAGTTAGTTAGTTAGTTAGTTAGTAGTAACATGGTGGGAGAGACAGTCTTTACCCAACCGTATGATCGATCGACACCCGTAGGTACTAATATGTAAGACTATAAATACCCTCTACCTCCCAAGAGCTTTCATTCTTAATCTAACATTCTCTTGTTTTTGTCTCTAAGTTTCTTCTATTGATTCGAACCATACTTGTGTTTATTTGTGCTAAATAATAATCAATATCCTACAATTGGCATCGAGCCTTGGTTATATTATAAAGTTTAGATTATTGTCACCTTACAGTGTTCGAATTGTATTTATGCGTTTGACACAAATTTGGACTTAGTTTGATGATTAAATGTGTTAAAGGATTGTACGCTTGTGTTTAGGATCATCATATTAGTTTAGTTTTTGTCTGGAGGGCTATATTCATCTTGGTTGTGGTGTTTTGATTGAAAAGGAAGGTTTTGAAGTTTTTCATGTGCGCGACTTGTGTCTCGGATTAAGTTTCTCGACTAAGATTTGACTCAGCCTGGATGCGGCTTGATCCGCTTCTCATTGCGGTTTGTTCTCCTTATCGCCGCGTTTGATAGTTCTTGTATGCGATTTGGCTCAAAAGTGCTACGATTTGTTGATTTCACCGCGATTCGAGGTGAAAAGGACAAAAGGACAAGTAGTAGGTGTACTATTGATCTTGCCCCTCGCGATTTGTCTCATCGCGATTTGATTAAAACCGCGGGTTTGTCTATGCGAGTTGTCAAGCATCGAGATTTATTGTGCGATTTGATAATTTCGCGATTTGTCATTTTATGCGGTTTGTCGGCCGCGATTTGTCAAAACCGCGGTTTGTCTCTCTCGAATTGATTAAAGTTGCGTTTGTCACCGCGATTTGATATAGCGCGGTTTGTCGCATGCGGTTTTTCATTCACTACGGTTTGTCATTCACCGCGCTTTGTCAATTCATGCGATTTGTCTCAAAACCTAACATACAAAACCCTGGTTTTCAAACCCTAATTTAGGGCATATCACAAAATCAACCATCACACCAAAAACACATATCCTGATCAAGAATCACATACAATCACTAATCATTTTACCAATTCAACAATCTTCCTTTACTACATTCTACTTCTCACTGTATCACGGTTTTGTCTTAATTTTGTAAAATCCCGCAAAAGATTCTCGCTTTCGGCTTAAATCATGCACTTGTAAAATCTCGTGCACAATCACATCATGTCTAACACTTCGGATTCAATTATATCTAAGATACTTAAGTTGTATGACGTGAGTGATGAACTGAAGATATCCAACAATGTACAACAGACACCGTGTCTAAATTGTAAAATGCTAAAGTGGAATCTTTGTACTCAAATTCACATGAGACCGAATTGCAATCTATTGCCAAGGATAGTTGCATGAACCTTTCGACAACTCCATTCACACCTCACATTGCTTCAAATCAAGGCGATTTACATCGAATAGAACGGCAGTCATTACACTTTTCCGTCAAGAATTATCAACGTTCACGGGCACATTGATCGTAAACTTAGAACAATTGGAACAACAACTTGACAGAGAAAAGGTTCAAGAAGCCGCTTTTAAAGATGCACTTTAGGTGATCAACAAACAATTTTAGTCATTCGTCAATAGGGAATACACTTGATTATGATTATCATATGATCGAAATGTGCTTCAAGAATCACACCGGAATGGAAGCAATGGGTTCGAGAAACATTTATCCGACTTATGGATAATGTTAAGAAGTATATTGAGGAAAGAACATGAATGATGACAAAGTGAATGAGTGTCGGTGCAATTGAGAGATAGTTGTGATGAGTCGGGTAATGTATCGTTCAAGGATCGGTGTTGTTGAATACAAAATCTCAAAGACAACAAAGAATGATGTAACCAAATTGCTCAAGAACTCCCCGTCACACAAGAAGTGGATGCGTATATCGGATCGATAAATGAACATGTGTCATGTGATGAGGTACCTTTACTGTTCAACATAGTGCTGCTAATGTACCTAAACAAACTGATCTAATTGCTGAACATGATTCTGATAAATGTTCATTGGTTGAGGCTGAGACTAATAATTTCAAAACAGATGGTATGGTTGATAAAAAGGCTTTTGATGAACTTTCAAACAAATTCTCAAAACTTGAAAAAACATTGCATTTCACTTGAAATTTCAATACAAAGAAAGGAGGAAAGTTTTCAACCTATGAAACCATGTAAAAATCCAGAATTTCTTGAATTTCGTGAATTTTTGAAATAAACGATTTAAAAGCTCACTTCCATGCCAAAGACTCGACAATATACAATTTGAAGAAACATATTTACCGTATGCATGAGAAAAGTAATTTAGTCAAGACTAAACAGACATTGATGCTATAAAAACAAAAATAATGAATTGGAAATTTTGTGGCTAAATTACTAAAGGAAAATGAGACTTCGAGAAGGCATCACATAGAGCTAAGTGACTCACCAAATAAACTAGAATTAAGTCTTTGGAACAAACAAAATCTTTGATGGCCAAAATGATGAACTCAAAGCTCAACTTCGTGGATAAGAGTTTCGCAATAGTTGCCTTAAAGAATGAGCTCAAAAACAACAGAAATAGTGTGAACACTAAGTCTCGCAAAACCATCAATTTTGGGAAACTAGTTGTACAACCACTTAGAAACCAATCGCTTAGACAACCGATCGTGTTTAAGTCCGAATCGACTAAATTTTTCAAAACACGGTTTGCCTCTCAAGTTGATGTGAAACAAATTTTGTCAAAACCAGTCACTTCAACTAATTTGCCTAAGAATTTACATGACATGAATGACTTGTTCAAGAACTATGATCTAGAAGAAGCTAGGAAAAAGGCACAAATTCGAAAAGACGGAATTTTAGGTGCAAGACCCAGGGTGATGAATTCTACGAGATTTCAAGGCATTGCTAGTAGTAGTACACCATTACCTAGGAACACTCAACTAAAGACTAGGGATTGGCTTGGATCTAAGAGTAGTTGCGTTTCGAATAAAGCTACTCCCATAACAGATCACTCTAAGAACTCTAGATCTATTTCTGAATCCAAACAAGCTGTTTGCTCGAATTGTCTGAAATGTATCTTTAATGAAAATCATGATAATTGTTTTACAAAATTCCTGAAGAAAGTAAATGCTCATGCAAAGGTTCAACCTGTTAAATCTAGGATTTACACTAAGTCATCTACAGTGCATATGAAGCAAAACAAACCAAAAACTTCGCCTAGATGGATACCAACTGCTAAATCTTTGGAAACTAGGAATAACGATAAGTCTTCCATTATGCATAAGAAGCTTAACAATCCTAGACCTTGCCATAAGTGGATATCGTCTGGTAGATTTTTTAAGAATGCTGGACTTAAATGGATACCTACCGAAAGTTGTTTACCAATGGCAAAACCATGGTTGACTCATGAAACCCCCAGGGTTTGGATACTAATGTCACTAACCCATATATATATATATATATATATATATATATATATATATATATATATATATATATATATATATATATATATATATATATATATATATATATATATATATATATATATATATATATATATATGCAATCAAGTTTGTAATGTTAGTGCAGTAGTCCTTACTCAACAGTGTGTATATCGATCACTACTACATAGGATGGATCAAATTCGGATGAATAAAGCACAAATTTATCCTATTTCGGAGATCCGTAGTCAAAGTTGATGTACATGCATTATGGCGTCTGCAGATAACACTTGAGACCCCTGTTCCTCAAAGAAAAAAAAAAGCGCATAATTCAAGGCGTTTTATCTTTAGTTTAAGAGAAATTCTCTCAAGAATGACCATTCTCATCTACATTCTCCATCAACGAGATTCATGCTTTTCCCATGCTCATTCAGCCATCAAATGGATCTACGTTCATTGGAGTATATTCCTATTTACTTGTTCAAATCAAAAATGGCAACTTCGGATGCAATTTTTGAAGGGGAGAAGTGTGAAGAAACTTAATGACAGTCATCAAGGGATCTACTTACCTTTGATTGTATTCTTAGTCTCTTGCTTAATCAAAAATGGCATTGGCAACATCGCATGCAATTTTTGAGGGGGAGAAATGGATCTACATGTTGATGGATGTTTGTATAATGGTCATACGACTCTCCAACGCCTAATGTTCCACTTACTAAGGATGACTGAGATTTATTGTTTGGATTTCATTGTTTCAACCTATGTTTGATAAAGAACCTGCGTGGATTTTCACCAACGCCTAAAGTTCCGGACATGAACAAAGAACCTGCGAGACATAGTTCATACGTTCGAGATCCCCGAGTTGAACAAAGTAGGAGACATGGGTTATACATTCGCGATGATATTAGCGACTATTTGATTACAGATATTCCAGAGCTTTTCCATCCATACATCATAAGTATTTATAATGTGGTTGGTGATTGAAATTGTGGGTTTCAGTGCGTTGCCGTCGGTATTGGTCAACACGAAGATAGCTGGTCCGATATTCGAGCTCTTTTAATGCAAGAGTTAGGCAGTCGCAGGGAATATTATACAAGTATGTGGTTGAATGATGGATTTAACCATATCGTAACTCCGGTAGCATGGTTCCATCGCGGATTTACACCGCGTAACATGGATGAGTATGCCAAACACGGGTTGGTTATTGCTTCACCGCTTAACCGCCGCTTGTATCTATATCTCCACGACAAAGTTTTACGTGCTTTCCGCTTTTTCCGTCCAGCTTATCACAATAATGCGGCCTCTTGTGATTGCCCGTGTGGGGACGCGGGTCGGTGCTCACTTCATTTATGTGACGCTAGACGGAAATTCACCACTTTCGGATAGTCACCCACAATGGGGAGCGTACCGATATGGCAAGGCATCCGCATGGAAAACTTTGTATTCTGATCGGCAACGCATGTATACTGACATTATTGACAATAAAAGAAGACAAATGTAGTAAATGATTACTGATTTATGTTGTAAATAATTATACCGAAAAAACATAGTAAATGATTACTGATTTATGTTTTAAATAATTATACCGACAAAATATTTTAAATGATTACAAATTTATGTTGTTATTATTTGTTAAAAGATTTATGCTCAGGTTCTCTTCCTCATCTTTTGTTAGACATAAACATACCATCTTTTGTTACGATTTATGCTCGTGCTCAGCTTTTTCCACATCTTTTGTTAAAGGAGTCGATGGCATTAGGTGGAGGGACATTGAGGTGTCATCAACACAACCGCTCGTGTTGAGAGTCCAGATTATGTGTCTTCTCCATCTTATGTGCCTCCCTCCGCTATATCTCCAAATGCTCGTGTTGAGAGTCTAGATTTGTGCCTTCTTCTCCATCTTATGTGCCTCCTCTCCGCCTATATCTCCAATGCATGTGAGGAAATGTTATTGATCGTGTTCGTGTTCTTCCTCATCCTTTTTACAGCCTCGCCTCGCTTTGACGTGCACGAGCGAGATTGTCTGATTGAGGAGGGCGTTCAGAGGATCGTTATGAGATCTTGGCATCCAAGAGACACATTTTAGAGTTAGAGTTTCGTGATGGAGAGAGATGGCGTGAAGAACATTGGATTGATACTACGCCTCCAAGTGATTAATCTTAGTTTTAGTTATCTTGTGTCATGATTCTAATAAACCCACTAGTCTCGCTTAGTTCCAGTGCACCTTTCTTTTATGTATTCAAGCTTGTAATTTTGAAAGTTGAACCATGTATCAACTATTAATCTATAACAAGCTTGGTTATTTATTCTATCATGTCTTTTACAAATAAAAGTATTTTTTTAAAAGTTTTAATATATTTTCAGGGTTTCACTTCTCCCAAGCAAATATTAATGATATTACTGATTTATGTTGTAAATAATTATACAAATTCTTTGGCCAGATGGAACGCAAGAATCCTTTCTTGTGTGATTATCTAAGAGGATTCATTATAGAAAGAACATCTTGTACACGCAAGACTTATGGTCAACCGTATTACGCATGTCCTTTTTCAGTGGTAAATAATCATACGTTTGCTTATTTACGTAAATATACAAATAATTCGTTTGTTAAGAATACATTTCTTATAATTTTCTGAACATGTAACATCCAGGAACAGAAGACTATGGGTGTGGATACTTTATGTGGAAGGATGCTTTTCAAAACAAGCACTTTAGTCAAGCCTCTTCTTCAACGCAGTGCTCAAACTGCGAAGCTAAAGATAATAAAATTGACATGCTAGAAACAAGAAACAAGATGAAGACAAGAATAAAGACGCTGGAGGCATCACTAGAAATGGCAAAGAATCCCGTGGATCACGCATGTCAGTCGGGTGCAATACTCCATGAGCTTATAGATGACATAAATAATCTTCATGTGTAGTAGGTGTTGTTGTTTTTAAATAATGTGTTAACGTTGACGTTGTTGTTTAATTAAATAATAACAGTTGTTGTTGTAGTTGTTTAACGTGTTAATGTTTAACGTGTTATTGCTGTTGTTGTTTAATTAAATAGAAACAAATTAGACGAATTTAGTGTCGACAACATTAAACGAATTTAGTGACGACAACATTAGACGAATTTAGCTTGAAATAGTTGGGTCCACCGAAAATATTGTCGTCACTAAAAAACCCCGTCCCTAAAAGTGTTTTTGCTTATATTGAGCGCAACGTAGTACGACAACATTAGACGAATTTAGCTCAATCTTTTGACAATGACATATTCTCGCCAAAAGTTTACGTTTAATTTTTCTTGACCTTTTACAAAGTTTATTAATCACACAAATTAAAAAAAGTAACAAAATAAAATCAATTAAACATAAAAGGAAAAAAGAGTGAAAAAAAAAGAAAAGGACAACAAAAAGCCAAAAGATAACAAAAAGACAAAAGAAAAATATATTATACAACAAGGAGGTGCCCTTTGTATAATAGGAGAGGTTCTTATAACTCACCTTAAAAAAGAGTGAGATCCTTTCAAGTTGTAGACACAACTTGCCTCAAGTTAAGGAATTATGAGCCATTGAATTTGATCCAATGGATCAAATCAAAAGAACTTCTTTTGATTTGAACCATTAGATCAAATCCAATGTCTCACAATTGTCAAACTTGAGTCAAGTTCTGTTATACAACTTGCCTGAGGAGCAATGACAAGTACTGTAACACCCCAACCGGCAAGGGTAGAAGTGTCACATTCTGGTATCATATCAGAACATATAATTAAAATTTTGCAAACGGAAACCTTACAAAATGAAATATCAAGTCATATAAACGAATGACTTACAAGAAGATTACAAAATCCAAAATATCAAATGAAATGAAAGTAAAAACAATGGCTCTTCAAAATGAGTCCCAAAGATAATAAGGTAACTAGGGTCGGTCCACTCAGATAATCCAAATCTCAGCCCATCAAAGCCCATCTTCCAACCTAAAACCTGCCGCAGGAAAAGAAATGCGGCTGAGCTTAAAAAGCCCAGTGAGCAGATATAACAAAACAAAAGCTAAACAAAATCAGAAATACAAAATGAAACAAAGGAAACAATAACAAGGTCACAATAGAAAGGAAACAATGAGTCAATGAGGAACCTGCAGAATACAATAGTAACATATATCCAGAAAGAACAGATAACAGAGGAGAACAAAGCAAGTAACACATCGATGACATATACATAAGCACATCTAAAATAACCAGACATACAATTAATCAGGAAAATCAGAATACATATAATCCAAACGGAAATCTAAAAGCTAGCGGAAGCAACTGATTAGAAAGTGAGCATGGCGTTCGCACAAGTCAAGTAACCCACGTTAATAACATAACAAGTATCATAACAACGAAATACTATCAAGAATAAAACATGGTAGCCACACGTAACAAGTAGGAATACAGTACTAACATTATAATTGAATGAATTAAGGACATAGCGGTATAACTAAACAAGTTAACAAGCCATACAACATAAGTTGAACCATTTACCCAATCAAGCAGTAGCATAAACAGAAAATTAACCATGGCAGGTCAACAATAGGCAGATGAGGATACTAATGGATAGTCATAGTCCACGAGATTAACTGAATGAAGTATACATGATAACAGACAAAACAATCGATTACGCACTAGTATGGTCACCAGACAAATCAAAGGGATCACATAATGTCGAGATAACATATAGTCGATGATAGCGACATGTAAATCATATAATCGCATATTAATCATATCGTATAGGTGGTAAAAAGAGTCACATAAAACATGTAATAGCATAATCAAATTCAATAATCATATAATAACCCGCACGGAATGGAACGATAGTCGAAGTAACGGAACGAGAGTATGACATATCAATGCAATGGAATATATATCTTGGTAGTAGAGTTAGTCAGCATAAGGTACCGAGTAATGGACAATTAATGTAATATGGTGCGCTGGGGAACATGATGGTACAATATAGGTATATCGAAGTGTAAGGGTTGTCGAAATCTATGAAGAGCCAAAATACAATACAATACAATCAATAGTGGCATTAGCAACCAAGATCTCGATAGTAGCCATTGTATTCGGAGGGTGACCTCGAATACCAAACCAATATGAGGGAGACCTCGAACCAATAGAGTAGCTAGCTCCCAAACTATGAGGGGGTGTATTGCACACACGCACCACATCACCAGAACAGATCAATCAATATCAATAACAATACAGTACAAATCTAGGATGCATCCATACCCCCCTGCAGAATAATAGTGGCCATTCTTGAGCGCGCATAATCAATACAGAATAGGGACGGTGTGGAGCATCACTCAACCACACTAGAGTCATGCCATTGGTGCATCAATGACACGACCATGTTACCTTCATTGCTAGGATAACAATATTTGGCTCGGGTATCAATCTGAAGGGTCAAACAAAGGTCCAAAGTGTAGTAATATATAAGTCTTCATAATCAGAGGTCCAATATCAGTGGTTCACAATCCAAAGGTTCATAGCAACAGTTCAATGTCAAAGTCCAATATCAAGGTTCAGTAACAGAGGTTCAATAACAAAGGGGTCAATAGCAATGGTTCAATATCAAAGGTTCATAGCATAAGTTCATGTTAGGAATTGGAAATTCCATATTGAAGTGTCGGTCACCCCAACTATTATCTAGCATAAGTTAACTCAGACATATCGTTATTTATGTTATTTAGTAGTTTATTAGTTAGTTATTAGCTTAGTTTAGCTTTAGTGTAACATCGTGAGGAAGGACGGGTCTTTACCTCACCGTATTTGCCTCGATCCACGCCCGATTGTGAGGACGCTTAGGTCAGAAACTATAAATATCCTCTACCTCCCAAGGTAGAGGCTTGAACTCTAATCTAACCTTGCATTTGTTTTGTTAAACCTCTCTAGAATTCTCTCATCTCTTTCACTCTCTAACAATGGCATACTTGTTTAATCATCTCCCTAGACCACCGAATCATCAAACAACATAAATATACGATCCTAACAATTGGCATCGTGAGCCTAGGTTTTGTTGTCTTGGTGATTCAAATGGTTTTACATGGTTTTTGTTGCGCTATGGTTTGTGTATAAACCTGCTTTAGGTTTTCAGTGTTGAATCACGGTCATGTTACTTATGTGTTTTCTTGTTATTGCAAAGCTATTAAACTATTTTTATTAAGTCGATTATGATTAGTTTTGAATCTGATCATGTCATCGCTCTAAGTCATGCGAGTTGGGGTTATTTTCATCAATGCGAGTTGATCAATTTCTTTATGCGAGCTGACGCTTTGATCATGACTTGTCTGCATTCGGCGTATCTAATGCGAGTTGTGCCAATGCAAGTTAAATCAAAGCGAAGTTAGTGGTTGTTTGACTTTGAGTCAAAAAGTTAAAAGCGACTTGTAGTTGTCTATATCGGTCAATTTGTCATTTTATGGTCAAAAAGTCATGCGATTTGTCAAAGTAGAAAAAAGATGTGAGTTGTCTAAATTGCTTTTTTGAAAGCGATTTGTGTTTTAAAATGGATGCGTTTTGTGAAAGGGTTGAAGCGATTTGAATGATAAATGAATAATATCACAATCTCACAACAAGTCATCACAACATCAACAATATTACAAGATTATTACAGCAGATTCAAACATCATCAACATACATCATAAACCTCACATCTAACCATCTACCAACACTCTTACACATCTACTATAACTCATCCAAGTTTCAAAGATCTCAGTTTGTTTGTGATTAAATGATAATACATCAAGACCATCATAGGGTTACTTTCACGACATACATCACTGTTAGGTCACAAGTTTTACAACACAAGCTTATAAGAGAAGAGATAAAGGCGGATGAACAAGTATCAAACACAAACACACAATATGAGTAGTATGGTTAGCGAGTGAGTGAATGAAAGAATAACTTGAACAACCAACCTCAAATGAGGGTTTACAATAGTTTATATAGGCAAGGAGCTAGGCAACACCTCTCCTTCCCTATTCCTTATTGGCTTGGGCCTCAGACTATGGGCCTTCTACATAAGTTCGGACCTTAAACAAACATAAAGGCCATAATAAAGCTACCTATTACATATGAAATATAAATACTTGAAATACTGCTTAGGAGTGATTCCAACAATCTCCTCAAGTATATATGAATGTAAACGGTGAAGGCGTTGATGTAATAGTAGCGAAGGACGCCATCCGACATTCTTCTTCTTGTGAGAGGAATAGTTTTGATTCAACAATCTCCCTAAGGTAGAGATTGTTAACTTTGAACAGCTCGCTTTGACGTCATCATTGACTTTGTTCTTTGATCATTGTTCTTTGTGGTGAAAGTGAGTATGTTGTTGTCGTGACCATCGCCGCTTTCTGTGTGTCGCTTCGTCACGCTCCAGTGTTCCACGCCATTCTTCAACATGCTCACACGCCTATGACGCTGGAATTCAATAATCGATGAAGTTCTCTAAGTCTTTAACTTTGTAGATTCTTTGGTTTGACGAAGAATCATTCTGACGGTTGTGTTGCTTTTGAATAGAACTCCATTAGTGATGATGCAGTGAACATGAGAAGAATCAAGACGATCATCCCGCCCGAGCTTCCATAAGAAAACATTGCAAACGGTTAGTAATAAGCGGTTTCCAGACTTACAAGTTTGAACTCGAGAGTGTTAAAAGATAGTGTGAAAACACAACTCTAATTCTTACAAAGGCCGCTCGAACCGGAGTCCCACAAGTGAGATAACGCTGTACCGGGCACATCTGCTGCCAGATGAGTCGCCGAGGTACACCAAGCATCACTCACGATCAGACCGCTTGAGACACACCCGCCAGAATCCACGGGAGTTACAAGCGACCGTCGTGGCGAGGTTGATGTTGACCGGCAGGAGTTTCCATTCAATCATTGAGGATCACGATGTGAACCTCTCATAAATGTTCTCGACGATTGCTAAGATCTGTGAAGGACTCGATATGAACCATTGAATCATCAAGATCTTATATGTTGATCAACAAGTGATAAATGTCAAGTGTTCCTAAGAGATCTTTTGATGAATCTCGGCTCTAGACTCAATAAATGCGTTTGGTTTTCCCGAGTGAGACTAGAGAGGGTCTCCTTCTTCATACCAAATGATCTCTAAGAGAAAGCCAATAGATTATGTAGGGTTCCCTCATGAGAATGAAACAAGTTTCGCTGAGAGAAACTGAGTGGCAAGAAGGTTTAGTGCATGCGCCATCGGGTCCATGACGACTTTTAATCTTCAATACCGGTGTCACTAAGTGACAACCAAGAGTATATGAATTGAACCCTTATACCCTAAGTTGAATAACTGAGGGCTATTTCTTTTACCCTTTACTTTACATTTCTTTTGATTCTTCAACTCCTTCTTTCTCCGATTCTCATTTTCTCCTTTTTACAATCATTCCTAATGACTTCTAACACTAACTAATGGTAGTGTCCTGGTAGATCCTCCGCTCAAGCGGATCATAGGACGGTTATTCCTAACCTTAGTCACCTTATAACCCATGACTAACCTATGTTTGCCATTATAACCATCGAAGTGAAAATATCTCAAAGGGTTTGTGAATGAAAAACATGTTTGAACCATCGAGAGATAAGTTTTGCATAAATACTCCCCTCCACATGTGCTAAAGAGTTTTAATGGTTTAAATGCACAAGTGAGGAAAGAGCGATTTTTTGAATTGATCCACTAAAGATAGACAATCTCCGCGAGACACGATTACGTTGAATAGTTAAAGAGATACATTGTCGCTTTTAGGTGACAACTAGTTTCATTAACTACCTTTGAAGGTGTAGACAAACCTTGGAAGGTTGTCAAACCCGTAGTTCATGTCTATCAAAAGTTTCTCGAATGGTACTTTCTACTCGAGACAAGTCCTTTCGAGACACGCTACATCACTAGCTAACTAGCTTGAAATTATTACCCGTCCAGACAAGTCTTTTCGAGTTACTAATGCTTTAGTACCGCCAATTCAGAGGTTAAGTCTCGAGGTACATGATTCATTTGCATTTTGTACAACATATTTTTTATCACATAATTTTTTCCCTCAAAATGGCATATAAGATGTTATATTTGAAACATTTTGAGAATAAATATGACCATTTTGAGTGTCATGGAAGAGCGACCAATCGTGAACAATTTGTGAACAAAGTTTTCATCAAATACCCCTCAACTAGTGATATAAACGTTGAGGTTTTGAAATCATATGGGAAGTACTTGTGTCTTTGAGCAAAACCTTGAAAAATGAAAGGTTTGATAGGTTTTACTCAAAAATAAGAAGCTTCGCTCCTTTTATAAGGATTGTGGCATCGAGGCGCACTACGTGGTCCTTTCTTGACAATTATGGTTGTACACGTTATGCTGTGCACAAGCCATTCACATATAAAATCATTCATCCAAAATCATATGAAGGAAACAATTCAAGGGGTACCAGAAGTGCAAGTGATGTTCTGTGAGCGCGCATTGTATGCTGAAAGTCGGTGATGTTTATCCTGGGTCTACCACCAACATAGCTCTCAAGCGTCTCGAATCGATCCCTTCGAACAACCGCTCATCAATCATGGTGATGATCCTTCTCACATCCCTTCTATCCTCGAGAGTTCCGCTTAGGATTCCCAACTTTCAGCGATATCCTTCAACTGCACGCCAATCCATCCCTAACCATCTTCAAGGTATGATCCCCGAATTTATGGAGCTCACTACATGCCATTAAGCGTCAAGTTCACCGCGGTAAACAATGCCGAAAGGTTTGCCGATGAGCGTAAGTTGTTTCGAGCTGGTTGATGTCGAAGATCAAGCCGTGGTGGAGTGAAGTTCACATCGCCGATATGATTCATGACCACCGATATCTTCGACACGCTCTTGATCACAATGCCTAATGAAGATGAGAACCCACTTGATGAATTCACGCTGAATTTCGCAATGAATTGTCTCATACGACCCGCACTTTGGCAAGATACATGTCTTCGATGTCGCTGAGTGACAAGTTCTCAAAGTCACCTCCGAGAATTCATAGTACTATTCATCTTGTCGTTGACTATGATATTCTTCAAGAATGTGTAGTCCCACTTAGACTTGAGATCAATGTGTTTGATGGCCACGATGTTCTTTGAGCAATACACTTCATGTTGAGACTTCAACCAGTGCCTTCAGAGTAGATTCTTCTGCTCGTGCCAATGATGAATCCCATACAATGCATCTTGGTCGTATGCTTGCACTTTGTCGTAAAACAAGTGATTTGCACGCCTCGATAGCTATGCGCTTGAGTAGGTAGTCACTGGAATGGAAGAGTTAATGATGTAGCGTATTTTTCTTGAACCGTCGCCACCATGGAGAAGAAAATCCTGTGTCCGTGTTGAAGAAATATCCGCGGGATCCTGGTTCATCCGTCACGATTGTTGGTAGAGGTTTGGTCCACAAGGTAATATGGAGGGTTGTTCCGCTTAGTGAAGTCGATGTTTGCTTTCGGGTCGAGCCAATCCATGTTGTTAGACATGGCTCGAGCAATGTTTTCAAGGTGATATTCAACCCGATTGCACTTTCCGAACAAGTTTTTCAAGAGGCGAACGCGCCATTCTTGATGCGCTCAACTCGGATTTCGCCATTTTCTTCACACGGAATCTTTCTTGCAAGATTTTGCATGCTCCAAGGTACTACCGCTCACCAATTCTTGACCTTCTTCTGTGGTAGGGAGTGTCATTAACAAGAGTAGCAAACCAATCAAATTCAAGAAGATTATCGCCATCAAGCCATGATACCATCGCCATTTAGAGTCGCTTTTCTTCTCGCTTTGAAGGCCTTGATGATGATGTTGGTTTCGCATTTGTTTTGGTGAGGTGGTTGTTGTCGGGCTCGTGGATCTTCTTCATCGTCACCACCGTATACTCAAAAGTGATCACCGCTTTATGAGTCCGGGTGGTAACTCGGAATCGTCCCCGAGGTTTATCAAGAGAAGACCGAGGTGATGGAGACTTATGTTGAGAAGAAGTCGATGCGAGGAGGTGGCATAGATGTAGATTGACCGATCGCTTCGACGCTTAGGTGCGAGTCCTTATCCTTATCATCGCATCTCTTGGCCGTTTGGGTTGATCACCGACTTTGCATGATGAACCGAAAGGAAAAGCAAGTAGACCTTCAAAAATTTAGCTTCATCCGGTAAACGCTCCGCATCGCTTTGACATTTGCATCACTAGTTTAGCGATTAACCCGCATTCGTAGAGACGCTCTTTTGGCCATTGTATGTTTAACCAATTGACGATGTTAGGGGTGAGTTGTCCGAAAATATTTCTCTAGTCACACCGGGGACAAAGGTCGAGAAGAAACTTGTGGGTTTGTTCTCTGTCGACTTCTCCAGCCTTTTGGACTTTAGGAACGACATCCAAGGTACTTTTGAGTGTAACCTTCAATCATTTCATTCAGCCTCCCGACGATGACTTCTCATGAATTCTCGAATAGTTTTCCTATCTTTCCGCAGATCTCGTCATTCTCATCATGTAAGCATCGCATTTGTTCAAAGATACCAATTAAGTTTCTTTGAAGCATGTCCTTCTTCTAACTTGTTTGATGATTTTCACAATTCTTGCATGTGTTTGAGAAACCAAGATTTAGGTGGTTTCTTCAATGGATTCGATGATGATCCGTTGACTTAGTTGATGGTGGTGGTGATGAATGAGATGAAGAGTCCGATGATGAGGAGACATGAGGAGACTTCATGTCCTTAGGAGTTTCGAGGTTTTCCTTTGAGCGAGTTGGACTGTCTAGAAGAAACTTTGTATAATCATCCTCGTCATCCTTAGACTTTTCTTTCTCGGCCATCAGCTTCTCAAAATCATACTCAATAGTGTCTTCAACAAAGTGTTGTTGCAGTAAGAGTGGTGGCACCGATCCCTATCGGGATGATTAACCGCATCGTGATCCTCGGAGAGTCAAGCAAGACCACTTGATCCTCCCGACCACCCATTTGATCTTTAGCAAATTCAATGCCTTTTGAGTGTGTCTGACGCTAGAAACTTTTTCCGTATGATTTATCCAATTGCTCTTCTTCTTCTTCTTCGAGCTCTCATCATAAGGTACAATACCGGAGTCTTCCCTTTCTTGGACACCGGAGGACTTGGAGGTTTTGTCATTGAGGCAGTGTTTTCTGTTGCGCTTGCAGAGTAATGAACCTCTTCATCCTGCTCCGCAAGATTCTTCGTGAGCTCTCATCCCTAAGTTGTCTTTGAGGTTCAAGTGTGGAATAGGTTCACTTCCTTTACGGAACAACTTATAGAAGGAGCTTTCCTTGTGAACCTTCCTTGACTCACGTAACTTGTTGTGCTTCTCGCACTTCCTCTTCTCGTTCTCCGATGTGTGTTCCGTAAGATTTTTCGTCAAGATGACCAACTTTGCCTTGTCTAACCGCCCGTGATATCTCTTGTCACGCTTCGAGCTCGACATCTTCGCCAGAAGGAAATCGGCAGACAACACCTTGTTTCTTTGTGGACGCTTCCTTGATTCCGACAGAGAATAGGTTCCGCCAACATGTCGTGATTGTCGGGGTCATTGAGCCTCTTGGGAATATCGTGATGAAGTCCAAGTGCTCAGATCAACAGCTTAGTATATCCGATGTAGGAATCTTTGAGCCAAGTTTGTTGAGAAATGACATCATGTCATCCCAAATCGTAGCTTCAATAGCGATGTGTTTCATGTTGACGAAGGCCCAAAATATTTGCGCTTCCATGAGCTTAGGATGCTCATAGCCGCTATCACGACCGTAAAACAGACTTGGTGATGATCATGTGAGTGTTCTCCATGGTTGAGGAATACCTTAAGCTCTACACGAGAGTGCTTAGTGATTACCCCGTAGCCTCATCATAACCGATATTGATTAAGAATTGAGAGTTAACTCTTCACAGTGTGGCATAAAGTTTGGTTGGATTGACTTCAGAATAAGGAGAGCAACCTTAAGTCTGCAGTGTAATAGTGACTTGTTTGTGGTTCGTAGTCATCACATGTAGCCCTTCCTTTGACCCTTTCCATAGTGTTCCGTAACTGCTGGATGTAGATCTCGTGAATGGCTGCAGAGTGAGTAAGCATGTTCGATACGGATGAGTCTTCGTAATATCGATAGCAATAAGACATGAAGATTCAGCAAGTGAGGTGTCAAAGTCAACACGGAGGTTATTCTTTTCAATCTTCATTGATAGCCATGAGGATAGATATCAAGAATGGAGAGAACTTCTGTGCATCCACATTCATTTGTTCACCATGTCGTGATTCAAATAACATTAGCCAAAAGAACCAACATATCGAAAGACATAATGTTAGTCACCGTAAGGTCTTATTGTTCAATTATTGAATGTACAAGTGTCAATGATTGTTACGAGTCCTAAGTCACTTGTATGTTCAATAATTCAATGATGTCGTGAAATGTTTCGTGAGTTAGTTAACTTTAAGTTTTAAAGTTTATTTTATCACTTATTGTTCACAACATATCAAACGATTTAAGTTTATTAGTGACATTTTTGGATTCGTGATGATATGATTAGTTTATTTACAAGTTTGTACAAGCAACAATTCATCATGAAGGTCAATCCGTGGTTGCGTAGTTTTGGCAAAGTTATGCGAGATGTGTATGATATATGCTTAGGCGACTCACGCAGAGAATCTATCTTACGCCGTAAGAAATGTTACGCCGAGGAAAAGAGACATTATGCGTAGAGCTTATGCGTAGCATATTATCCTTACGCCGTAAGGTTACTCGTAAGAGTTGTCCTTAAGCGTAGGGTTCATCGCTTACGCATATCCTTCACTGTGATACGCCGTAGTCCATTGTAGAACCTGCGTAGAAGCTACGCAGAAGACAAGTCTTACGATAACAAGCTACGCGTAAGGTGATCCTTATGCGTAGATTAGTAACCACCTTGATTCTGAATGTTACGTGTAGCAAAGGCCTGAAATAAATCCATCAAATCATCAACATTAACACATACATTCATTTTATCAATAGATCATGGCATTAACATATGTTACGCTTATGTAGAATTGCATACGCGTAGACTAAACCCTAGATCTACGCGTATGGATTCTAGCCATAGATTAAGCACCAAACTTTTTCTGGTATATCATAGACGTTGTGAGAACATGTAGACCAAGTTTTAACACTTATTATGCAGTGAATCAAAAACACCCAAAGTTTATGAACTTTAAACCCTAGTTTCGAATTGATGTCCAATTCGTGTTTCTGGGTGGTTATAGACTATGGAAATCATCAATTCAACAACGTAAGAGTATAATACAACAATCTTTTTGATCAAATCACTTATCATTCGAAAATACCCAAATCGACTTATAAACCCTAGTTTTCAAAAATCTTCAATTAGTGGTTCTGGGTGGAATTTGATGGTTAAACTGGTATCGTTGATGTAATAAGAACGCTTTGACACAAATCATTTCACCCCAACACACAAGAGTTGATTGTGTGTTCTTACGCATAAGCGAGAACACAAAATCACTCGAGAACATGTTTTAGCCGAGGATTTACTTGAGATTCAAAACCATTGTTTAGAAACATGATCCAAACACGTAAACACTTATGCATTGATAATCGAAAGCACGGATTTGTAAAACTAATATGGACCGTAGATGATATTAGGTGAAATAATTAATGTGATGGAAATAAATGAGGTGGGTGGAGTATTTTGTATAAATTAACTTTAAGGTTTTGATGCTTATAGTCCCTCCACCTTTCCCTTTTCACACAAAGCCTTTAACTTCCATTTTGGTTACCAAACTAAGATTTTTGAAAAGAACTTGACGACACTCCCCTCGACTTGAGAGAATAATGAAAGGTTATTAATTAAAGTCCAGGAGTGTCAATGAACCGTAAATTTACCACCATTTGTAGAAAAATCAACCGAGATGATAACATGCAAGTACGCTTGTTTTGAAGCAAGCATGGATTATTTTTTCCCTCAACACTTGATCGGAAAATATCAATTTTGAAAGATAAAAGTGTTGACGGAAGAAATGTACTTGCTATGTTGAAAGAAATATAGATTAGAAGAATATTTTTGTTGTTTTATCGGATTTTTTATATTTTGTATTTTGTTTTGAAAATTTTATGTACAAAAGATGTTTTGGTGTTTGACAGTGTTTTTAAGATCGCTTTAAGAGGTCATCCAATTCCTCTTGAGTCAACACCGATACCAATTCGTGGACCAACTCATTAAACCTTTGGGAGGCAAGGCTTTGGTGAGCGATCCGCCAATTGGTATTCGCACCACAAAGTATAATTCAACTGCACTGCTCCACGTGGTCCTTGATGAAATGATAGCGTAGATCGATGTGCTTTGATTTCGAAAGTGTCGAATCGAGGTTGCACGAGATTGCAATGGCACTCGATTGTCGCAAAGACATCTGGATTCATCAAATACATAACCATAGTCTTTGAGTTGTGTTCTCATCCAAATGACTTGAGCACAACACGCGGACATGGCTACATATTCGCGCTCGGTTGATGACGATGTATAATCCTCGCTTTAGATTGCCAAGACACCGCTTATCACCGAGAAATTGTAGAGCTCCTAAAGTACTTTTCCTCGAGTCTAAGCATCCTGCGTGATCGCCCTCAAAAGCTATTAGTTCAAAACCGAATCCTTCTGGATACCGGATCCCCAAATTAATGGTTCCCTTGATGTATCAGAGGATTCTTTAGCCTCGAGAGGTGGGTTTCAAGAGGTCGCGATCGATAACGGGAGCATAGATAAACGGCAAAGACAATATCGTGTCCGCTAGTCGTTAGATACATGAGGGACCCAATAATACTCGGTATTTGGTGGGGTCAACTAATTTCCATGTAAATCAAAGATTCAGCTTCTTGGTATGAGTCATTGGTGTGGCATAAGTATCACAGTTTTCATTCCAAATTTGTTTAACAATTCAAGGGCATATTTGACCGACTCTAAAATACCACGGGTGATTGATGAACTTATGTCCTAGAAAGAACGAAGTTCACCCATCATGGACATTTCAAAATTTTTCTTCATGAGTTTTGCAAAAGCGATTGAAAACTTTTATGTGTCGACCCAAAATGATGTCATCCACGAATTTGAACAATTAAGATGTGTGCCCGTGATATTGTATAAAAAGAGTTGGGTCAACCGAGCCTTTGGTGAAATTATTGGCAATGAGGAAAGATGATAGCTTATCGCACTACGCCCGAGGGCTTGTTTGAGACCATAAAGAGCTTTGTTCACTTGTAGACATGGTTCGGGAACTCAGATCAACGAATCCATCCGTTGGTCGACATAGACCGCTTTTAAGTTGTCCATTGAGAAACGCCGCTTTGACATCCATCCGATAGACCGTCATATTCATATGAGCCGCGAATGCGAAATATCCGAATGACCTCAAGACGAGCAACCGAGCAAAAGATTCTTCAAAGTCTATCCTTCTTCCGACGATAACCCTTAGCAACTAGACGTGACTTGTTTCGATGACGCCCTTCAAAGATCCAATTTGTTTTTCCAATCCATTTTAGACCAATGACGACCCCCGTTGGTCTTTCAACCGCCCCATACTTCAAGACGCTTGAATTGGTTGAGTTCTTCCCGCATGGATTCAATCCGCTTGTCTTTTGTCATTGCGCCTTTAATGTTTTAGGCTCGACATTGGCGTAAGGCGAGTGCATAAATGCAATGTTCACCGTCTCGAGTGAAGACGTTGTCTCGTGAACGACCGTTGATTCGGGTTGCCAATAATGTTAGCCTGAGGATGGTCTTTTGTCCATCTATGTAGAGGGTTGATGTTGGTATACATTGTGCGATTCGAGGATTCAAATGGTTTGTTGAAGATTCCGCAACATCCGTGCGCTAGCCTCATTTGCAAACGGGTGAAGAACGACGGATCAAAATCTGCAGCGGGGTACTTCATTCGTAATATCATCACCGTTCATCATTGTTGGCGGTGTGTTCAATCGCTGTGTTAGAGTCAATTGGTGTAGGTGCATCTTCATGAAGAGTTGTTGTAGCAGTGTATCGTATAGGAATATTATCGTTGTGCAATGAAACAATGGATACACCAGAGCATCGCTCATCAATATCGCTGTAACGTAGGAGCAAATAACCTTTCCATTTGTTGACGAGTTAATCGAGGGCTTTCTTCACCGATGATGGGATTGAGGAAGTTTAAACGTTGTGACCGGTTCTAAGTCGTTATACTCGTGGCCATTTCCGTGAGTTCATCGAAATGAGCATGAATCGCTTCCATTACCTCCTTAGTTCGACGATTCAAGATTCTGAAACCTTTAGAATTGTCACAAGATCCAATAAATACCCAATATCGCCTTTTGCTTTGAGCTTTCCAAAGTCATCACGATCATTATTCGGATAGCAAAGGGATCCAAATACATGAAAGTGTTTGAGGTTCGGTTTATAGTTGTGACAAGCTCAAAAGGTGTTTTGTTGCGTTTGTGATCATAGAACGGTTTGAGTATAGCATGCGAGATCTGACCGCCCATAAGTAATCGTGAAGTTTAGCATTGATTAACATTGTTCTTGCAGCCCACTAACGCTCGTTTGCAGTCTTTCAACAACTCCGCTTTGTTCGTGTGTCCGCGCAATAGATGTTTGATGTCGAATTCACTTTCTCATAAAATTCACGAAGGGTTTTGTTAACAAATTCGGTTCCTTTGTCTGCTCGATGATTCCGACGGTGTTATGGAGTCGAACTCGTATCTTTGTGAGAAAGGTGATGATCATTTGTGAGCTTGGTCTTTGCTACGAAGAAAGTAGACCCAAGTCCATCGTGAGTAGTCATCAACAATTACTAAGATGTAGCGTTTGCCATTGATCGCTTGCACGCCGCATCGGGCCACACAAATCCATGTGAAGAAGATGAAGCACATGCCGAGAGTCGGTTCCACCTTTGAAGGAAAATGAGCACGAGTGCTTTTCCTTGTTCACAGTCGAGCAAAGGTGATCTTTGAATACCGGAATCGTGGGAGTCCTTCAACTAGTTTGTGTCGAGCAAGGTTGGTGATGGTTTGAAAGTTTAAATGTGAGAGACGACGTTGCCATAGCCATGATTTTGTAGATGTTGCCTTTGAAAGTAAGCAAATGGGAGAGGAAGCAACCATGTCTTGCATAGAGATAGTGTAGAGACTAGAATTACGCGAGCTGACATAAGGTCGCTTCCTTGTAGATCACGAATGAAACAAGTTTTCTCCCGAAAGCAACCTCCAAATCTCCATCACAAAATTGACCCATCGAAACAGATTGTGACCGAGGCCTTCCACATAGTAAACCCCGCCGATTTCGATGTTCCCATTAACATAATCTCAGAGCCCATGATGGTCGCTGGTGATCGCTCTAATCGACGCTGCAATGAACTTTGCAATAAAGTTTGATAACAGCTTGAGATTGCCTGTCATGTGTCTGGGAACATCCGCTATCAACAATCCAGAGAATGATCTCATCACCGCATTACACACGCGACACACGATGGAATAGAAGTAGATTTGGAACCCGAATGTGAGAGGGTTCCAAGCGTATATGTTGACATACACACATTTATAATTTTAGGCATCCATTTAAACCTAGTGTTATATATCCATTTCGCCATCTATAACTACTTTGCTTTAGTCTTAGTGAAAGCACTAGGTGGTACTACATTCTTAGGAGGTGAAGTGAGCTACCGCGATAGCAATGGTTGCCTTAGAATCTAAAGATGGTGGTTTACCTGCACGCACTTAGAATGATTAGTGGGCCTAGAGGTATTCCGATTCTTAGGATTCCGTGAATCTAGAGATTATAGCTTTAGCAACACATTTGTCATGACAATTAGAATTCATACTCTTTTGACAAATATCACAAGGTGCATCGATCGAATATCAAAGGTACTTAACTGTTTAGCATTAGTTACATCACTATTGCTATTACATTTGCCGACGCAACATCTATAGTGGAAGTAACATGAGTTTTATTCGAGTCCTAGGGTGTTCTTCTACTTTAGCATTCCTTATTGATCTTTTCTTAGGTCGCAACTTCCTATTCTTCGCTTGAGTGCTCCTAGGTCGTGAAGTGCGGACGGTTGGAAAAGATGCAACTATTCCTGCTTTCAAGAGAGGAAACACATTAGCAACTTGTGATTTGGCGGTGGGAATTCTAGGTTCATGATTACTCGGTGTGGTGGTGCTAATCTCTTAATCACAGAGGCGGAGTTGTTCATACTTTCCTAACATTTCCGTAACTTAGAGATGGTGTGAATCGATCTTGATTTTCGTAACCTAATATTACCAAAAAATTCATGACATCTCTAGTGTGAGCAAGATAGTGATCAAGTTCATTAGATGCTTCATCTCGAGTCTTTTGAGTAAATCAAATATGACACCATATTCTCGCTAAACTTTAAAAGTTCTTGTTCATATTTTGAGATTTGAGTTTTAAAAGACACGCTTTTGATCATCCAGCTGCTCAATTTTAGGATCAAGATTGTGCACTTAATTGAGCGATTTTCTTTTGAAAACTAAGTTGATGGTTGTGAATATCTTTTCACACCATTGAAGACGACGCTTTGCATTGTGAATTTCCGTGTAATCGCTTATTTTTCGCGCTTTAAAGACTCGATCCGGAAGCTAACATTATCGGTGTTTTCAACAAGAATAACAAAGTGTCAACAATATCGCAGAGATATGATCGATGCATATGGCAAACGAATAGAATAGCACAACATTATGGATATCAAAGATGATAACATCTTCCAAGAGTCGATCAACATCTTTTCTCAACAGCTTTTTCGCTTTGTGTTAGTAATAGATGTTTCGCTTTTTCAAAACGCTTTTCATTACCCCAAGTTCCTTATGAAAATCCTTTTCCTGTGCAATTGCACAACTTTTCAAGTTTTTAACATTAGGTAAAAGATTTTTCCGAAAATGTCTCTTTGTTCTCGCCACGGAGGCGATTGAAAATGTTCAACTTTGATTTCGTGATCGATATTCTATCTCATGTTGTAAAATTTTGAGGTCACCATGAAAATGTCAAAATATCAAGAATTTTTCGATTTTCAGTTGTGAGTTTACTTCGCTAATGGAAGGTAAAGGACCATAAGTTTGTGCAAAGACTGCTTTGGGATTAACAATAGAAGACTCGAGTGTTTTGATGATAACCCTGGTGTGTTAGAAGAATCCGTTGGTGTGACAAAAGTGACCGCTGCTTTTATAATTAAAAGGTTTGTTGTAAACAACATTTTTAATTTTGATCGACTCGCCTTCTCGCATCTAATTCCTCTTGACGATGATATTCAACAACACTCATGACAAGATTATCAATTTTGTATTCTGTGACCGAAACTTCGTGAGTTGGTTTGAATGTTTTTAGTGAAAGCTTTGGTTTGTAATCACTAGATTTTTCCATATCCATTTGGATTAGGTTTTAAGGTAAACTTTTCAATAGTCATATCGATTCACCATGTTTGTAAACAATGCTTTAAACTCTTTAAGTTTGTTTTGCAAACCGAGAATTTCGCAAGAAGGTCATCTACCCGATTCGTTGAATGCTTTTGTATGCGGAGAACTGCTTTTGACAATTTAACAACTCGGCCTTAGCATTTTGATTTTCCAAGGTGAGAGCGTTAATTTGCTTTTTATGTTCATGTTTGCTTGTTCTAATTCGGACAACAAAGCATTCTTCGAGGCGGCTAGATCACGATCCGTCTCTAAATATTTTTCGCTTTTGATGAGATTTTGCAAAGCGGCTTCAAAACCTTTTCACGGTTTTCTTGAGTTTTGAAAAGTTGAGTTGCATTTGTAAACATTCAAAATCCTTGGTTAATGCTGCATTTTACTTTTTAAGGATTGATTTAATGCATAACATTCCTCCATTTTGATTTTATGGTCTTGAATTAACCGAGCAAAATCCGGATGAGGCAACAGATCATCTTGTTCAACGTGAGTCTCAACATGATCATTCTTTAGATCCTCAAGTACGACCACGAGTCAATTTGATTATCAAAGGAGACCATAAGGTCATCTTGATCGTCAAATGTAACTTCTGTGGTTAACTTGAAAATCATCAAGAAGATGTAAGACTCATTTTGAATACCGATCCGTCCGGATTCGTATATTGGCGGAGATATTAGTTCGAGATATGATGATGGTTTGTTCGGTACCGAGACAAGCCATCGTTGTCATACATCTGGGCTCAGATCACTCATGTGCGGCTCATGCATATTAGCCATCAACATAACAATGATTCTACGCAAATCCTCCATATCATCATCCGAGTCTCGATCCGCCATAAAGCTCATTCTTTGGTTGTGAGAGATCCACCGACTTCATCCTTAAGAGCCAAAAGTAAGGCCTCTTTGAAATAAGCACTTGCCCCTAGTCCTTGGCTTTGGGCATGCATTAGCTGTGTGTCCTCTCATTGCGGTTGTAGCATCAAGACCATTTAACCGATTTTGAGCATTTCCGGTTCCACCACTTGAGCTCTGTTGTTATTCCTACCCACAAGATTAAACCCTTGACCACCGCCCATCCGACGACCATAATCACGATTACGAACTTCAACACGTCCATTGTTCACACTTGAGTCCGTGTGTTAGATGAGGAACGAATACGATTGTTGGATTTGTTGGTAACGCCAAAAGCATTAGCAATCATCACAAATCCTTGTTGCAATGCTTCGATCGGATCTGCTTCTCGGAGCTTCACCGACATATGCTTGAGCATTGTTCTTGTATGGAACCAATTGATTTTGTTGAGGTTGAGGTTGTTCTTGTGAAGGTGTGTTGGAAGCAGTTGGTTGAGTTCGTCGTTGAGAGGATAATTCGCTGAGCATACAAGGCAAGTTGTTGATTGTCCGGTTGTGATTGTTTAGCAATTTGAGCACGGAGAATCCTTTCCGATCAACTTCCTTCTCATGAGGCTTCAAGTAATCGTACAACAATCCATAAGTAGAATGATGCATATTCTTCGCTTGACGGAGAAAATGACATACTTCTCCCATTCGGACCAAGACTACTCGGGAACTTAGTATTCACCGCAATTCTTGGCATGATGATGTTGTGTTTATCCAAATCATTGATTATGTCGAAAATCGATGATGATATGACTCGAGTGTCTCTCCGTGTTCAATCATGAAGTGTTCATAGGCCAAGTAAATTTTGGATTCCAAATCCTCCCGATTGAGTACCGATCCTTCCATAAGAAGACGAATATGATCCCACATTTTTATGCGATCTTTTGAGCATCAACACTACGAAGAATTGGGTTTGGTAATCCTAAGAGGATGTATTCCATTGCAAGTTCATCACCTTCATAGTGTAGAAGTTCAGAGGATTTAAATCGCAATGTGAGCAATGTTGGTTTGTTCATCTCTTGGTGGAACAAAGAGTTGGATCTCCTGCATAAGGATGACAGAGGCATCTCAAATGGACCTTCCAAGATAACCTTCTTTAAGAACTTTCCATGTGGCTTCTTCGGATCACGTAACCTAAAGAACCTTATCACCCATTGATCGTAGTTTCGGAGTGAGCATTGGAGGTCTATCAAGTGATCCAACTTCATGAATTGATTGTTGGTCGCTAAAGCTTCACACATCTTAGCAAACCAAGTGGGTTCCTTCATAGTGGTCCGTGATGGATGTTGATTGAAATCGGATGTGTAGGGTTGAACTTGAATGCTTGGTTGTGGTTGAACCATTTGTGGTTGTGGAATTGCACCAAGTTGTGGGGTATGTTGCTGATTAAATTGTTGTTGATAAATAGCTTGTTGTTGATTCCATTGTTGATGTTGTGGAGTTAATTGTTGTTGTTGTTGATGATTATAAGTGTGAGGGAAATAGTTAGAGTATGGTGGTTGAGACATGATGATAAACTTGTGTGGTAAAGATGGATCTTTGTAGTCGAATGAACCTTTGTTGATGAAGTATCCTTAGGCGTAGGAAAGACAAGAACCAAGTAGCACTTATGCGTAAAAACACAAAAGTTACGGCGTAACAAGAATAGTTACGCCAGAGGATTTAGCTTACGCGTAAAGGTGAGAAAAGACTAAAGTTATCGTAAGCGAAGAAGTTAGGCGTGAAAGTTAGGCGTGGGATTACCTTGTCGTGGGACTAGGTCTACGCGTAAGATGAATCTTAAGCGTAAGATTTTCTACGCGTAAGCTTTATGCTTGCGTAAGATTAGGATTTTATCCCAGTGATCTTTACACTTCACAAAGGCAAAGATATCCAAAGTCGACGATTTTCGAGACTTATCCAAGTAAGAAAACACGGAATAAACCGTAAAATTGAAGATCAAACCAAGGAAAGTCTTACGCGTAATTTTAGGGTTTTGTTACGCGTGAAGATTACTCGTAACTTTGATTCTATCCAAATGTGTTTCTAAACCGCGGTTTTGTGTGTTGAAATAGCTTCAATAACACCGAAATAACACAAAAGTGTGAAACTTGATGATCCAAAGCACTTAAAACAAGCACGCGTAGGATAACACTTTCGTACAAAACAAGCTTAAAAACAAGGAAAACACGAAAGTTCCAAACTTTTGCCAAAACCAATAGTTTAACACCTAATAACGTTGAAAGTACAAGAATCTTGGATTCAAAAGTGTAAAAATTAGTTTTAAGCGAACCAAAGATTGTGTTATCTTTCGCGTAAGATCCAAAACCAAAACTTCAAAACAAACAGTACACCCAACTATTTGGCGATTGATACCATCGTTAGGTCACAAGTTTTACAACACAAGCTTATAAGAGAAGAGATAAAGCGGATGAACAAGTATCAAACACAAACACACAATATGAGTAGTATGGTTAGGCGAGTGAGAGTGAATGAAAGAATAACTTGAACAACCAACCCTCAAATGAGGGTTTACAATAGTTTATATAGGCAAGGAGCTAGGCAACACTCCTCTCCTTCCCTATTCCTTATTGGGCTTGGGCCTCGACTTATGGGCCTTCTACATGTCGGACCTTAAACAAACATAAAGGCCATAATAAAGCTACCTATTACATATGAAATATAAATACTTGAAATATGTTTAGGAGTGATTCCAACAATCACAGATCCATTTAAATTCATCATCGACCTTTGGAAGCATTCTTTGATAATGTTCGAATCATATCAGAAATGATAATAAACAACTTGTGCTTAAACCTTTCGTGATATTCGGATAAAGGACAATCAAGATTAAGAAATTAAATTAATATGACTCGATCTCAGTTATTGTTCCTTATGTGAGTGGTACTTCAAACACATAGATATCATTCGATCTATTCACATAGGAACGTTACATCATAGATCTTGTTAGGGTTTGCTTCTTTGAATATCCGAAATAATTGAAAGAAAAGACAATAACTAATTTGTTATCATCTTTCTCTCCATTCGGTTTAATCATAAAACAAAGCACTAATCTTAAACCTACGGTGTTGTTATTTTTTTTAACTTCTCAAGCACCGCTCATCATGTGGTAGCCATCCACGTGGCGTTGATGTTCACGCCATGCCATCCCGTGGCCACGATGATGACTCTCAAGCCATCCCCGTGGGAGGTCACCATTAAGATCAATAATAAAAGTTGATTGTTGTTGGAAAGGTTTCTTTAATCCGATTGTTATATGTTTTATTGGAATAGAAACAAATGGCAGAACAGTTTTGTAATAATAGAAAGAGGCGATGATTCTAAGATGAGGGCTGAAAAGATTATGTCATGAGTTTTGAGATTAGGGTAGAGATTTATTAGGGTTGATGTGTGGTAAGTGAGTCTTTTTATACACCCGATTTTTAGGTTAAGATTTATTCTGTATCTGTTTTAATAACATGGGCCGTATGATTGGTCGTGGGCTTTGGATATTTTACTTGGACCGGACGAGTGATAGTGGTAATTTTCATGGGCCGAATGTTGAATCAATCAGATGGGCCTTCATTTGTTATTTGCGGTATAGAGTAACCGGGCCTGGATGTGATTTCATTTGAGGTTAACGAAAGTTTTTGAATGTGTGTGACATTATGTTCAAAATCATATTCTCGAACCATGCTTGACATTTGGATGTTAAATATTGAAACGGATTGATTTTATTTCGGCTTGTCAGACTTGATAAGTTAATCTAATTTCATGGGCTTTAATGATTGAACGAGTTGTATGAGCAAGTTTCGTTTTTGTAACTTGATATATGGAACCGTAAATTATTATGAAACGAACTGACTTGATTTGGATAAATATAATTGAGCCGTTTATTTTATCAGGATTTGGATGAATATAATCATCTGTATAAGATGAAATGGATCGGGTGTTATTATTTGTATCAGTTAGACCATTTGTAATCCCCATTGGACTTGAGCTATTTGTTTTTGGATCGGATGATAAGTCTGGGCTACTGAGATTTGATAATATGAAGTTTCATGATATTTGGACCGTATGAGATTTTGATTATGCGATTTGTTGAAATGCTGAGATTTGATAACAAGATTTGTCGAGGTATGAGATTTGATGATGAGACTTGTTGTGATGATGTTTAACAATTTGGTTTCTACATTTTCACGAAGGATATTACGGCACGGCTTGAACTGATGATTGGACAATATTGACTATGGGGTTGTTTAGACGGTATTTCTTATTTGGATTTGAAGTGAGGTTTTCGGGCGCGTTCACTTATTTCGTCTTCTTTCTTTCTTCCTTTTCGCGAAGATGACTTGTTTGGGAATTTATAGAGTGTGATAAAGACTTGGCTATTTAGTTACTGTTGTGATTCTTTCTCGCTTAACCCACAACATAGCTATCACTTTGGTGTCTCACGCAGTTGAGGATACGTCAAGAGTTTTTGTACATTGGGTACACCGTTTCTTCTTCACAAGTATTAGTACAAGCTTAAGTAACGAATCTGAGGAATTTTACGTCATGTTCAAGTTTGATATATCGGGTTTACTTCTCCATGTGGTCACTACAATAGCCGTCAGAATACGTGAATGATGTGTTTACCAATGGATTGATTGGTTGAGATGTGATCAACAATTCTCATGATATATTCAATGCCACTGAATGTCAATGAATGTTCACAGTCTAAGCAAAATCTTTCAAGAATCTTCAACGTCAGTCATGATCTTTCAAGATGTTTGCTTATGACAAGAACTTTTCGTGCAAATGGTCGTACATGTTAATGATGCTTCCGAAAGTTCGAAACCATCATGGGGGAGAATCGTGTACTTTGATGTTTTACGGTCAATCTCAGTGGGAAGTAGTGTATACTACTCGACTTAGTATAGTTTGTGAAGTTGTCTACATATGGGTAAAGAATTGTTGATGATGTTGTTGATGTTGGATAATGAACCGTTGATGAACCGCTGCATGTTCCCCTAAAACAGATATTCACCGAAACCAAAGTTGTCATCACATTCAAGCAAACATTGTTTACGGGTTTCTCTTGATTTTGTAAAATCCCGCGAAAAAATCTATTTCTCGGTTTAAATTATAGATTTGTAAAATCCCGTGACAATGGAAACATCTCGGTAATTGTAAAGTGCATTTCCGGATCTATCTTACGGTTTATTCTTGGTTTTGTAAAATCCATGAAGAAACTATTTCTCGGTTTAAACCATAGAGTTGTAAAATCCGTAATGATGGAACCATCACGGAGAAAGGAAAGCGTATTAGGGATCTTATTTGATCTTTGGTGATACGGTTTACATTTGAAGAAGAGATAAAAGGTGTACTTCATGAATTGGATGTGTGTTTGGATATTCGTCATGGTAGTTTGGTTATTACATGGTTTTACGGGGTTATGTGCTTTTAACCATGGTGGGATGAAAACCATTATCATAGTTCACTTAAAGCGTCAAAGGAGGCTAGATGTGAGCTTTTAACCGTAAGATGTGACAATGGGGTTAATTCACTATTATTTATTTGAGGTTGAAGTGAAATATCACGGCGAGTGTACTTAGTATCTAAAGGTATCGGGGATGGTTGGATGAAGATTCTTCAAGATCCTTGTTCGAGCTTATTATAAAAATGAAGACTTGTAAATCTAGTTATTGTTGGGTGACTTTTCCTTTTCTTTTACCACTTGGGGAATCGGGCTCTTACCACCACAAAATAACTATCACTTTAAGGAGTTACGTTGTAGTGCTCGATGTCACATTCAATTGTGGATTTTCAAGAGGTGATGTCGTCTTATACTTGATGGTTGGTTGGATGAAGAGTATAGAGTACTTAGAGATTCAATGGAGGATGAAATCTCAAAGACGCTCTTTGTTACATATGTGCAAGTGTAAGTCACGAGTTGAGTTGTTTTACTTGAGTCAAATTCATCATATTGGGTTTTCTCCATCATTTGTCACGACAAAGAGCCTCTTGAATGATAATGGGGTTGATTATAAGTTTGCCAAGAGTTGATGAAGAGAGAGATAATGACGTTTGAACACAGCAGTTCAAGCCTCATTCCTAAATAAAAGAAAAATGTATGCGCTTGAGGCGCTTTATCTTGGAAGAAGAGAAATCTTCATTAATGACCATTCTCATCAACATGCTTCATACTTTTTCTTGTGCTTTCAGTTATCAAGTGAACCGGACTATCGTTGCTAGTTCTCTTATTCCACTTGCTCAATTAAAATGGCGATGGCGACATCATTTGCAACCTTTGAGGGGGAGAAGTGTGAAGAGACTACATTTTAAAGATATTCACTTGTTTAATCAAGAATGGCAACTCCGTATGCAATTCTTGAGGGGGAGAAGAAGTGTGAATTTACAACATGTTGATTGACGTCGGAGTATAAATGATCATACGGCTCCTAACTCATGTAAGAACTGAGCTTCTTCTTATCGGGTCATCTTTACATGGTGTTTCTTCTAAGAGCCGTTGGTTGACATCTTCTCACGGACTGATGAGTTTAACGACAAAGTGCTTCTAGTTGCGGGGCTGATTTCCTTGATGAACATCTTTCTGTTCTTGTTTGATTGGGAGGGATTTGAGTTAAGGGGATTTGCTTTATATAAATTAACGGGAATGCATTTGGTGAGTAGAAGATGTTAACTTTCTATTCCCAAAAAGGACAATCTTGAAGAAGGTCGAGTCTACAGTCTTGCTAATCACACAACTCTGCATGTTAGAAGACTAAAGACGAGTTGCATTTAACGATCTAAAGACTTCTTCTTATCTCGGGCATTTATCAAACAGATTGTCAATTTAGGGGAGAGCACTAATTGGGGGAGAGTGAAAAGTCAGATTTAATCCCCAATTATATTTGATCAAACAAGGTGTCTTGACAAGTTGATTCCCACAAGACTTTAAGTATTCTTCTCAAAAGATTTCGAGTACATGGGCTTATAATGTGTTGTCGATTCAAGTATCAAAACCCGTGAGGGGAAGGAGACACGCATCTAAGCGAGTAAACTTGATGAACTTAATACTTCTAAGTGATTGAAAATATCCGGGAAGACAAATGTCATTACATGAGAGAAACTCAAGTTTGACTCATGGCGTTTAGTGCTCTTATTCCAACTACTGGGGGAAGAGATGTAAGAGCAGTTTACGAAGATAAAGAGGCACACAAGTGTGGGGAATTTGGGTACCAGTTCTTGAGCTTCATACATAATCATCTGGAAAGATAAATGTGCATTGGGTGGTGCTATCATTTATTCTTTGAAACTCTATTTGTGTATTGGGTTCTTGAGCTCTATTCTAAGAGACGGGATGCATCAATTCAACTACTCGGGGAAGTGGTCTCTTGACACCTTTTGGAATGGATTGCTTCAGACTTCAGTGGAATGAAATTTGAGAAGAGTTATTTATGTGTGGGACGATTCTTTGCTGTTTCTGCTTGATGATATAACCCCGAACGAAGAATCACAAAGATCATTCTTAAAAGGAGCAGCAAGATCGATGATAATGGTGTGCTTCTTTGTGCACCTGGCTAAGGCAAACTTGAAATAGAGCTTCAAATCTGCTCAACAAAAGGATTTTCAGTATGGGGGGAAGCTACCAAAGTCTCACTTTCAAATGGCTCAATTTCTCTCTTCGATTCAAGAGCTTTGGTGGTGAATGTTTAAGAGATGATGACTTCTATCTTCTACAACGAGGCTGATCGATATCCTTATCTCGGTACTCGTATCATCATCTTCTTAAACTATATCATCTACTCTATCTTTGTAAATATTTATCAAAAACCAAATACAAAAATATAAAACCAACAAAAACAAAATAGAAAAATATAAAATCATCAAAAACCCATAAAAATCAAAAATTTGAAAAAGACCAAAAATATGTTTTTTAAGACCGTCTTCGGTATCGATAACATCTGCGGTCTTAGAAATTTCATTCAACAATGGCATGGGACCATAGATGAAGTTCGAGCGGGAGGTGTAAATATTATTTTCAAAACATGTCTCAAAAATGGCTTGCGATTAATTGATTGTAACTGGTGCTTAAAACATGGTTTGCTATTATCTCAGATAGCAACCCGTTCTTCAAGAAAGGAAAGTGCTGCGCTAAACCAATTTTCAAATATTTCGTGCACTTATCCTATAACTAATTGAGGAAAGTATGTTGAAGGACTGCTGTTCCTACTCAAATATTTTTCCTTTTAAAAATCTTCAGAAAAATATTTGTTTTAACAAAATGGTGGTAAATGAGTTGCTTGAAAATCAATCAGAATCAGAATTTTCATAAATTTGCAAAACCCAATCAATGACTTCAGCTTATTTAAAACTTTTCATAGAAAGAGTCATTGATTGAGGGGGAGAATGTTTTTTTTTCAAATTTATATCATCTAACGGGCTTTCTTAATCATCCTACGTGCTTATTAGAAAAAGATATTTTCCTATGTTGAAGGACTAGGAATTAAGGATATGATTGTTAGGATTAGATGATTAGAGTTTGATGAACACATAAATCCCATGCCTTATATGAACTGATTGATATGTTGAATTGACTTGTACTAGTCGATTGATGTTTGGGTGTTGTCGACCACCATATATCTGTTTGTGTTGACTAACGTATGCAGATATCATGGTATAAAAGAATGTTCCCGATCCGGATCCCACAAAACAAGAAGATTGGATGCCGAAAGGAAAGGGTAACTATATTTTGGGTCGACAAATGAAGAAACGGAGATTAATTAGATCTCCATGGAGAGTTGGCACGGTAGATGATACTTAAGAGATCTCACTGCATCTGCAGATGGTTTTCTTCCTGCCCTACAGCAAGAACATAAGCTTCTTATCCACCTAACGATATACGTATGGTGACAAGTAGTGAATAAAACCATTTTTTTCAACTAATTTGATAAAATTGTTTTGAAAATGGGAAAAATATTGTTTTAAAAGTAAATTGAACTCAAATTTTGGAAATCAACCGGACTTCAGTTTTAAACACAAGTCACTCAATCAATGACTACGGTCATTGATTGAGGGGGAGAGTGATTTCAAACTTAAGTATTTTCAAATGATATTTCTTCATAAAAGTCCGTTTGTACGAATTAATGTAGTGATCTAAAGATTTAATGTTATGTCATGGTATGATTTTCTTTAAAACACAAAGATCTTTCAAAATGAAATTTTTTACATTCTTGTTTGATTGTGAAATTATTTTATTTTACTTAAAGATCTCTTAAAAACTATCATACGACACTAACAATCTTTAATGTCTATAATTGGTCCTCATCGGTCAATTTCAAAAACTAAATCAAACCCGTCTTTCCTCAAAATTTTCCAAATGATTTAAATCAATCGGGATCCAAAATCTCAATTGGTTTGAAATTTTGATCGGGAGAGATCGTGATTTAAATCTCAAATCGGTTTAAAGGGTGATTATTTCTAAAGCACTCCTTCCTTCATGTGTAAACGATTTTGAAATACATAATCCACATGATTGTGGAGGAGCATTTAACCATAAACCGTAAGAGCTTTTAAATCGTGCACATTTTCTCCCATGTTTTCTAAACCTTATTAAATCACTTGGGATCCAAAATCTCAAAGGGTTTGATATTTTTGATCGGGGAGAATTTATGATTTAATAATGAAATTTGATAAAAGGTGATCATTTTATTCAAATGTGCATCTTGCTCTCCCGTATGTGCTAAGCGCTTTGAATCTCGAGCACATATTGAGGGGGAGCATTTCTAAAAGAAAATAAACTTTCAAGGTACAAAGATTTCTATGTTTCAACATAAAGTACCTTGATTGATTTTCTAATGGTTTCTTAATGGCTTTTGTGATCGTGGATGTACTTCAAAAAGAACTCTTTCCTCTATGTGATAAAATGATTTCAAATATCCTACGCACATATTGAGGGGGAGAATTTACCAAGAAAATCAAATGACCTTTTCCAAGAAAATTGTGATCAAGATTATATTTAAAAAAACTCTTGCCTCCATGTGCTAAACAATTTCAAAATCATATGCACATGTTGAGGGGGAGCATTTCTATAATGATCAAATTAATTAAGGTACAAAATGCTTTGATTTTATATCACAAGTACCTTGATTGATTTTCCAAATGATTTTTCAATTGGTTTCATAAAGGAATGAACAATACCAAAAGACCGACCAATTTACTTAATGCATGGTGTTATAAGGATGGTTAGGTTAGGTATTCGTTCCCATGATCCTGCCAGAGCCGGAGGGATCTACCCAGGGACAATCCACTAGATAGTGTAGAGTCCTTAGGTATGATGAAAAAAAAGGAGAAAAATGAGAATATGGGAAGAGTGCGGATCGAGATAGAGCTAGGCGGAATAAACCCAACAAGGTTCTAGTAATGAAGTCTCGGTAAGCATGAAGGGTTGAAGAATGAAAATAATTGAATGTGAAAAGCGGTGAAAATAAATAGCCCTCCATTAATTCAACCTTAGGTCGAAACCGGGTTCAATCTTGGTGGTTACTAAGGTAACTTGGTATTGAAGACAAGACGTCATGGACCCAAATGACGCATTGCACTAAACTTCCCAAGCTACTTAAGTTCCTCTTAAAGGACTTGTTTCATTCTCACGGGAACCTACATAATCTATCGACTTTCTTAGAGATTGTTGATATTGAAGAAGGAGACACGATACGCTTACACAACACGTTTGGGGTCAAAAGAACCTCCTTTTGTCGAACAAGTTTTCAACACCTAGGCAATTGAACCTAATCTTTGTAGTGTAGTATTAGGGTAAGCCACGGAATTGATATCATTCTCTAGGGAATAGGAATGCTAGTGAGAAGTTACTACGCTAAGGTTGGGGTTGAGGAAGATTATTTTTATCTTTTATGTTTTTTAGGAAATTGAAAGGTACGAATCTCGGGGTTTGGATTTGGGGTTGGTATTTCTACCGATTACTTCTACTTATCTAATTATCTAATCCTAAGGTGAATGTAGTCTATATATGTCTATTGTTGTGTGCTCGTATGATGATTAAAAATGTATTTGCTTAGGCTTTATTACTCCCTAGTTATCTCCTATTGATGGTTGAATTGTCACGTCCTTAATCTTAATCGCGTTGTGTCTCTAAGGTCGTAGGATATGCGTTTATCCCTAACTCTTTGAAGCTACCAAAGGTTAATGACTACAAAATCTCTAGGATTTATAAACTTTAACTTTAAGGTATTCTTTGGATGTATAGCCTACAATTACTCTAGGTGATTATAAACTAAGGTTCAACAAAGATTAATCAAGCATTAACAACAACGAATGACCTATCGTAATACTAGGTCAATCACAATTAAGATAAGAGACAACCAATCAATATTCAATAACTAAGTTTCATATTACCTAAGCAAACACACAAATAAATTAATGGGACATGGGAACATGCAAGCATACACACAATCAATTGAAGACATAATTAAATTAATGAAGTAAAACACTTATCTTAATGTAAGATAGGTATGGAACCCTAAAATACTGTACAAGATAGCCTTGGTTCGGTTTAGGTTTTACTCCACAAAACTACACTGCGAAAACTAAAAATTCGGATTCTATATATAAGGTTATAAGCTGCGGCCACCCTATAGCATATTGGATTTCACAAACACATCAAACCATGATCAAATATGGGCGTACTCTTTGAGGTTTTAGAGAGAGAAAGTTTAGAGGTTTAGGAACTTAGTGAGAGAAAGTAAAAGTATTATTATTAGCTCCAAACCTCTACCTTGGAAGGTAGAGGGTATTTATAGTATCTTACATAAATGCACCTACGGGTGTGGATCGGGCATACGGTGGGTAAAGACCGTCCATCCTCACGGTGTTGCTTAACTAACTACTACCTAACATTAAATTACTACGACTACAAGCTTCTACGATTACATATACTTGAGGTGACCGACACTTTAATAACTGGTTTCCTAAATCCTAACAATCTCCCCAAGGAGGTCACCTCAAATTACATTGAATACAAGCAGATATAACATTAAGATTGTTCTTGGATTCTTGTTAAAGTTCTTCGCTCTGTAGCTCGTTGTAACATATTGGATTTCACAAACATACTAAATCATAAACCTGAGGCGCATAAGATGAGTTTTAGAGAGAGAAAGTTAGAGGTTGGGAACTTTAGTGAGAGAAAATGAACATATTATTATGAGCTCCAACTCTCTACCTTGGAAGGTAGAGAGTATTTATAATCTTACATAAAGCCACCTACGGGCTATGGATCGAGGCATACGGTGGGTAAAGACCGTCCGTCCTCCATGGTGTTACTAAAACTAAATACTACTTAACATTAATCAATCTCGACTCGGCGCTTTCTAACGATTACATATACTTGAGGTGACCGACTCTTTAATAACAGGATTTTCTAAATCCTAACAATCTCCCCAAGGAGGTCACTTCAAACACACATTAAAATTACATTGAATACAAGCAGATATTACATTAAAAAATTGTTCTTGCATTCTTGATGTAGTTCTTTGCTCAGAGCTCGTAGTCATTAATTCATCATTATTGCATGTTTGGATAATCAATGTGGAGGTCTTTAACTAATCGTGATAATGAGTTTTGAGCGACTTTGAGATCATCGGCAATCATAAATCTCGACTCATCCATTGTGGTGTTGGTATTATGTGATGTTGTGACTTTTGGACCGACATGCTCACATTTTGGATCATGATTTCTTCTCATCGAGTAGCGGAAGCTTCGTTGATTCATGATATAGGCAGCAGCAGTAGCGAAGCATGGGCGAAAATATGAGTCATTGATGCACTAATCATGATTCCTTTTTGAAATGAATGTGATGTGTGAGCATGCGGCTATGGATTGATGACTTCATTACGATCGGTGCAAACGTCGAGCGTACTGCATACAACGAGTTAGCAATAAAGTGCACAAAAGTGTCTTTGATCACTTCGTTGAATTGAGGTACCGGCCCTCGGTTCCCCGTTGATCAATCTGATTCTTGCTGTGATCGGTATAATTCGAAGAATCTCCTTGCGAGGTTTAGTACTGTTCTATTTGGCTCAAGCGGAATGTCTCAAAGAAGACAACACGGAGTGAGTGAACGGTAATTGAGATTCAGCGATTGATAAAAGAGATTTGAAAAACAATGGTGTATCGCTCAATAGAAATTGTTTTGCAATACAACGAAGGTTTTAATGAAAATCAATTATCAATCATAACCACCTTTTATTTTGAAATATTTGTACGGTCGATGTGCTAAAGAAAATAGTTTTAAAGCACGACGGTTTTTCAAGGTGTCAAGTCAATCCATAACTGAACGGGATTGATTCAAAGATTGAATCTCCCATTGTTTACATTCGGTTGTCACATGGTTGATCTATTGAATAGATCTCACATGCCACCCACCGGGAGCTTGTTTGATGTTGGCTCGAGAAGGCTTTCCATCTTCATTGTGAATATGTTTGCATATCACCGGATATTCTGCAATACCACAAGGATAATCGTGGGACTCAAGATATAATCTCTCTTTCACATTGTGTGAAGCGGAGAGTCTTCATTGAAAGTGTCCTAATGAGATTTATAGATGATCTTGTGGCTCTAGACTCGATTGTGCATATTTGGATCCTATTTCGGAGACTAGGGAGGGTCTCCTTTTTCAATATCAACAAACTCTAAGAAAGTCGATAGATAATGTCGGTTCCCGTGAGAATGAAACAAGTCCTTTTAAGAGGAACTTGAGTAGCTTGAAATTTGTAGTGTAGTGGTTTCTTGGGTCCATGACGTCTTGTCTTCAATCTGATGTTACCTTGGTAACCACCCGGTGTATATGAATTGAACCGGTTTCGCCCCTAAGGTTGAATAAATGGAGGCTAATTCTTTTCACCCTTTCTCATTCAATTCTTTTCATTCTTCAACCCCTTGATGCTTACGAGACTTCATAACTAGAACCTTGTTGGGTTTATTCGATACTAGCTCGGTCTTAGTCCGCACTCTTCCCATATCTCATTTTCTCCTTTTTATCATCATACCTAAGGACTTCTACACTAACTAGTGGATTGTACAGGTAGATCCCTCCGATTACGGCGGATCATGGGAGCGAATACCTAACCTAACCATCCTTATATCACTATACATAAAGTAAAATTGGTGGGTCTATTTGGTATTGTTCATACGCCATTGGAACCAATTGAAAACCATTTGAAGATCAATCAGGATACTTGTGATATATTGTCAAAGCATTACGTACTGAATTGTTTTTGATATTTTAGAACAAAGCTCCCTTAACATGTGCATCATGGATTAGAAATCGTTTTAGCACACGGAGGCAAGAGGAAGAATTAACTTTTTGAATATCATTTTCTAAAAGATATCAACATCACTTCCTGATTAAATCAAGTATATAAAGCATATTTAGGGAAGGATGAGGTTTTCACAATTTTGCTCCCCACTTAATATGTGCCTCAAGGTTTCAAAGAGTTTTGCACATATTAGAAGGAACACACTTAGAGACAAATCAATCACGTTTCAATTCTTTATGATTTAAAAGTTGCTCCCCTCGACATGTGCATGGAAAATTTGAAATCGTTTGGCACATGTGGGGAGGAATGCTACAAATCACTTGTGAAACCATTATCGAATCATCGATTATAAATCCAATTTAAATCACAAATTCTCCCCGATCACAATTTTCTAATCATTTGAGATTTGTGATCTCTGTGGAATTAAATTGATTTTGAAAGCTTTGAGGAGAATTGTGACTTGATTATGAAAACATTTTAAGCGATAAGGATCGGATTATGAGACTTTAAACTCCATTGATTAAACATAATTGATTTTGAAAGCTTTTGAGGAGAATTGTGACTTGATTATGAAAACATTTTAAGCGGTAAGGATCGGATTATGAGACTTTAAACTCCATTGATTAAACATGCATGATTTATCTTTTGAAAGCAATTGTATGACAAATAACCTTTTGATTTAATTGAAATCATTTCTCCTCAATCAAAGACATAAGTTGTTGATTGAGAGATAGATAGTTTTGACAAGCGTTAAGTCGAGATGATTTTCAAAATAGAGACGAGTTATTTTTCAAAGCAATTAGTTTTCATTAGATGGTAAGTAATTGTTTATAGAATCGAGCATGAGTTTTGAAAAACAAGATAAAGCATGGCTCTGTTCTTTCTTTGAAAAATGGGTTATAGCTTTGAAATGACAATAAACCATCTATTTCACTTTCTCCTAAAAAAAATTTTTGTTTTTGTTTTTTTTTGAAATATTCGAACAACATCTAAAGTCCCGTGTCATTCTTTGGTGGCAGCACAAAGACCGTAGATATTTTCGAATCGAGAAAATCGGGACAAAAAGAATTTTTTTTTTTTTTTTTAATAAATATTTACAAGAGATGGATGAAGAAAGACATTTACTCTCGTTTTCTCTTGAAAGGCGTTTGAGTGTTTCGGTTGTAGACTTTTAAGACCAAGTCGTGGAAGAATAAACTCAACGTTCTCTAGGAAAACTTTGGTGAAGATGTACGCTTGGCGGTATTCAGTCCTCGCAAAGTATAGTTCCACCACGCCATTTTCTTGCTCCTGATGAAATGATGTCGAATGTCGATGTGCTTTGCTCTTGAGTGTTATGCGTTGTTGCATGAGAGAGCAATAGCACTTTATTATCACGATCTGGGAGGTTTTGTTGAATTCAAAGCCATAGTCGAGATGGTGGGATCTCATCCATTGGTTTGAGCACAATGAGGATGACATGGCTATGTATTCAACCTCTGTAGAGAAATAGAAGTACTCATTTGCTTCTTTGAAGACCGACTCACAAGCTTATCACCCAAAGCGAGCACCTCGGGCGTGCTTGACGAGTATCTTGACATCCGCATGATCGGCATACGCATATTTGTTAGTGACATCGGTGTCCTTGGGTTCCAAAGTCCCATATTGATGGTTCCTTGGAATGCCGAAAGACCCGTTTAACCGCTTCAAGGTTCTTTTGGTAGGCTTATCACGGTATCTAGCACACATGCAAGCAGCGAACAAGATGTACGGTCTACTAGGCGTGAGGTACATGGGATCCAATCATACTACGATATTTCGTTTGGTCTACCATGATCTGAGTGGTCCTCATCTAGTTTAGTCGCTCTATCATGGGAGTGTCAGCAGGATCACTAGAATCAAATCCAAATTTCTTTAAGATCTCATTTGCATATTTAGATTGATTTATGAAAATGCCTCAGGGACTTTGTGAAATTTTTAATCCCAAGAAAATGACATTTGTCCCATCATTGACATTTGAAATTTAGAACCCATTTCATTAGAAAACGGTCACATTCATTGGGAATTCGATCGAGGAAATGATAATATCATCTACATATATTTGAATGTGAATTCGTGTTTCCACGACTTCTGGTGAACAATGTTGGATCAGCTGCTCCTTTCTTTGAATCCGATAGATAGAAGAAACTTTGATAGCGTATCATACCAAGCCCTTGGAGCTTGCTTCAAACCGTAAAGAGCCTTCTGACGATAGAAGTGAGTAGGATGCTACGGATTCACAAAGCCTTGAGGTTGGTTGGCGTATCGACTTCTTTAAGATCTCCATTAAGAAAAGCCGTCTTTACATCCATCGATATACAACCATGTTCTTACTTGCAACATTAGCCAAGAAGATTACGATTGCCTCGTCGAGCAAGCTGGAGCAAATGATTCTTCAAAGTCAATACCCTCCTCTTGCGGTATCCTTTTGCAACCAATCGAGCCTTGTTCTTTAAAACATCACCATGCTCATCAAGTTTTACTTTGAAGATCCACTTTAGAGCAATGATCATTGCACAATCTGGAGGCGGTACTAATTAGATACATCTAGTCGATCAAACTCATGAATTTCTTCTTGCATGGCATTGAACCGGTGTCTTCATTCATGGCGGTTTTCCGTCTTTTGGTTCGATCTTAGAAGTACGAAATTGTAGAAGCACCATAAGGCATCGGTTGCAAGTTGTTTAGTGTGGATCTTTGGGCGAGAGGGTTTCAATGATTTTGTCAAATGGATGATCATGTGTCCATTTCTAAGATGTTCATGTGGTTGTTGTTGAGGCTGAAGTAGCGAGTCTATATCTCACATGGCGATGGTTACGATGATGATTCAAAACAAATATGTTTTCAAAGGTTCATCTTACGGAGGAGCAAAATGGTTTCATCATACGTAACAACATCACCATTTCCATTGTGTACACTCGATGATTTGTTGATGAGCAGGTGATCGGCGAGGCTTCTTGACTTAATGATATTGAGGCGAAGGTTTACTTCATTCACGGGAATATGAGCAACCCTCATTGATGGGTGACATTTCATCGACATTCGGTTCATAGTGTTCATCAAACATTGGATCAAACAATTTCTTGAATCATCTTACGAAGGGAGCGCATATGGAGTTCTTTGGAGGAATTAGGAACAAGGGATGAACCAATGAAATTGTTTTGAAGTGCGGGTCAGAGCTGGATTGTCGAGGAGCCATTTGACCGATGCGCTCATCGAGCGTGCGTGAATTGTTTCCATGATATTTTGGGTTCTCTTGTTGTAGATTCGGTAACCCTTCTTGTTTGTTGCATAACCAACAAAAACTCCAATGTCCGCTTTAGCTCTTAATTTTCCTAAATCTTGACCGTCATTTGTTGGATAGCACAAAGCACCAAACACACGAAGGTAGGAAAGATTAGGTTTTCGTTTATGGACAAGTTCATATGGAGTTTTTCCATGAGAGGTGTGAATAAGGGAACGATTTTGGGTGTAACTGCGGTGTAATGACTTGACCCATAGAAGCATTGGAACCTTTGAATAAATTAGCATTGTTCTTGCGGCTTCCACAAGAGTTCGATTTGTCTTTCAACTACACGTTACATTGAGGAGTTAGTGGAACACTTCTTTGATGGTGATTCCAACACTTTCATAAAAGCGAATTAAGTCTTTGTTAACAAACTACGTGCCATTGTGCATTCGAACAATTCTATGGTATTGTTGAGTCGAACTTGAAAATTTGTTTGATAAGTTTGATGATGACATCACGGGTTTCATCCTTTGTCCTCAAAACTTTACCCAAGTAAATCGAGAGTAGTCATCAACAACTACTAGAATGTATTTCTTCCGGTTTATCGTTTGCACTCTCATTGGTCCGCAGATCCATATGAAGGGTATGAAGAACTTCCATTCTTGAGTTTGTGGGTTTTGGTTTGTGGGCATATTTAGTACTTTTCCCCAGTGGCAAAGTGAACAAAGATGATCTTTTCATATTTCAATGCTGGGTAAGCCTCGACAAGATCCTTTACGGAAAGGTTATTAATGGTGCCGAAGTTCAAGTGATTGAGACAACGATGCCATAACCATGACTTTGTTTTGAAACCTTTGATGACAATGATTGGAGAATACTTAATCATGTCTTGATAGATATGGTGTATAGGTTAGAACCACGAGTGCCTCTTAATAATTCTACACCATCAGTTCTCTAACGAAACAAGTATGCTTTCTAAAAGCCGCTTCTAGATCGGAATCACGAATTGACCAACGAGAGAACAAGTTATGATCAAGACCTTCCACATAATATACCACAGAAATTACACTTTTACCAACCACATAATCTCCATAACCCATAATTGCACGAAATGATCGTTCCCGAATCTAAGCTGTCGATGAATTTGCTCATAAAGTTCATGAGCATGAGGTCTCGATCATATGCTTGGAACAACACGAGTCCGGTACCACGCAGAGCGATTTGAGCGTCTGCGATTAAACACGAGACAAGAATGGATAAGCTGGATAATTGGGATCCCGTACAAGAATGGGTTCCATTTGGTTAATAATGATGATTGGAACACCACATCGAAATAGAAACACCCGTATCGAAATAGAAGCAATGGAATCATTAGGAATAGATGTAGTCTTTGGTGTGCGTATTTGACCTATTCAAAGTATGTTCACTTCTTAAAGGAATAGTTCTACCGGTGAGCATCCATTTTCTAGTGGGCATTGTCTTAGCGAGAAAAAGGTATCCATCGATAACCTATCTTTCTAAATGTTCTTCTGTGGGTTTCCTTTGTTTTCTAACTTTCTTTCGTCTTTGCCTTTTAGCCCTTAGCATGATTTTAGCATTAACAATTTTAACTAGGCATTTGTGACATTAGACAAAACATTACACCACATTCATGATTAACAGCAATTCAGCGAGACATCATTACATGGTTTGCGATAGTATCGAAATTGAATTAATTACGATGCGCCTATGGCTAATACTAGAATCAACACGATTCGTTTAATTCAACACAAACTTAAAGTTCCTAGGTTGGTCTTCTACTCTCTTCCAATGCACATTCTTAGCTTTGAGGTCCTATCTTGCTTGGTATTGCATGGAGACTTTGAACCGCTTGCTTTAATGTCATGATTACTCCTGTAGATGGAATTATGGGAACATTAGTTGGTTGATCTACTTTTGCATTCACGAACTAGATGTGCAGGTTACGAACTACTAGAAGGCACATTAGTGTTCACTTTCTTAAAATTTGGGCATGGAATGGTTTGTATGCTTGGCACTAGGCATAGAACAAGGCATCACATCTTTACCTTTTGCACCTAAGGTTTAGGACATGTTGCTATTAAACATTCTAGCGACTCTTGAGATCGTTTGGCACGAATGCAAGCAAACCTAATTTCTCTATCAAGAGGCTTATTCAAGAAATCATCTTCCGCGATCTCACGGAGACATTCTAGACTATCCTTAAGGTGAGTGCAATAATTGTGAAACACATGTTCATTATTCCTAAGATGAGGAGGAATGTATTTACTTGATCACAATATATTTGCGATCGATGATGACTTTGATGCAACATTCTCATTAAAAACAAGTGGCGGTTTCTCTTTCACGACTCCTCGATTCTCAATTTCTTTTTGTAAAGAGGTTATTTTTTCGTTGTTTTTGTCATGAGTGAATTTTATTGAATCATATAACTCTTTAAAGTGACGTTTAACCTTTTCATTTCTTCTAGAAAGCTCTCGTTTTCCTTTTGTAAAGCATTTACTAAGTTACGAAGATGAAAAGTTTAAGAATCTTGAGGATCTAAAGGAGGAGGCATTTGGGTGCCGGTCATTGTTCTTTTCACCCTTTAATTGAGAGATTTGGGCTTTCAACTTTTGATCATATTACAATGAGCTCGAATCATTCATCGTTTGCTAATTTCAAAAACTATATCAAATTCGGGAACATCCAAGGATGTCTTGATATTTGAGGTTTAACATTTTCTTTCGGTGTTGATATTTTAATTGCAAAGCAAGATGCTCGACTTCTATGTTAGGAATTAGAAATTCCGGTATTAAAAGTCGGTCACCTCAAGTATATGTAATCGTTAGAAAGCTCGTAGTCGTAGTTCTTTTAAGTTAAGTAGTATTTAGTTAAGTAACACCGTGGAGGGCAGACGGTCTTTACCCACATATACGATCCACACCCGATGTGTGGCGATTTATGTAAGACTATAAATACTCTCTACCTCCCAGTGAGAGTTGGAACTCATAATAATATCTTTCACTTTCTCTCACTAAGTTCCCTAAACCTCTAACTTTCTCTCTAGAATTCCATCTATCGCTACTTTGTGTTATGGTTTGATGTGTATGTGAAAAGTTATATCTTACAATTGGTATCAAGAGCCATGGTTAGATCATATCTTGCACATCTTTGGATTTCTAGTGGTTTTAGGTGGTTTTGAGTTTGAAAAAGTTTAGTGGTTTTGCATCATTTGGTTGATTTCTTGTGTTAAAGTTTGGATTTTGTTAGTACTTTTATGTTTAGAATCATCACAAGTGTTTAGGTTTTCATTTGGTAGCTTGAATCATCTTGGTTGGGTTGTTTTGGATTGAAAAGTGATGTTTATATGGTTTTCAAGCTAGCGACTTAGCTCACGGATTACTTTCTTCATAGCGACTTGCTTTACAAATTTGTAGCGAGTTCTGACTTTAGACCTAGCGACTTAGATCTAGCGAGTTAAAGTACAAGTAGTGGACTCTCCACTACGGTGGCGACAGTGGTAGCGACTTGGTGCATGGCGAGTTGCTCTTTAGCGACTTGTATCTTTAGCGACTTGAGTGGCAGTCTTGCCAAAATTTTGCTAGCGACTTGAGGCTTAGCGAGTTACTACTTAGCGACTTGCATTTGTCTAGCGACTTGGGACTCTAGCGACTTAGTGGTGTAGCGAATTAAGTGTTAGCGACTTGGTGCATTATCTTCTTAGCGACTTGGGTGATTGTTGAGTGATTGTTTCGGTTTTCTCTTGATTTAGTAAAATCCGTGAAAGAATCTATTTCTCGGTTTAATCATAGAGTTATAAAATCCGTATAATCTGTTAACATGTCTACCAACGTTCTACTATCATCTCCTTTATTGCGGAGGATGTTCAAGCGGTGGCTCGGATACTCGTCCACCCATGCTTGCCAGCGACTACGATTCTTGGGCTCAGCGAATCAGTTATATTGCCTTGGAAAGGAAAATGGTGTCAACATTCTCAAATCCATTGATGAAGGACCATATCGAGTTGAGGCGACTAGAGACATACTTGATACTAATGAAGATGGTACTCTCATTTCACGGAATGGAGCGGACCTAAGATGTATGATGAGCTTGATGATAAGGATAAAGAGATTTGATCACGGATATCGGGGCTTGAACATTGTTCTTCAAGGTCTTCCTAAAGACATCTACAAGCGATCAATCATAACAACGATGCAAAGGCGGTTTGGGATAATGTTAAGATGCTTCTCTCGGGTTCGAATTAACTATGGAAGGCAGAGAATCCCAACTCTATGGCCAATTTGAGCACTTCAAGATGAAACCGGATGAGAATGTCTATGAGTACTATGTGAGATTTCATAAGTTAGTGAATGACATGAGGAACATCGAATGACTATGCCTAACATTCAGTTGAACTCAAAATTTGTGAACAACATGAATCCCGAATGGCACAAGTTTGTCACTTTGTGAAGCTCACTAAAGGATTGAAGAATACAAACTATGAGCAACTCTATGCCTTCCTCCTTGAATGAGAGACATGCTATGTTTGAAAAATTGATTCTCAATCGGTTCAAAACCAACCCGGGAGAGACAAGCTCGTCTAATGACTCAGCGCCTTCTACTCGAACATCGGAATCACAACCAAAGCATCACAAGTCATACCCTTGGGTAATGGTAATCACAAACTCATTCACGATCCTATGTTCAAACAAGGCGTCTTTGATGCACACGTGGGTAACTTCATTAATCAACTAGCTCTTACGATTAGTCAAAACATGAATTCTCTCCCACAAACCAACAACAACCTCGAGCGACATCTAACCCACACAATCAAGCTCTTGTTAAAGATGGAAGGATGGTGGTGCAACCGATTCGGGAAAGGCGGTATGATCGGGGAAGAGGTGGTCTTTGGTAGAGGTTATGTTGGCAATCGAGAATCGAGGAAGGAATGGTAACCAAGGTCAAGCTAAGCCGATCAAATGTTATAAGCGTGGTGGTGAGGACACATTGCAAGGCGCACATCTCAAAGCGTCCAGAATCGCGATTACCGGAGATAAGATCTTGCTGGCACAAGCTCGGGACAATGGGCTTGCTTTGGATGAAGAGGAATTCTTTGTTTCTTCTTGAGGGCAATGCCAAGACCTATGATGCGAGATGTGGATGAGCGGCCTATTCGGGAGATAGGTCACAATCATCGAATGCCTTTCAAGTCGTGATTGTGATGCATCGACTCGATGTGGATGATGGACCCACGGCACACGCAATTTTATGGCTAGCATTTCTCCAATGGTTTCTCCCAAGGTCTCTTCTTCACCACTAAGGTGGGCCATCCCAAGACAAGCTCATCTCGGAGGTATTAAAACTATCGATGATCTTGATGTGCAGCGGATGCATGACAAAGTACAATCATTGAAACTATTGAATCAAATGTTGAAAATATGGGTAATATCGATATTGTCCCATATGATCAATACGTGAAACAAAGTGAAAGTGAAGTTGTACCAAGTGATGCATCTTCTGCGATCAACAATGACTATGTTTTGATGAATACCTTTGCATGTGCCCACGATGATTCGATAATTTACGAACTAAATGCCTATAAAGAGCGTGTTGCTATTTATGAACAACGTGCTAAATTTGAGTTGACCACTCGTGAGCGGGAAATGGATGACCAAGTGAGTACTGATCATTAGAAAAAGTAATTTTAGAGAAGAAGTATTGAAACAAGAATTAAATTCCTTGCAAGAAAAACTTTCTAAAACACTAAGCAAAACAAGAACTTCAAGAAAATGTGAAAATGCTTAAGCAAGAATTTAATGCAAAGGAATCAAAACTCTTGAGAGATTTTCTAATCTGAAAACTTTGAAAAACAAACTTGAAAACAAGTTGTACATACAAGGAAACACCATTGATTGCTCACATGGTCACTAAACATAGAGTCTTAAGCGATAAGCATAGCATTCCCCTTATTGATAAACCAAATCGAGAGGTAATTAAAAGGCTAGAAATGCTCATAAGGTGCTTTATGATGGTAATGAAATCCTTAAACCTAGGCGAAACCTAGTTGCGTTGAGTGCTTTGAGGAAGATAAGAAATCGAGATGAAATCACTAGGGAAAAGATGAATAAGAAATTAAATGATCCCAAATGCAAAGAGAAAAATAATTATCATCTCCTCATGATTACAAGAAGGAAAAGCTGGATTTCCTTGAACAAGTTTAAGCCTCGAGACATTGTTGACTCCCGAACAAGTCTTACGGAAAAAGGATTTAGATAAGCGAAAGCGGAAAATATTGTTGAAACAAACCCTCCCTTTGGAAAATGCCTAGAAGCATTGTGTATCCTCCTAATACACCAATGCATCTTGTACCTAGAACAATTGCCACTAAAAGCAAGACATTAATTAGCCAATACGTTATATTTCAACTATTTGTTGATTTTGAGAAAACTTGCAAGAAAAGGATCACACCCATTTGGTATAGCGGAAGGAGAAAGGGTTTTGAGCAAATGAAAGAATGTTATTTAGCGAGGTCATGCCTTTCTTTAAACTTCTAAAAGATCACTTTGAGAGTCTTAAAAGGGATAGAAAGCGATATTAAGGGAATGGAAAAGGAATTTGATGCAATGGTAGTTGAAGTTAGTGACTATGGCGTGCACTAAAATATAATGAGATTGAGAGGAAGAACTTGCATACATTAAATGAGACTCTTATTCTTGAATGTGTTGCTCAAGATGTGTTTTCAACGCTTCAAATTGCTCTATTAATGCTTCAAATTTCATGAACTATCTGTGGCCCCTGAAAGTCTCCATGATCGTGTCATTGAGCTTGAAAAACTAATTCTAAACTAAATGAGAAAATTGAGCTGGATGATCACGACAATTTGGTTAAACATTTTTCTAAACTAGAAGTTGAGTATTTTAATTTACAACTAAAATATCAACATCTTAAAGAAAATGTCAAAACTTCAAATATCAAGACATCTTCGGATGCTCGAGTTTGATGAGTTTTCAAATTAACAAAGCGTGATGAGCAGATTCAAGCTCGGTGCAACACGATCGAGAAAGTTGAAAGCCCAAATCTCTCAATTAAAGGGTCAAAGCGAACAATATGACAAGCTCCCAAATGCCTCCTCCTTTAGATTCTCGAATTCTCAAGCGTTTCATCTTCAAAACCTAGTAAATGCTTTACAAAAGGAAAGCGAAAGTTTTCTAGAAGAAAATGAAAAGGTTAAGCGTCATTTCAATGAGTTATTTGAATCAATTAAAGTCACTCGTAACAAAATAACGAACAAATAGCTTCATTGCAAAAGGAAATTGAGAATCGAAGAGTCGGGTAAAAGGAAAATGCCAATGACCAATGGGAGAATGTTGTATCAAAGGTTCACTCTTGTAATAAATATGCTTTATACGTGACATATGTCCTCCTCATCTAAGGAACAACAAACTTGCCATTCAAACATACTTCTCATCCCTTAAGGATTGCCTAGAATGTCTGCGTGAGATTGTTGAAGAGGATAAGTTAGAGAAACCTCATGATAATGCATTTGGACATGCATGCTTATATGCCAAACGATCTCAAGAAATCTTAGAATGCTTGATCACAATATGCCCAAAGTCATTAGGTGAGAGAGTTAATCCTTTGATTCCATTCTCGATGCCTAATGCTAAGTATGATATGCATTCGATTCCCAATGTTTTGAATGTGAACCGTGAGTGTGCCTTTAAGTAGTTTGATTCTAGATCGGTTGTCAATGCTAAGAAAGAGAATTCAAGTGTGCCTTCTAGGAGTATAAATCACAGTACCTCTAGTTTTATGAAAGTGAACCTAAGTGCACTGCATGTAGTTAGGATGTTGTTGACATCAAATTCTTGGTGATGCAAAGAGTAGTTAAACTAACTAATGTTCCCATTCCTCTTTGAGTAATCGGTGACATTAAAGTTCCTAATATTAAGCGGGTCAAAGTCTCAAGACAATACAAGGAATGATAGGACCTCGCAAGCTAAGAATGTGCCTTTGGAAAAAGAGAAGAACAATCTAGGAACTTTAAGCTTGAATCGAATAAAGCAGATCGTGTTGATTCTAGTATTAGCCATAGGCATCTTGTAATTAATTGATTACGATACTATTTGCAAACCTTGTCTTGATGTCGACCTATGGGGTCGCTTGAATTTCTAATCATCTAATCATGAATGTTGTTAGGAATTAGAAATTCCGGTATTAAAGAGTCGGTCACCTCAAGTATATGTAATCGTTAGAAAGCTCGTAGTCGTAGTAATTTTAAGTTAAGTAGTATTTAGTTAAGTAACACCGTGGAGGGACAGACGGGTCTTTACCAGCTGTATGCACGATCCTGACCCGATGTGTGGCGATTTATGTAAGACTATAAATACTCTCTACCTCCCAAGGTAGAGAGTTGGAACTCATAATAATATCTTTCACTTTCTCTCACTAAGTTCCCTAAACCTCTAACTTTTCTCTCTAGAATTCCATCTATATGCTACTTTGTGTTATGGTTTGATGTGTATGTGAAAAGTTATATCTTACAATTGGTATCAAGAGCCATGGTTAGATCATATCTTGCACATCTTTGGATTTATAGTGGTTTTAGGTGGTTTTGAGTTTGAAAAAGTTTAGTGGTTTTGCATCATTTGGTTGATTTCTTGTGTTAAAGTTTGAATTTTGTTAGTACTTTTATGTTTAGAATCATCACAAGTGTTTAGGTTTTCATTTGGTAGCTTAAATCATCTTGGTTGGGTTGTTTTGGATTGAAAAGTGATGTTTATATGGTTTTCATGCTAGCGACTTAGTTCACGGATAATTTTCTTCGTAGCGACTTGCTTCACAATTTTGTAGCGAGTTACAGTTTTAGACCTAGCGAGTTAGATCTAGCGATTCTGATACAAGTAGTGGACTCTCCACTACGGGTAGCGACAGTGGTAGCGACTTGGTGCATGGCGAGTTGCTCTTTAGCGACTTGCATTGTTAGCGACTTGAGTGGCAATTCTTTGCCAAAATTTTGCTAGCGACTTGAGTGTTAGCGAGTTACTACTTAGCGACTTGGTTTTGTCTAGCGACTTGGGACTCTAGCGACTTAGTTGTCTAGCGAATTAAGAGTTAGCGACTTAGTGCATTATACTCAGCGACTTAGTGCATTATCTTCTAGCGACTTAGTGCATAATCTTCTAGCGACTTGAGTGATTGTTTACGGTTTTCTCTTGATTTAGTAAAATCCGTGAAAGAATCTATTTCCGGTTTAATCATAGAGTTATAAAATCCGTATAATCTGTTAACATGTCTACCAGCGTCCCTACTATCATCTCCACTTTGTTGAGGATGTACAAGCGGTGGCTCGGATACTCGTCCACCCATGCTTGACAGGCCGACTACGATTCTTGGGCTCAGCGAATCGATTGTATTGCCTTGGAAAGGAAAATGGTGTCAACATTCTCAAATCCATTGATGAAGGACCATATCGAGTTGAGGCGACTAGAGACATACTTGATACTAATGAAGATGGTACTCTTTACGGAATGGACGGACCTAAGATGTATGATGAGCTTGATGATAAGGATAAAAGAGATTTGATGCGGATATCGGGGCTTCAAACATTGTTCTTCAAGGTCTTCCTAAAGACATCTACAAGGCGATCAATCATAACACTGAAGCAAAGGCGGTTTGGGATAATGTTAAGATGCTTCTCTCGGGTTGAAATTAACTATGGAGGCAGAGAATCCCAACTCTATGAATTTGAGCACTTCAAGATGAAACGGATGAGGTGTCTATGAGTACTATGTGAGATTTCATAAGTTAGTGAATGACATGAGGAACATCGAATGACTATGCCTAACATTCGTTGAACTCAAAATTTGTGAACAACATGAATCCCGAATGGCACAAGTTTGTCACGGTGTGAAGCTCACTAAAGGATTGAAGAATACAAACTATGAGCAACTCTATGCCTTCCTCCTTGAATGAGAGACATGCTATGTTTGAAAATTGATTCTCAATCGGTTCAAAACCAACCGGGGAGAGACAAGCTCGTCTAATGACTCAACAACTTTCTACTCAAACATCGGAATCACAACCAAAGCATCACAAGTCATACCCTTGGGTAATGGTAATCACAAACTCATCCACGATCCTATGTTCAAACAAGGCGATCTTTGATGCTCACGTGGGTAACTTCATTAATCAACTAGCTCTTCTCATTAGTCAAAACATGAATTCTCTCCCACAAACCAACAACAACCTCGAGCGCATCTAACCCGCACAATCAAGCCTTTGTTAAAGATGGAAGGATCGTGGTGCAACCAGATTCGGGAAAGGCAGTATGATCGGGGAAGAGGTGGAGTGGGAGAGGTTATGTTGGCAACGAATCGAGGAAGAAATGGTAACCAAGGTCAAGCTAAGCCAATCAAATGCTATAAGCGTGGTGGTGAAGGACACATTGCAAGGAACTACACATCTCCAAAGCGTCCCAGAATCTTGATTACTTGAGAGATAAGATGTTCTTGGCACAAGCTCGGGACAATGGTGCTGCGTTGGATGAAGAGGAATTCTTGTTTCTTCTTGAGGGCAATGCCAAGACCTATGATGCGAGATGTGGATGAGCGACCTATTCGGGAGATAGGTCACAATCATCGAATGCCTTTCAAGTCGCCGATTGTGATGCATACGACTACGATGTAGATGATGGACCTCTGCACACACAATCTTTATGGCTAGCATCTCTCCAATGGTTTCTCCCAAGATCTCTTCTTCACCACAAGTTGGCCCATCCAAGGACAAACTCATCTCGGAGGTATTAAAACTATCGATGATCTTGATGTGCAGCGAGATGCATGACAAAGTACAATCAAGCTGAAACTATTGAATCAAATGTTGAAAATATGGGTAATAACAATATTGTCCCATACGATCAATCGTGAAACAAAGTGAAAGTGAAGTTGTACCAAGTGATGCATCTTCTGCGATCAACAATGACTATGTCTTTGATGAATACCTTTGCATGTGCTCACGATGATTCCATAATTTACGAACTAAATGCCTATAAGGAGCGTGTTGCTATTTATGAACAACGTGCAAAATTTGAGTTGACCACTCGTGAGCGGAAATGGATGACCAAGTGAGTGCGGTAATTAGAAAAAGTAAGTTTAGAGAAGAAGTATTGAAACAAAATTAAATTCCTTGCAAGAAAAACTTTCTAAAACATTAAACAAAAACAAGAACTTCAAGAAAATGTGAAAATGCTTAAGCAAGAATTTAATGCAAAGGAATCAAAACTCTTGAGAGATTTTCTAATCGAAAACTTTGAAAAACAAACTTGAAAACAAGTTGTACATACAAGGAAACACCATTCGATTGCTCACATGGTCACTAAACATCGAGTCTTAAGCGATAAGCATAGCATTCCCTTGTTGAGGAACCGAACCAGAGGTAATTAAAAGGCTAGAAATGCTCATAAGGTGCTTTATGATGGTAATGAAATCCTTAAGCCTAGCGAAAACCTAGTTGCGTTGAGTGCGAGGAAGATAAGAAATCAAATGAAATCACTAGGAAAAGATGAATAAGAAACAAAATGATCCCAAATGCAAAGAGAAAAACATAATTATCACTCCTCATGATTACAAGAAGGAAAGCTGGATTTCCTTGAACAAGTTTAAGCCTCGGACATTGTTGACTCCGAACAAGTCTTACGGAAAAAGGATTTAGATAAGCGAGAAAGCGGAAAATATTGTTGAAACAAACCCTCCCTTTGGAAAATGCCTAGAAGCGATGTGTATCCTCCTAATACACCAATGCATCTTGTACCTAGAACAATTGCCACTAAAAGCAAGACATTAATTAGCCAATACGTTATATTTCAACTATTTGTTGATTTTGAGAAAACTTGCAAGAAAAGGATCACACCCATTGGTATAACGGAAGGAGAAAGGGTTTTGAACAAATGAAAGAATGTTATTTAAGCGAGGTCATGCCCTTCTTTAAACTTCTAAAAGATCACTTTGAGAGTCTTAAAAGGGATAGAAAGCGATATTAAGGGAATGGAAAAGGAATTTGATGCAATGGTTGTTGAAGTTAGTGACTATGAGCGTGCTTTGAAATATAATGAGATTGAGAGAAAGAACTTGCATACATTAAATGAGAATCTTATTCTTGAATGTGTTGCTCAAGATGTGTTTTCTTCGCTTCAAATTGCTCTATTAATGCTTCCAAATTTCATGAACTATCTGTGGTACTGAAAGTCTCCATGATCGTGTCATTGAGCTTGAAAAACTAATTCTAAACTAAATGAGAAAATTGAGCCGGATGATCACGACAATTTGGTTAAACATTTTTCTAAACTAGAAGTTGAGCATTTTAATTTACAACTAAAATATCAACATCTTAAAGAAAATGTCAAAACTTCAAATGTCAAGACATCTTCGGATGCTCCGAGTTTGATCGAGTTTTCAAATTAACAAAGCGTGATGAAGCGATTCAAGCTCGGTGCAACACGATCGAGAAAGTTGAAAGCCCAAATCTCTCAATTAAAGGGTCAAACGAACAATATGACGGGCTCCCAAATGCCTCCTCCTTTAGATTCTCGGAATTCTCAAACGTTTCATCTTCAAAACCTAGTAAATGCTTTACAAAGGAAAGCGAAAGTTTTCTAGAAGAAAATGAAAAGGTTAAGCGTCATTTCAATGAGTTATTTGAATCAATTAAAGTCACTCGTAACAAAAACAACGAACAAATAGCTTCATTGCAAAAGGAAATTGAGAATCGAAGAGTCGGGGTAAAAGGAAAATGCCAATGATCAATGAGGAGAATGTTGTATCAAAGGTTCACTCTTGTAATAAATATGCTTTATACGTGACATATGTCCCCTCATCTAAGGAACAACAAACTTGCTATTCAAACATACTTCTCATCCCTTAAGGATTGCCTAGAATATCTGCGTGAGATTGTTGAAGAGGATAAGCTAGAGAAACCTCATGATAATGCAATTGGACATGCATGCTTATATGCCAAACGATCTCAAGAAATCTTAGAATGCTTGATCACAATATGCCCAAAGTCATTAGGTGAGAGAGTTAATCCTTTGATTCCATGCTCGATGCCTAATGCCAAGTATGATATGCACTCGATTCCCAATGTTTTGAATGTGAACCGTAGTGTGCCTTTAAGTAGTTGATTCTAGATTTGTCAATGCTAAGAAAGAGAACTCAAGTGTGCCTTCTAGGAGTACAAATCTCGGTACCTCTAGTTTTAAGAATGTGAAACTTAGTGCACACTGCATGTAGTTCGGATCCCGGCACATCTAAGCGGTGGTGCAAAGAGTAGTAAAACAAACTAATGTTCCCATTCCCTCTAGGAGTAATCGGTGACATTAAAGGGAGCAGGTCAAAGTCTCAAGACAATACAAGGAATGATAGGACCTCCCAAGCTAAGAATGTGCCTTGGAAAAGAATAGAAGAACAATCTAGGAACTTTAAGTTTGAATCGAATAAAGCGAATCGTGTTGATTCTAGTATTAGCCATAGCGTCTTGTAATTAATTCAAATTCGATACTATTTGCAAACCTTGTCTTGATGTATGCTTGAATTACATTTCTAATCATGAATGTGGTGTTAATGTTACGCCTAATGATGTTAATTGTCCGATTAATATTGTTAATGCTAAAGTTCATGCTAAGAAGGCTAAAAGGCAAAACGAAAGAAAGTTAGAAAACGGTGGAAACCCCGGGAAGAACATTCAAGTAAAATAGGCTTTTATTGGACACCGTTGGTCTTAAGACTAATCGAGATAATGCCCACTAGAAAATGGATGCCTCTTGGTAGAACTATTCCCTTAAGTGATCACGTATGAGCAGGGCTAATCGACACTAATCTTTGCATCTATTCACAATGATTCCATTGCCTCACTACGATATGAATGCTTCTATTTACGATGTGGGTGTTCCAAACATTGTTACTAACCAAATGGAACCCATTCTTGCATGGGGATCCCAATTATCGATTATCCATTCTTATGCGTGTTCAAGCTGCAGATCGTTCAAATCGATTACGTGGTACCGGACTCAGTTGTTCCAAGCATATATTATGGAGACGGTCGCGCTCATGAACCGTGAGCAAATTCATCGGGACTATTAGATTTGGTAATGATCATTTCGGTGCTATTATGGGTTATGGAGATTATGTTGTTGGTGATAGTGTCATCTCTAGAGTGTATTATGTGGAAGGTTTAGGTCATAATCATTCTCTGTTGGTCAATTATGTGATTACGATCTAGAAGTAGCCTTGAGAAAACATACCGCTTTGTTAGAGATCTTAATGGTAAGGAAGCTGTTAAAAGGAACTCGTGGCTCAAACCTTTACACCATCTCTATCGATGACATGATGAGGGCCTCTCCAATCGCTTGTTATCAAAGGCTTCAAAAACAAAGTCATGGTTATGGCATCGTCGTCTCAATCACTTGAACTTCGGCACCATCAACGATCTTTCGAGAAAGGACTTAGTTGTAGGTTTACCTAGACTAAAGTATGAAAAGGATCATCTTTGTTCGACATGTCAATTGGGAAAAAGCAAGAAGTATGCCCATAAACCCAAACCTACTAACTCATCACGGAAGTTCTTCATATGATTCATATGGATTTATGTGGACCAATGAGGTGCGAGAATATCTTTGGGAAGAAATATGTGTTAGTTGTGGTTGATGATTACTCTAGATTCACTGGGTCAAGTTCTTAAGGACAAAGGATGAAACTCGATATCATCATCAAACTCATCAAACAATTGCGAGTTCGACTAAACAAAAGCGTCGAATTATCGAGCAGACAATGGGCGAGTTTGTCAACAAACAACTTAGTGAATTCTATGAAAGCGTTGGAATCGACCATCAAAGAAGTGTTCCACGAACCCCTCAGCGAGCGGTGTAGTTGAAAGGCGAAATCGTACTCTTGTTGAAGCCGCTAGAACAATCTTTGATCTACTCAAAGGTTCCAATGTTTCTCCGGGTGAAGCAATTGCCCTTTGCATGCTACACACAAAATCGTTCCACGATTCACACTGTTCATGGAAAAACTCCATATGAACTTGTCCACAACAAAACCTAATCTATCTTTCCTTCGTGTGTTTGGTGCATTGTGTTATCCAACTAATGAGGTCAAGACTTAGGCAAACTTAGGGCTAAAGGCGACATTGGAGTATTTGTAGGATATGCATCAAACAAAAGGGATACCGAATCTACAACAAAAGAACCCGAAATATCATGGAAACAATTCACGTTCGTTTGATGAGTGGCCGGTCAAATGGCTCTGGACACTCCACTCGGGACCCGCACTTCAAAACAGTCCCATTGGTTCATCCCTTGTTCCAAACTCCTCTCAAGAAACTCCATATGTACCTCCATCCGAAGATGATGTAAAGAAATTGTTTGATCCTATGTTTGATGAACTGTATGATTCAAATACTAATGAGGTCTTGATCCTACAACAGAGGATGCTCATATTCCGATGAATGAAGTCAATCCCTCGGTCTCAATATCTTTAAGTCAAGAAGCACCTGCACGATCCTTGATCTCATCAACAAATCATCATTCTTCAAATGTACATCATGGAAATGTTTCGGCATCAATGATGAAGTTAATCCCTTTGCAACTCACGAAGATGCTCCATTTGAAAACATATTTGCTACTCTGAATCATCATCGAACCATCTTCTTGAGGAGACATCGACTCGGCTACCTCGGTTCCTCAACAACCGCCACATGAACACCTCGGAAAATGGACTCACGATCATCCATTAGACAACATCATTGGAAATCCCTCTCGTCTGTATCAACCCGAAACAACTTGCAACCGATGCCTTATGGTGTTTCTTCAACTCCATACTATCTAAGATCGAACCAAAAGATGTTAAAACCGCCATGAATGAAGATAATTTGGTTCAATGCCATGCAAGATGAAATTCATGAGTTTGATCGTCTTGATGTATGGGAGTTAGTACACTCCGATCGTGCTATGATTATAGCTCTAAAATGGATCTTCAAAGTAAAGCTTGATGAGCATGGTGATGTGTTGAAGAACAAGGCTCGATTAGTTGCTAAAGGATATCGTCAAGAGGAGGTATAGACTTTGAAGAATCTTTTGCTCCAGCTTGCTCGAATCGAGGCAATCGTAATCTTTACGCTAATGCCGCTAGTAAGAACATGGTAGTTTATCGGATGGATGTAAAGGCGGCATTTACGAGCGGAGATCTTAAAGAAGTCGTCCACGTCCCAACTTTGAAGGATTTGTGAATCAAGAGCATCCTACTCACGTTTATCGTTTGAAGAAGGCTCTTTATGGTTTAAAGCAAGCTCCAAGGGCATGGTATGATACCTTTGTCAAAGTTTCTTCTATCAACCGGATTCATCAAAGGAGATTGATCCTACATTGTTCACCGAGAAGTCGGCAAACATTTAATTCATGTTCAAATTTATGTTGATGATATTATTTTGCCTCGGCCGACCCAATGGAATGTGATCGTTTTCAAATGAAATGAGTTCAAAGTTTCAAATGTCAATGATGGGACAAATGTCATTTTCTTGGGATTACAAATTTCTCAAAGTCCCGGAGGCATTTTCATAAATCAATCTAAATATGCAACCGAGATTTTAAAGAAATTTGGATTTGATTCAAGTGACCCTGTTGACACCCCATGATTGACCGAACCAAACTAGATGAGGACCTCTCGGGGATCATGATTGACCAAACGAAATATCGGAGTATGATTGATCCCCGATGTATCTCACGCTAGTAGACCGGACATCTTGTTCATTGTTTGCATGTGTGCTAGATACCGTGCTAAGCCTACTAAAAGCACCTGAAGCGTTAAGCGGGTCTTCGGTATCTCCAAGGAACCATCAATATGGGACTATGGTACCCAAGGACACCGGTATGTCACTAACGACCTATGCAGATCCGATCATGCAGGTTGTCAAGATACTCGTCGAAGCACGTCGAGGAGGTGCTCGGTTTTGGGTGATAAGCTTGTGAGTGGTCTTCAAAGAAGCAAATGAGTACTTCTATTTCCTCTAGAGGTGAATACATAGCCATGTCATCTTGTTGTGCTCAAATCTTATGGATGAGATCTCAATTATCGACTATGGCTTTGAATTCAACAAAATCCCTCATCTTGTGATAATAAAGTGCTATTGCTCTCTCATGCAACAACGTTCAACACTCAAGAGCAAAGCATATCGACATTCGACATCATTTCATCGAGGAACAAGTAGAAAAAGGTGTGGTGGAACTATATTTTGTGAGGTCGAATATCAATTAGCAGACATCTTCACCAAAGCTCTTCCAAGAGAACGTTTGAGTTTATTCTTCCACGACTTGGCTTGAAAAGCCTTCAACCGAAACACTCAAACGTCTTCGGGAGGAAGACGAGGAGTAAAGGTCTATCTTCATCTATCTCTTGTATATATCTATTCGAAAAATCAAATAGAAAAATATAAAACTTTCAAAATCCATAAAATTTTAAAAATTGAAAATTCTTCAAAAATATTGTCATTTTGTCATGTTTCTCTCGATTCGATAATATCTACGGTCTTGATGTTGTCATTCAAAGAATGACACGGGACTTTAGATGTTGCTCGAACTTAAAAAAAAAATAAATAAATCAATAAAGAAAATATATATTTTGGGAGAAAGAGAAATGGTTTATTGTCATTTTCGAGCAATAACCCGGTTTTAAAAAAGAACAGAGCCATGTTTTAACATGTTTTCAAATTCCATGCTCGATTCTATAAACATTTATCTCTTGAAAACCAAATGCTTTGAAAAATAACTCGGTTTCTATTTTTGATAATCATCGGGACTTATTTGTCAAAATCTCTATCTCTCAATCAACAACCTATGTCATTGATTGAGGGGAGAATGATTTCAATTAAATTAAAAAGTTATTTGGCATTAAATTGTTTTCAAAAGATATACATGCATGTTTTATCAATGGAGTTTAAAGTCTTAAAATCCGATCCTTATCGATTCAAACGCTTTCACAATCAAGTCACAATTCTCCTTAAAGCTTTCAAAATCAATTTAAATCTATACGAGATCACAAATCTCAAATGATTTGATAATTGTGATCGGGGAGAATGTGTGATTTAAATTGGATTTAAACGATAATAAGGTAAATGGTTTTATAAGAATGTACATCTTTCCCTTTCCACATGTGACAAACGATTTCAAATTTTCCATGCACATGTTGAGGGGAGCATCTATCTTAAACCTTTGATTTGAAACGTGATCATTCATCCCAATGTGCAAGTTCCCTCTAGTATGTGCAAAACTCTTTTCAAACCTCGAGGCACATATTGAGGGGAGCAAATTTATGGAAACCTCATCCTTCCGGAAATGCTATATCTACTTGATTTGATGTGGGAAGTGATGTTGATATCTTTAGAAAATGGTAATCAAAGAAGTTAATTCTTTCTCTTGCCTCCGTGTGCAAAACATTTTCAAATACTTGATGCACATGTTGAGGGGAGTTCTCGTTCTAAAAATATCAAAACAATTCGGTACAAAATGCTTTGATAATATATCACAAGTATCTCGAATTGATTTTCAAATGGTTTTCAATTGGATCCAATGGCGGATGAACAATACCAAATAGACCGACCAACTTTACTTTATGTACGGTGATATAAGGATGATAAGGTTAGGTATATGTTCCCATGATCCGCCCGAGCCGGAGGGATCTACCAGGGGACAATCCACTAGTTAGTGTAGAAGTCCTTAGGTATGATGATAAAAGGAGAAAAATGAGATATGGGAAGAGTGCGGACTAAGACCCGAGCTAGTAATGGAATAAACCCAACAAGGTTCTAGCTATGAAGTCTCGTAAGCAATGAAGGGTTGAAGAATTAAAAGAATTGAATGAGAAAAGGGTGAAAACAAATAGCCTCCATTTATTCAACCTTAGGCGTAAACCACAGGTTCACCTCATATGCTACCGATGGTAACATCGGTATTGAAGACAAGGCGTCATGGACCCGGTGACGCGCACTTCAACTTTCCAAACCACTCAAGTTCCTCTTAAAAGGGCTTGTTTCATTCTCACGGGGAACCGACATTATCTATCGACTTTCTCTTAGAGATGGTTGATATTGAAGAAGGAGACCTCTCCCTAGTCTCCGTCATAGGATCCAAAATGCACAAATTGAGTCTAGAGCCACGAGATCATCAATAAATCTCATTAGGACACTTTCAATGAAGACTCTCTGTTTCACACAATGTGGAAGAGAGATTATATCTTGAGTCCCACGCATTATCCTTGTGGTATTGCTGAACATCCGAGTGATGTGTATACATATTCACAATGAAGATGGAAAGCCTTCGGAGCCAACATCAAACAAGCTCAGTAGGTGGCATGTGAGATCTATTATATAGATCAACCATGTGACAAGCTGAATGAAACAATGGGCGATTCAATCTCTTGAATCAATCACGGTTCAAAGTTATGGATTGACGGATACCTTTGAAAACCGGTCTTTGTGCTTAAAACTCTTTTCTTTAGCACATCGACCGTGTACTCATTTTTCAAACCAAAAGGTGTTTTTATGATTGATAATTGATTTTCAATAAAACCTTCGTTGTATTGCAAAACAATTTCTATTGAGCAATACGATTGTTTTTCAAATCTCTTGTCATCAATCGGTGGACTTAAAATTATTTGGTTCACTCACTCCGTGTTGTCTTCTTTGAGATGTTCGGTTTGAGAAGAACTAGAACATTCTGCGAAACCCTGTCAAGGAAATTCTTAGGAATTATACCGATCACAAGCGATACTTGTCTCGATCAGCGAGGAACAGTGGGCGTGTACCTCAATTCAACGAAAGTGATCAAAGACACTTTCGTGTGATTTATTGCTAGCTTGTGTGTGCGGTACACCCGACGTTTGCGGTGATCGAGAATGAAGCGGTCAATCCATAGCCGCATGCTCACTTAACACATTCATCTAAAAGGAAATCATGATTAGTGCATCAATGACTCGATATTTTCACTCCATGCTTCGCTACGCTTGCGCCAATATCATGATTCAACAAAGCTTCCGCTTACTCGATGAGAAGATATCATGATCCGAATGTGAGCATGTCGGTCCTAAAGTCACTACATCACATAATACCAACACCACAAAGGATGTGTTAGAGATTGTTGATAGTGATGATCTCAAAAGATGGCTCAAAATTATTATCACGTGGATCGGTAAAAGACCTCCACTTGAAGTAACCAAACATGCAATGTGAATGACTCGAGCTACGAGCAAAGGACTACATCAAGAATGCAAGATCAATTGTTAATGTATTATCGGTTGTATTCAATGTAATTTTGGTACATGATTGAGGTGACCTCCCTTGGGGAGATTGTTAGGAATTAGAAATTCCGGTATTAAAGAGTCGGTCACCTCAAGTATATGTAATCGTTAAAGCTCGTAGTCGTAGTTCTTTTAAGTTAAGTAGTAATTAGTTAAGTAACACCGTGGAGGACTGAATGGTCTTTACCCACCTGTATGCGATCCACGACCCGATGTGTGGCGATTTATGTAAGACTATAAATACTCTCTACCTCCCAAGGTAGAGAGTTGAGCTCATAATAATATCTTTCACTTTTCTCACTAAGTTCCCTAAACCTCTAACTTTCTCTCTAGAATTCCATCTATATGCTACTTGTTGTTATGGTTTGATGTGTATGTGAAAAGTTATATCTTACAAATGTGGTATACTTGCTTACGCTAATAATGTTAATTGTCTAGTTAATCTAAACAGTAATGCTAAAATTCATGCTAAGGAAGTGCTAAAGGCAAAAGCGAAAGAAAGTTAGAAAATGGTGGGAACCCAGTTTGGGAAGAACATTCGTATTTAAAATAGGCTTTTATTGGACACATGTTGGTCTTAAGACTAATCGAGACAATGCCCACTAGAAAATGGATGCCCATTCGTAGAACTATTCCTTAGAAGTGATCACACTTTGTGAGCAGGGGCTATCTTGACACTAGTAATCTGCATCTATTCTGGCAATGATTCCATTGCCTCGCTTTCGATATGAATGCTTCTATTTCGATGTGGGTGTTCCAAACATTGTTACTAACCAAATGGAACCCATTCTTGCATGGGGATCCCAATTATCCGATTATCCATTCTTGTCTGTGTTCAACTTGGATCGTTCAAATCGTAATTACGTGGTACACGGACTCATTTGTTCAACATATATTTGCGACCGGTCGCGCTCATGAACCGTGAGCAAATTCATCGGGACTATTAGATTTGGTAATGATCATTTCGTGCTATTATGGGTTATGGAGATTATGTTGTTGGTAATAGTGTCATCTCTAGAGTTTACTATGTAGAAGGTTTGGGTCATAATCATTCTCTGTTGGTCGATTCTGCGATTACGATCTAGAAGTAGCCCGGAAAACATACACCGCTTTGTTAGAGATCTCAATGGTAAGGAAGCTTTTAAAAGGAACTCGTGGGTCAAATCTTTACACCATCTCTATCGATGACATGTTGAGGCTTCTCCAACTTGCTATCAAAGGCTTCAAAACAAAGTCATGGTTATGGCATCGTCGTCTTAATCACTTGAACTTGGTACCATCGCGATCTTTCCGAAAGGACTTAGTTGTAGGTTTACCTAGACTAAAAGTATGAAAAGGATCATCTTTGTTCGACATGTCAATTGGGAAAAAGCAAAGTATGCCCATAAACCCAAACCTACTAACTCACATCCTTTGAAGTTCTTCATATGATTCATATGGTTTATGTGGACCAATGAGGTGCGAGAATATCTTTGGGAAGAAATATGTGTTAGTTGTAGTTGATGATTACTCTAGATTCACTGGGTCAAGTTCTTAAGGACAAAGGATGAAACTCCACGATATCATCATCAAACTCATTAAGCATTGATGCGCAGTTCGACTAAACAAAGCAATCGAAATTATCGAGCAGATAATGGGCGGGTTTGTCAACAAACAACTTAGTGAATTCTATGGAAGCATTGGAATCGACCATCAAAGAAGTTCCACGAACCCCTCAACATAATCTGGATTGTGATGCTATGACGATCAATCCCCAGAATTCCATTCATTGCAAAATGTAATTTGGGGTGTGTGATTGGCATCGAGCTTCATTATAGAGAACTAGGTTGCATCATTGACCCTAGACTATAACTACATTATCATAGCATCTCATCATTTCATCATAAGTGCATATTCACTTTGCATGCGATTTATACGTACATTTTTCGAGTTATTTACTTTCATTTCAAATCGATTGTCACATGGATGCTCTTAAATACCCATCCATTATCATTTCCTCATACTCTAATGTGGAGAATTCCTTGACATTCCCTATCATAATTTTTACATCAATTGACTCATCACCGACAACGTCGAATGCCGAGGTAAACCTTTAAGTAGGGCAAAGTCACTCTACTCCTTTGTTTCACCACTAACATGTCGAGTTACACGTTATTCACATTAAGTCACTAAACCATCATACATTTGAAGCACTTACACACCTCATAACCCACCTTTTTGGAACCCGTCGATCATTTTGAAAAATAACCTCAAATCTATTATCTCATATCACATCTCTTTAGAGCGCTTTATTATTAACATAGGACTTTGATCGTCTCACCATTTCCTCTTGTTTTGAAGAAGATATGGCCAAGAAAGCTACACAGAAATGACTCAGCGGCTATTCAAAAGTTAGTAAGAGATAAGCATAGCCGATGCTCTAAGGATTGAAAGGGGAAAGCAGTGGGCTAAGCATCGCCAACTTTCTTTGGCCGCTAGGCTTCTTCTTCTTCTTGCAGAAATGCGAGAGGGTCCGGAGTTAAAATCTGTTCGAGTAAGGATTTCAAAGTGGAGATCCACTAAGTTTAGAGGTACCAAGGAGCCACCGCCATGGTTAGATGGTTCGAGAAATTGGAGTCCGTGTTTTTGCTATGTAATTGCCGGATGATAGCAAGGTCAAGTTTGCTACAAGTACATTACTTGATGGAGCGTTGTCGTGGTGGAACTCATATGCTCGACCGATGGGAATGGAAAATGCTTTCAAGCTCACTTGGGAGCAATTTAAAGGTTTGGTAACAAAGAAGTTTTGTCCAGCACGGAGGTGAAGAAGTTGGAGACCGAATTCTATGAGTTGGTAACTATTGGGTATGACATTGATACTTACATTCGAAGGTTTCAAGAATTGGCCGTGTTATGCCCATCTATGGTTTGAGATAATGAGAAGCTCTTTGGGAGGCTTTCATTGAAGGACTTCCGAGATTATCCAGGTGATGTGACTTCTTTTGACCCGCAAGCGATTGAGGAATCTATTCAGTGTCTCAAAAAGCTCATGGCACAAGTAGTAAAGAGGACAACATCACCAACACCAACCGTAACAACAATACCAACAACCGCACCAACTACCACAATAACCAAAACAACAACAACAACGGCGATAACCAAATCAACAACAACAAAAGAAAATGGAAAATGACCAAGGAGGTTATAATAACAACAACCAAAACCGTAACACTAACCATCATCAACAACAGAATAGAAGGCAAGAAGTCGCTATGGTTTATGTTGTCGCACCTAGAGAAGGTAGAGGTTATCTTTGGAACACACCCACTATGTAATCAATGTAATTTCCATCACTCGGTCCTTGCCACGGCCAAGTGCCACAAATGCCAAAAACCGGGACATCTAGCCAAGGATTGTAAAGGTAAAGCCATAGTCACGTGCTTCGGATGCGGGAGCAAGGACACTATAGGAATCAATGTCCTCAAAACCAAGGTCAACAAGTTGAAGGTGCTCATGGAATGCATACATGTTAGGAGGAGAAGCTCGTCAAGGTATCAACAGCGGAAGACTAAAGAAGTTCGGAAACTATGATCTTAATTTTCCTTATGTACTATGTCGTACTTAGTTTATGTTTTCCATCGTATCCGAATCTTTATAACCTAGGATGTATTTCGTTTGATAAACCACTCGTTGTAAAATATTCTCATCTATCGTACTTTATTTTCTTTCGATTTGTTATTACTTACGAAATTTTAATTCCTTTTACTTTAACTATCATTTTAACGACACGATTAAATCGTTGTAAACATCGAGAGTTATAACAACTAAACCGAACGTCACATCATGGTTTCCTTAATTATACATAGCCTAGCTAACTATGTCTAATTTTGGAGGATCATGTTATGTTGGGGCGGTTATTTATAAATCTTAGTGCAAGCAAAATTTTCACATGTTCCAAGTCAAAGTGTTACTCATCGGAGATACTCATCCAATATTTTTCTCTACTACTATGTTTTATACGCTCTCAATCATCGATAACCAGAACGGCACTTCTCCATGTCTTCTTTCCTCGATATTCATCATAAACTCAAAATTCGATAGACTAATATCGCTTAATCGAATTCGTGGACTGAATTCCTTTTGGATGGGCGAATGTGACAACTCGCAATTCGTGTCATTTTCGAAACAATTCATGCTTCACCATTTCAACATTTATCGTAAACTAGGTTTGCAGTGTTCCAAATTCAGAACCTTAATGGTTTAGCTAATTCATGATCATATCATCACGGACATTTCATATAGACTAAGTTTAGTCTACATTTCATTAGCATCATTTGCATCACGTTAGTTCATTCATGACTTTGCAATTCACATTAAACGCGTAAATTTTATATTAAATAAACGCTATCGCGTAAGTTATTATTTTGAACATTTAATCCGATACTTCTAAAAATGATCCCATATATTTTTATACTTACATTTAGTTTATAAAACTATATTTTGAGTTTACCTAGTGTTTTAAATTTATTTTGTATATAAATCGTTAAATTTATATTATTACGACGCTTTTTCTCAAAAACTACACGATAATTATTATATCACCCAAATTTTACAAGGAATGTATTTTACAATTTTATAACTACAATATACTTTACTTTGATCCCTTAAAAATTATTTTTAAGACAACACTACCTAAACACAAAATGTATGTATAAGTTACAAATTATATTTATTAAACTTACATTTACTTATACATTATAAAAAAAAAAAAGATATTTTGAGAGACAATTGTCCCTAAAACCGCCCTATGGAGTGAGGCATTAATTGTTGGTACATTTTTTTTCTTCCTTGAATGTATAGATCTACACTTAACCCTTTCATTTCACATCTCATTCATGCACCTTATTATTTCAAGTTAGTCAAAATTTTCTCTCTTTGGTTCTTCCTCCATCAAACCGGTTCTACAAGGAGATACAAGGGATCATCAAAAAATTTTCCAAGCTCAAGTATATACAATCTAGATCACACTCTTATTAAGGTTTTGAAATAAAAACCTAGGGTGTTTAGGTTAATCCTTGTTCTAATCACCTCATCATAGTTTACTTGTAAGCATATCATTTACATTTTTCATTTTTCCTTATCATTTCATATTTATTTCTTCATATTTGGAGCAAACATGCAAGACTTGTGTATATTTATACCATTTTTACATTGATTTTAAGAGTTTGATATATAAAAGTCATCCTATAATTATTTCCTTGTTATATATTGGTCTTGATGATGTTTAGGAACCCATGACACCCTAAGAAGGTGTATGGTAGGATTAGAATAGCTTTTGAGTTGATTTGAAGGGATTGAATAGGTTTAGTACGAGAAAACTATTTTCGACAAGTATTAAAAGTGGTCTGTTCTTATTTTGTTTTTCCGAAAATCCACAGAGGCACTGTAATTTTTGGCATTGATATTTAGAAAATATACTTTAAAACGAATCCGTGGCCGCTTGAACGGATTAAAACGGAGTTATAACGAAGAAGTTATGAATTTTTCAAGTTTGACGATTTAAATATATAATTTCAAAATTTCAAAAGTGTTTTTGTTTTGTACTAGAGTCAAAAACGAGTCCTAAGCTTGATAAATTATTTCGACTTATCAAAATATATTAGTATACTTTGATACGGCTAAGGACATATAATATGAGAAAACGGATTTGAAACGACCAAGATATACACGCTTACATAAATTGCCGTGAACTTTATTATTTTAGAAAACTATATTATTTTACGAGACAAGTATTACGGTAAACAAAACGACCATATTGAAGGCTGTTTTTAACGATGATGTAGAACTTTTTGTAACGAGATGTCTTCTAATAAAATCGAGATCACCAAGCATATTTTTCAAAACGACCAACCGTTTGTATAGCGGAGTCGTAATAAATTATATACGGTTGTTTAAACCTTGCCGAAACTCACTTTTTAAACCACATTTGGACAAAATCACCATCTTTAACCTTTATTATCTTTATGTTCGAGACCTCTATGACGAAAACTCATGTACTAAAACTTCTAGATTTTGATACAAGCTTTCCAAAACCGTCGAGTTCGTTTCCAACGCTCGACGACACCATTTTACGACTAGTTTTTCAAGCCATTTTTGTCACATTCATGAAATTTCCACGACATTATTTTACTTAATTTAAAAGTTAAAATTTCACTATAAATCATTACAAAACTATTGTAGGATGACATTTTGACGTAAATACTTGTAAAGTGATTTAAGAATGGTCAAGGCGTCAAAAGAGTATTTTTCATCGATAAGTATTATTTTCAAAACTCACAAATGGTATAAATAATATACTGAAATGCATGCATAACATTACATCATAACTCATTACATATCATATCATTCGATAGGTCCAGTTAAAGTATCACGCTATACCTCAATTGTACTCACTTGTCATCATACCATTTTATCAAGTGAGTTTTCATAGCCCCGATTTATTCAAGTTTTACTTATTTCAAACCTACGGGGAGAATACATTGCACAACATTTTATTACGATACCAAGTATGTTAAATTCATTTACATTGCTTAAGTTACCACGCTACGCTTAAATGTCCCATTTCATATGCATGAGTTAATTTCTAGAAGCGTGTGTGAGTGGATAGATCTATCGAGGTGACACTCCATCCGGGTTGGTGAATCCCAACTAGTCATACTGGATGCATTTCATTCATAAACATTATTAGAGTTGTTTGGCAAGACACTCTGTTAGGCTAACATCACGGAGCTTTGTAGATCATGCGCTTAAGCAATTGTAACATTTTATGTGACATGATTGTCATACCAAGAATATTTTTATGTGACATGATTGTCACATTCGATCTATACTATGTAGTCGTGATAAAACATTTACCAAACCTATGATTTCTCACCAACATTATTGTTGACCGCTTTAGCAATGTATTTTCGTAACTAAGGCATACTCATCATGGCATGGTTATGAACCCCTTCGAGTCGCCAAGGCCGACTTACATCATTGTACTTTATGGCACTTCTTTCAAAACCATCGCTTGGACTTGTAATATATTTATATTTCCGCAAACTTTATAAACTTTTGGGACCTATACTTTGTAACTCTCGATTATTTTATTAAATCAAACGATGTATTTTCCAAACGACACTTTAGGTCGCTCAATATAATCGTGATTGTGATGCTATGACAACAATCCTCGTGAATTCCATTCCACCGCAAAAAGTAATTTGGGGTGTACATGACATCATCGAGCTTCAGCTTATAGAGAACTAGGTTGCATCATCACCTTAGACTATAACTACATTATCATAGCATCTCATCATTTCATCATAAGTGCATGTTCACTTTGCATGCGATTTATACGTACATTTTTCGAGTTATTTACTTTCATTTCAAATCGATTGTCACATGGATGCTCTTAAATACCCATCCCATTATCATTTCATACCTAATGTGGAGAATTTTGACATTCCCTATCATAATTTTTACATCAATTGACTCATCACCGACAACGTCGAATGCCGAGGTAAACCTTTAAGTATGGGAGTTAGTACCGCCCAGATTGTGCTATGATCATAGCTCTCAAATGGATCTTCAAAGCAAAACTTGATGAGCATGGTGATGTGTTAAAGAACAAGGCTCGATTAGTTGCTAAAGGATATCGCCAAGAGGAGGGTATAGACTTTGAAGAATCTTTGCTCCAGCTGTTCTAATCGAGGCAATCGTAATCTTTCGGCTAATGTCGCTAGTAAGAACATGATAGTATATCGATGGATGTAAAGACGACATTTACGAACGGAGATCTTAAAGAAGTCGCTCACGCCGCCCAACTCAAGGATTTGTGAATCAAGAGCATCCTACTCACGCTTATCGCTTGAAGGCTCTTTACGGTTTAAAGCAAGCTCCAGGGCATGGTATGATACATCACAAAGTTTCTTCTATCAACCGGATTCATCAAAGGAGTATGATCCTACATTGTTCACCGTGAAGTCGTGCAAACATTTAATTCATGTTCAAATTTATGTTGATGATATTATTTTTGCCTCGATGACCCAATGGAATGTGATCGTTTTCAAATGAAATGAGTTCACAATTTCAAATGTCAATGATGGGACAAATGTCATTTTCTCGGGATTACAAATTTCACAAAGTCCCGGAGGCATTTTCCTAAATCAATCTAAATATGCAAATGAGATTTTAAAGAAATTTGGATTTGATTCATGTGACACCGTTGACACCCCCATGATTGACCGAACCAAACTAGATGAGGACCTCTGTGGATCATGATTCACCAAACGAAATATCGGAGTATGATTGATCCCGATGTATCTCACCGCTAGTAGACCATACATCTTGTTCGCCGCTTGCATGTGTGCTAGATACCGTGCTAAGCCTACTAAAAGGCACCTTGAAGCGCTTAAACGGGTCTTCGGTATCTCCAAGGAACCATCATGGGTCTTTGGCACCAAGGACACCCCGTATGTCACTAACGGCCCATGCTGATGATCATGCAAAGTTGTCAAGATACACGTCAAGCACGCCAGAGGTGCTCGCTTTTTTGGGTGATAAGCTTGTGAGTTGGTCTTCAAAGAAGCAAATGAGTACTTTATTTCTCTGAGAGTTGAATACATAGCCATGTCATCTTGTTGTGCTCAAATCTTATGGATGAGATCTCAATTAATCGACTATGGCTTTGAATTCAACAAAATCCCTCCTCAGATCGTGATAATAAAAGTGCTATTGCTCTCTCATGCAACAACGCTCAACACTCAAGCGGCAAAGCATATCGACATTCGACATCATTTCATCGTGGAACAAGTGGAAAAGGTGTGGTGGAACTATATTTTGTGAGGTCCAATATCGCTAGCGACATCTTCACCAAAGCTCTTCCAAGAGAACGTTTTGAGTTTATTCTTCCACCACTTGGCTTGAAAAGCCTTCAACCGAATCTCTCAAACGCCTTCGTGGAGGAAGACGAGGAGTAAAGGTCTATTTTCATCTATCTCTTGTATATATCTATTCGAAAAACAAAATACAAAATTATAAAACCTTCAAAAATCAAATAGAAAAATATAAAACTTTCAAAATCCATAAAATTTGAAAATTCAAAAATCTTCAAAAAATATTGTCATTTTGTCATGTTTCTCTCGATTCGATAATATCTACGGTCTTGATGTTTTCATTCAAAGAATGACACGGGTCTTTAGATGTTGTTCAATTTTTATAAAAAAAAAAAAAAAAAAAAAAAAAAAAAATTGAGAGAAAGAGAATAAATGGTTTATTGTCATTTTAGCAATAACCCGCTTTTAAAAGAAAGAACAGAGCCATGTCTTATCATGTTTTCAAATTCCATGCTCGATTCTATAAATATTTATCTCATTGAAACTAAATGCTTTGAAAAATAACTCGATCTCCATTTTGATAATCATCGGACTTATTTGTCAATCTTATCTCTCAATCAACAACCTATGTCATTGATTGAGGGGAGAATGATTTCAATTAAATTAAAAGTTATTTGGCATTAAATTGTTTTCAAAAGATATACATGCATGTTTTATCAATGGAGTTTAAAGTCTTAAAATCCGATCCTTATCGCTTAAAACACTTTCATAATCAAGTCACAATTCCTTAAAAGCTTTCAAAATCAATTTAATCTATAAGAGATCACAAATCTCAAATGATTTGATAATTGTGATCGGGGAGAATGTGATTTAAATTGATTTAAACTCGATAATTAGGTAAATGGTTTTATAAGGATGTACATGCTATCCCCGCCTACATGTGACAAACGATTTCAATTTTCCATGCACATGTTGAGGGGAGCATCTATCTTAAACCTATGATTTGAAATGTGATCAACTTATCTCATCAGTGTTCCTCTAGTATGTGCAAACTCTCTTCAAACCCCGAGGCACATATCGAGGGGAGCAATTTATGGAAACCTCATCCTTCCTAAATACTCTATCTACTTGACTTGATGTGGAAGTGATGTTGATATCTTTAGAAAATGGTAATCAAAGAAGTTAACTTTATCTTGCCTCCGTGTGCAAAACATTTCAAATACTTGATGCACATGTTGAGGGGAGTTCTCGCTCTAAAATTATCAAAACAATTCAGTACAAAATGCTTTGATAATATATCACAAGTACCGAATTGACTTTCAAATGGTTTTCAATTGGTTCCAATGGCGTATGAACAATACCAAATAGACCCACCAACTCTACTTTATGTACGGTGATATAAGGATGATAAGGTTAGGTATGTGTTCCCATGATCCGCTGTAATCGGAGGATCTACCCAGGACAATCCACTAGTTAGTGAAGTCCTTAGGTATGATGATAAAAGGAGAAAATGAGATATGGAAGAGTGCGGACTAAGACCGAGCTAGTAATCGAATAAACCCAACAAGGTTCTAGCTATGAAGTCTCGTAAGCAACCGGAGGTTGAAGAATTAAAAGAATTGAATGAGAAAGGGTGAAAACAAATAGCCCTCCATTTATTCAACCTTAGGCGTAAACCGGGTTCAATTCATATGCTACCGATGGTAACATCGGTATTGAAGACAAGACGTCATGGACCCAGGGTGGACGACCGCACTTCAACTTTCCAAACCACTCAAGTTCCTCTTAAAAGGACTTGTTTCATTCTCACGGGAACCGACATTATCTATCGACTTTCTTAGAGATGGTTGATATCAAGAAAGAGACCTCTCCCTAGTCTCCAAAGACAGGATCCAAATATGCACAAATTGAGTCTAGAGCCACGAGATCATCAATAAATCTCATTAGGACACTTTCAATGAAGACTCTCTGCTTCACACAATGTGGAAAGAGAGATTATATCTTGAGTCCTACGCATTATCCTTGTGGTATTTCGTAACATCCGAGTGATGTATACATATTCACAATGAAGATGGAAAGCCTTCCGAGCCAACATCAAACAAGCTCTGGTAGGTGGTATGTGAGATCTATTTTATAGATTAAGCATGTGACAACCGAATGTAAACAATGGGCGATTCAATCTCTTGAATCAATCTCGTTCAAAGTTATGGATTGACGGATACCTTTGAAAACCGGTCATTGTGCTTAAAAACTTTTCTTTAGCACATCGACCGTGTACTAATTTTTCAAACCAAAAGGTGTTTTATGATTGATAATTGATTTTCAATAAAACCTTCGCTGTATTGCAAAACAATTTCTATCGAGCAATACACATTGTTTTTCAAATCTCTTTTCATCAATCAAATGGACTTAAAATTCACCGGTTCACTCACTCCGTGTTGTCTTCTTTGAGATGTTCCGTTTGAGAACAATAGAACAATTGCGAAACCCCGCCAAGGAGATTCTTAGAATCCTACCGATCACAGCAAGATTTGTATCGGTCAACGGGAACCGTGGGCCGTAGACTAATTCAACGAAGTGATCAAAGACACTTTGCTGATTTATTGCTAATCATGTATGCGTGTACACCCGACGCTTGTAAATGATCGTAATGAAGCGGTCAATCCATAGCCGCATGCTCACACTACACATTCATCTCAAAGGAAATCATGATAAGTGCATCAATGACTCGATATTTTCACTCCATGCTTCGCCATCACCGCCGCCAATATCATGATTCAACAAATGCTTCCGCCACTCGATGAGAAGATATCATGATCCGAATGTGAGCATGTCGGTCCCAAAGTCACAACTCCACAATGGATGTCTTAGAGATTTTTGATAATGATGATCTCAAAGGAAGGTTCAAAATTATTATCACATGGATCAAGAAAAGACCTCCACTGAGTAACCAAACATGCATTGTGAAGAATCAATGACTACGAGCTTAGGAGCAAAGGACTACGCCAAGAATGCAAGATCAAGTGTTAATGTATTATCTAGTTGTATTCTATGTAATTTTGGTACATGATTGAGGTGACCTCCCTAGGGGGAGATTGTTAGGAATTAGAAATTGTGTATTAAAGAGTCCGTCACCTCAAGTATATGTAATCGTTAGAAAGCTCGTAGTCGTAGTTCTTTTCGTTAAGTAGTAATTAGTTAAGTAACACCGTGGAGGACGGACGGTCTTCACCCACCTGCTGTATGCCCGATCCACATCCGATGTATGCGATTTATGTAAGATTATAAATACTCTACCTCCCAAGGTAGAGAGAGTTGAGCTCATAATAATATCTTTCACTTTCTCTCACTAAGTTCCCTAAACCTCTAACTTTCTCTCTCTAGAATTCCATCTATATGCTACTTTGTGTTATGGTTTGATGTATGAAAAGTTATATCTTCAAATGTAAAACACATCTTGAGCAATACATCTTAAATAAGATTCTCATTCAAGGTATGCAAGTTCTTCCTCTCAATATCATTATATTTTAATTCTCATCATAGTCACTAACCTCAACAATCATCGCATCAAATTCCTTTTCCATTTCTTTAATATCTAAGTCCATCCCTTTTAAGACTCTCAAATTGACCTTTTAATTGTTTAAAGAAAGGCATGATCTCGCTTAAATAGTATTCTTTAGTTTGCTCAAACCCTTTCCCTTTGATTATCCCAAAGCAGTGATCCTTTTCTTACAAGTTTTCAAAATCAACAAATAATTGAAAGATAACATATTGACCGATTAAGGTCTTGCTTTTAGTGGCAATAGTTCTAGGAACTAAATGCATTGGTGTATTTGGAGGATACACGATTGTCAAGGCATTTTCCTAATGGGGAGGGTTTGTTACAACAAGATTCTCTCGCTTTTGCTTATCTAAATGCTTTTTCCGTAACACTTGTTCGGTGTTAGCAACGCTTGAGGCTTAAACATGTTCAAGGAAATCCAATTTTCCTTTTTGTAGTCATGGGGTCCGATAATTATGTTTTCTCTTTACATGTAGGATTGTTGAGTTTCTTATCCATTTTCTCCCAGTGACCTCATGTGATTTCTTATCTTCCTCAAAGGCACTCAAATATAACTAGGTTTCGCCTAGGTTTAAGGATTTCATTGCCATCATAGATAACATTTTGAGAGCCTTTTGCTATCTTACCATACTCGTGGTTGGATTCCTTTATAATGGGGATACTATGCTTATCGTTGAGAACTCTATGCTTCGTGATCATGTGAGCGGCTTGAATGGTATTCCTTGTACGCATAACTTATTTTCGAGCTTGTTTCTCAAGGTTTTAGATTAGAAAAATCATTCAAAAGTTTTGATTCCTTAGCATCAATTCTTGCTTAAGCATTTTAACATTTTCTTGAAGTTCTTGTTTTTGCTTAGCGCTTTAGAAAGCTTTTCTTGTAAGGAGTTTAACTCTTGTTTTAACACTTCTTCTCTAAACTTACTTTTTCTAATAGTTGTACGATTTGGTCATCCATTTCGCTCACGGTGGTTAACTCAAACTTAGCACGCTGTTCATAAATAGCAACTTGTTCTTTATAGGCATTCGGCTCAGAAACAACAGAATCAATATGAGCACATGCGGTGTATTCATAAAAATATAGTCATCATCGACCGCAAGATGCATCACTTGGTATAGCCTCACTTTCACTTTGTTTCACATATTGATCATATGGGACCACATTGATATTACCCATATTTTCAATATCTCGACTCAAACGTTTCAAGATTATACTTTCTCATGTATCTTTTGCTCATCAACATCATCGTATAGTTTTAATACCTTTGAGATGATTGATTCTTTGGATAGACTAGCTTTTTGTGGTGAGGGACCTTTGAGGACCATTGAGAAATGCTAGCCATGAAAATTGTTTGTGTAGTAGGTTCTTCATCGACGTCAGTCGTATGCATCACAACCGCAACTTGAAACGATTCGATGATTATAACCTATCTCCTGAATTGGTCGCTCATCCACATCGTGATCATATGTCTGGCATTGCCTCAAGAAGAAACAATAGCTCCTCTTCATCCAACACAGCCCATTATCCCGAGCTTGCACAAGTAACATCTTGTCTTTGAAGTACTCAGATTGAGGCGTGCTGAGAAGTGTAGTTCCTTGCTATGTGTCCATCACCACCACAGTTGTAGCACTTAATTGGCTTTGCTTGTCCTTGATTTCCATTCCTTCCCTATACCGATTTTCCACATACCTCCTCCTACTCCACCTCTTCTTTGTTCATATTGTCTTCTTGAGTCGGTTGCACCGTAACCTTTCCATCTCGACCAAAGCATGATTGTGTAGATTGGATGCACCCCGATTTCATTGTTAGTGTGAAGTCTGTTAGTATGTGGAGTGAAGGTTAAGTTTTGTTTAACCATAAGAGCCTTTATTGATAAAGTGTTCCATGACCGCATTGGCATCGGGTTGTTTGAAACTTGGATCCGAATGACTTGAGATGATTTGGTAGTAGTTCCATCATTGGTGTAGAAGGTCATTGAATCATTTGACAAACTTATTTCTCCCCGTTGGTTTTGAACTGATCAAGAATCCTTTTTTCAAACATAGCATGCCTCTCATTCTGAAGAAGGAATGCATAGAATTGCTCATAGTTTGTATTCTTCAATCCTTTTGTTAGCTTCACAGAGGTGACAAACTTATGCCATTCGGGATTCATGTTGTTCACAAACTTTGAGTTGAGTTGAATGTTTGGCATGGTCATTTTGATGTTCCTCATATCATTCACAAGCTTATGGAATCTCACATAGTACTCATAGACACTTTCACCTGGTTTCATCTTGAAGTGTTCAAATTCATCATACAATTGTGATTCTCTGCCTTCATAGTTAATTGAACTGAGAGAAGCATCTTGACATTATCCCAAACCGCCTTGGCTTCAGTGGTTGTGATTGATCGACTTGTAGATGTCTTTGAAGACCTCAGTAGTATGATGTTCGAGGCCCCGATATCAAGATCGAACCTCTTTTTCTCCTTATCATTGAGCTCATCATACGCCTTGGTCTATCTATTCCATAGATCATTGTTCCATCTCGCACCGTATCAATTAAGTCTCTTGTAGTCTCAATCGATAAGGTCCTTCATCAATAGACTTGAGAATGTTGACTCCGCTTTCCTTTCCAAGACAAAGACAACTGATTCGTTGTGCCCAAGAGTCGTAGTCGCCTGGCAAGCATAGGTGATCTAGTATCCGAACCACCTTGAACATCCTCAAGAATGTTGGAAATGATTGTAGGTACGCTGGTAGACATGTTAACAGATTACACGGATTTTAAAACTCTATGATTAAACCGGAAATAGATTCTTTCACGGGATTTTACTAAATCAAGAGAAACCGATAACAACCAAAAGTTCAACCAAGTCGCTAAGAAACCTTGAACCAAGTCACTAAGCACCAAGTTGCTACAAATTTTGACAAGAAGTCGCTAAGTACCAAGTCGCTAAGTCGCTGTCGCTAAATAGCAACTCGCTAAGGTTCAAGTCGCTAACACCAAGTCGCTAAGAAAACTTAAGTACAAGTCGCTAACAAAATCGAAAGTAAATCGCTACCTTCACTAAGTCGCTACCTTTAGTGGAGAATCCACTAATGTAATGTTTGTCGGCTTGTCTCAATAGACAAGTCGCTAGGACCAAGTCGCTACAAAACCACTATAACTCACGCCTTTTTATCAAGCAAGTCGCTACGATGAATATCACAACGAGAACCAAGTCACTACCAAGAAAAACTTCAAAACACACTTTTCAATCCAAAACAAGCTCAACCACAAGTGATTAAAGCTACCAAATCAAAACCCAAGCACATACAATGATCCTAAACATAAAAGTACACCCAAAATTCAAACTTTAACACTAGAGATGATCCAAATGATGCAAAACTACTAAAGTTTTTCAAACTAAAACCACTAGAAATCCAAGGATATGTAAGAGATGATCTAACCATGGCTCTTGATACCATTTGTAACATATTGGATTTCACAAACACATCAAATCATGATCACAATAGGCGATAAGATGAGGTTTTAGAGAGAAAGTTTAGAGGTTTGGGAACTTAGTGAGAGAAAATGAAAGTATTATTATGAGCTCCAACTCTCTACCTTGGGAGGTAGAGAGTATTTATAGTATCTTACATAAATCGCCATCTACGGGTCGTGGATCGCATCTGGTGGGTAAAGACCGTCTGTCCTCCACGGTGTTACTAAAACTAATACTACTAACATTAAATAACATTACTGATCACATATACTTGAGGTGACCGACACTTTAATAAATGGATTTACTAAATCCCAACAATCTCCCAAGGAGGTCACCTCAAATTACATTGAATAACCAGATATTTCATTAAGATTGTTCTTGGATTCTTGTTAAGTCTTTGATTGATTCATGTTTTGCATGTTTGATTAATCCAAGTGGAGGTCTTTAAGCGATCCACGTGATAATGAGTTTTGAGCCGACTTTGAGATCATAAGCTACCATAAATCTCGACTCTTCCTTTGTAGCATTGACATTATGTGATGTTGTGACTTTAGGACCGACATGCTCACATTCGAATCATGAAATCTTCTCATCGAGTAGCGGAAGCTTTAGTTGATTCATGATATTTGCGCAGACAGAAAGCGAAGCATGGAGTGAAAATATCGAGTCGTTGATGCACTTATCATGATTTCATTAGAGATAAATGTGTTGTGTGAGCATGCGGCTATGGATTGACCTCTCCATTCGATCACCGCAATCGTTGGGTGTACCGCATACAACGATTAGCAATAAAACACATGAAAGTGTCTTTGATCACTTTTGTTGAATTGAGGTACACGGCCCACGGTTCCCCCGTTGATCAAGACAAGCATCGCCTGTGATCAAGTAGGATTCCTAAGAATCTCCTTGACAAGGTTTCGCACTGCTCTAGTTGTTCTCAAACCGAACGCCTCAAAGAAGACAACATGGAGTGAGTGAACCATCGAATTGAGATTCACCGATTGATGAAAAGAGATTTGAAAACAATCGTAACGCTTCAATAAAAAGTGTTTTTGCAATACAACGAAGGTTTTAAGGAAAATCAATTATCAATCATAAACACCTTTTATTTTGAAACATAATACACAATCGATGTGCTAGAGAAAAGAGTTTTAAGCACAACGACCGGTTTTTCAAAGGCATCCGTCAATCCATAACTCGAACCAGATTGATTCATAAATTTGAATCGCCTCATTGTTTCGTTCGGTTGTCACATGGTTGATCTATTGATAGATCTCACATGCCACCTACCAAGAGCTTGTTTGATGTTGGCTCTAGAAGGCTTTCCATTTTCATTGTGAATATGTTTGCATATCACTCGGATGTTCTAGCAATACCACAAGGATAATGCGTGAGGACTCTTTAAAATATATTCTCTTTCCACATTGTGTGAAACAGAGAGTCTTCATTGACAAGTGTCCTAATGAGATTTATTTGATGATCTCGTGGCTCTAGACTCAATAGTGCACATTTGGTTCCTATGTGGGAGACTAGGAGAGGGTCTCCTTCTTCAATATCAACAATCTCTAAGAGAAAGTCGATAGATAATGTAGGTTCCCGTGAGAATGAAACAAGTCCTTTTAAGAGGAACTTGAGTGGCTTGGGAAGTTGTAGTGCAAAGCGTCACTAGGTCCATGACGCCTTGTCTTCAATACCGGTGTTACCTTAGTAACAACCAAGAGCATATGTATTGAACCTGTTTCGCCTAAGGTTGAATTATTGGAGGCTATTTATTTTCACCCTTTTCACATTCATTTTTTTCATTCTTCAACCCTTCATGCTTACCGAGACTTCATAACTAGAACCTTGTTGGGTTTATTCCAAGTTCTAGCTCTATCTCGATCCGCACTCTTCCCATATCTCACATTTCTCCTTTTTCATCATACCTAAGGACTACTACACTATCTAGTGGATTGTCCTCGGTAGATCCCTCCGGCTCGGCTGGATCTTGGGAACGAATACCTAACCTAACCATCCTTTTATCACCATACATAAAGTAAATTTGGTCGGTATTTTTGGTATTATTCATCAACCATTGGAACCAATTGAAAACCATTTGAAAAATCAATCCAGATACTTGTGATATATTATCAAAGCATTTTGTACCTGAATTATTTTTGATATTTTAGAAAAGAGCTCCCCTCAACATGTGCATCGAGTATTTCAAATCGTTTTGGCACACGGAGGCAAGAGGAAGGATTCACTTCTTTGATTACCATTTTCTAAAGATATCAACATCACTTTCCGATCAAAATTAGTATTTTCATACTTAGCTAGGATAATTTTGGAAAGGATGTGGTTTTCAAACAGTTGCTCCCCTCAATATGTGCATCAAGATTTGAAAGTGTTTTGCACATATAAGGAAAACCGCACATTGAAACAAATCAATCACGTTTCAATCCTTTTGGTTTGATATAGATGCTCCCCTCAACATGTGCATGGAAAATTTGAAATCGTTTGGCACATGTGGGAGGAAGCTTGTAAATCACTTATAAAACCATTTATCAAATTATAAGTTTAAACCAATTTAAATCACAAATTCTCCCCGATCACAATTTTCAAATCATTTGAGATTTGTGATCTCAGAGATTTAAATTGATTTTGAAAGCTTTGAGGAGAATCGTGACTTGCTTATGAAAACATTTAACCGATAACGATCAAATTAGAGACTTTAAACTCCAAAGATTAAACATGCTTGAATATCTTTTGAAAACATGACATAAACCTTGGTCTGAACCAATTGTATGACAAATAACCTTTTGATTTTAAATGAAATCATTCTCCCCCTCAATCAATGACATAAGTTGTTGATTGAGAGATAGAGATTTTGACAACTGTCAAGTCCAGATGATTTTCAAAAATTGAGTCCGAGTTATTTTTTATTAGTTTTCATTTTAGATAACAAATATTTTTCAAAAGAATTTATAGAAGGAAAAATATTTGTGAAGGAAACATTTGTCATTTTGGTGACAAACATTTATTTTTGAATCGAGCATGGGATTTGAAACATAAGATTAGGCATGGCTCGTTCTTTCTTTAAAACGGGTTATAGTGAAATGACTATAAGCCATTTGTTTTACTTTCTCTTTTTTTTTTTAATATGTACATTCGAACAACATCTAAAGACCCGTGTCACTCTTTGAATGACAACACAAAGACCGTAGATATTATCGAATCAAGAAAACATGACAAAATGACAATATTTTTGAAATTTTTGAGTTTTTCAAATTTTATGGATTTTGAAAGTTTTATATTTTTCTATTTGCTTTTGTTGGTTTTGTAATTTTGTATTTTGCTTTTGAATAAATATTAACAAGAGATGGATGAAGAAAACTTTACTCCTCGTCTTCCTCTTGAAGACGCTTGAGTGTTTCGGTTGTAGACTCTTTAGACCAAGTCGTGGGAGGATAAACTCAAAACGGTCTCTAGGAAGAGCTTTGGTGAAGATGTATCGCTAACCGGTATTCGGTCCTCATAAAATAAAGTTCCACCACACCGTTCTCCACTTGTTCCCTGATGAAATGATGTCGAATGTCGATATGCTTTGCTCTTGAATGTTGAACGTTGTTGCATGAGAGAGCAATGACACTTTTGTTATCACAATACAGAGGGATTTTATTGAATTCAAAGCCATAGTCGATAAATCGGGATCTCATCCATAGGATTTGAGCACAACAAGATGACATGGCTATGTATTCACCTCTGTAGAGGATATGGAAGTACTCATTTGTTTCTTTGAAGACCACTCACAAGCTTATCACCCAAAACCGAGCACCTCCCGACGATTTCGACGTGTATCTTGACATCCGCATGATCAACATCGCATAGGTTGTTAGTGACATACCGGTGTCCTTTGGTACCAAAGTCCCATATTAATGGTTCCTTGGAGATACCGAAGACCCGCTTAACCGCTTCAAGGTGCTTTTTGGTAGGCTTAGCTCGGTATCTAGCACACATGCATACCGCGAATGTAATATCATGTCTAATGGATGTTAGGTACATCAAGGATCCAATCATACTACGATATTTCGTTTGATCTACCATGATCCCCGAGTGGTCCTCATCCGCTTTTGTACGCCTATCATGGGAGTGTCAAGCAGGTCACAAGAATCAAATCCAAATTTTTTAAAATCTCATTTGCATATTTAGATTGATTGATAAAATGCCTCCGGACTTTGTGAAATTTGTAATTCCAAGAAAATGACATTTGTCCCATCATTGACATTTGAAATTTGGAGCCCATCTCCTTAGAAAATGGTCACATTCATTGGGGTCGGTCGAGGCAAAAATAATATCATCAACATAGATTTGAACGTGAATTAAATGTTTTCCGACTTTCGGTGAACAATGTCGGATCAACTGCTCCTTCTTTGAATCAAGTAGATAGAAGAAACTTTGATAGTGTATCATACCATGCCCTTGGAGCTTGCTTCAAACCGTAAAGAGCCTTCTTCAAGCGATAGACATGAGTAGGATGCTCGATTCACAAAACCTTTAGGTTACCGACGATACGACTTCTTTAAGATCTCCGTTAAGAAATGCCATCTTTACATCCATCCGATAGACTACCATATTCTTGCTTGGAACATTAGCCGTGAAGATTCGATTGCCTCGATACGTGCAACTGGAGCAAATGATTCTTCAAAGTTAATACCTCATCTTGACGGTATCCTTTTTCAACCAATCGAGCCTTGTTCTTTAATACATCACCATGCTCATCAAGTTTTACTTTGAAGATCCACTTTAGAGCAATGATCATAGCACGATCGGGAGCGTGTACTAATTCCCATACATGGAGTCGATCAAACTCATGAATTTCTTCTTGCATGGCATTGAACCAATTGTCTTCATTCATGGCGGTTTAACATCTTTTGGTTCGATTTTAGAGAGTACGGAGTTGAAGAAGCACCATAAGACATCGCTTGCAAGTTGTTTACGAGTGGATACGGACGAGAGGGGTTTCCAATGATGTTGTCCAATGGATGGTCATGTGTCCATTTTCTAAGGTGTTCATGTGGTTGTTGTTGAGGGATCAAGTAGCAGAAGTCGCTTTCTCTTGATGAAGATGGTTCGATGATGATTCGGGAGCAAATATGTTCTCAAAGGAGCATCTTCATGAGTAGCAAAGGGATTATCTCCATCATAAATAAACAATTCCATGATGTACACTCGATGATTGAGGATCCGATGATGAGATGAGTGATCATCGCAGCGCTTCTTGACTTAATGACATAGAAACCGAAGGGTTATCTTTGTTGATAGGGATAGGAGCGCCTCATTGATGGATTTGATGATCATTAACAATTGGCTCATAGTGTTCATCAAACATTGGATCAAACAAATTCTTCAAATCATCTTCTGGAGGAGGTACATAAGGAGTTCCTGGTGAGGGATTTTGTATAAGAGTAGAACTGATAGGACTACTTGAAGAAGATTGTGATGCGGGTCCAGAACTGGATTGTCCTGGAGCCATTTGACCGGTCAGCTCATCGAACGTAACGTGAATTGTTTCCATGATGTTTCGGGTTCTTTTGTTGTAGATTCGGTATCCTTTTCTATTTGGTGCATATCCTACAAGTACTCCAATGTCCTTTTTAGCTTTCAGTTTGCCTAAATCTTGACCCTCATTAGTTGGATAACACAATGCACCAAACACACGAAGGAATGATAGATCAGGTTTTCGGTTGTGGACAAGTTCATATGGAGTTTTTCCATGAGTTGTATGAATTAGGATCGATTTTGAGTGTAGCATGATGTGGCAATGGCTTGACCCGTAGAAACATTAGAACCTTTGAGTAAATCATCATTGTTCTTGCGGCTTTACAAGAGTTCGATTTCGTCTTCAACTACACCGCTTTTGAGGAGTTCGTGGAACACTTCTTTGAGGACCGATTCCAACACTTTCATAAAACTCACCGAGTTCTCTATTAACAAACTCGGCCCATTGTCGATTCGGACGATTCTCATAGGTCTTGTTAAGTCGAACTGCAATTGCTTAATAAGTTTAATGATGACATCTCAAGTTTCATCCTTTGTCCTCAAGAACTTAACCCAAGTGAATCGAGAGTAATCATCAACCAACACTAAAACATATTTCTTCCCATTAATAGTTTGCACTCTCATGGGTCTACATAAATCCATGTGAATGGTATGTAGAACTTCCATAACTGAGTTTGTGGGTTTGGGTTTGTGGGCATATTTCTTGCTTTTTCCCAATTGGCATGTTGAACAAAGATGATCTTTTCATACTTTAGTCTAGGTAGGCCTCTTACTAAGTCCTTCTCGGAAAGAGCATTTATGGTGCCAAGTTCAAGTGATTTAGACGACGATGCCATAGCCATGACTTTGTTTTCGAGGCCTTTGACAACAAGCAGATAGGAGAAGTTTTCATCATATCTTCGATAGAGATGGTGTATAGGTTTGAACCACGTGTTCCTCGAGAAGATCCACACCATCAAGTTCTCTAACAAAGCAAGTATGTTTTTTAAAGGCCACTTCTAGATCGGAATCACGAATTGACCGACAAAGAATAAATTATGACCAAGACCTTCAACATAATATACCCGGAGATTACACTATCACCTACAACATAATCTCCATAACCCATAATAGCACCAAAATGGTCATTTCGAATCTAATGAGCCCGATGAATTTACTCACGAAGTTCATGAGCATGACCGTCTCCAATATATGCTTGGAACAACTGAGTCCAAGTACCACGTAACGATTTGAACGACTGCGGTTGAACATGCACAAGAATGGATAATCTGGATAATTGGGATCCCCATGCAAGAATGGGTTCCACTTGGTTAGTACATGATGATTGGAACACCCACATCGGAAGTAGAAACAATGGAATCATCGGGGATAGATGCAAAGTGCTAGTGTCCGTATTTGACCTATTCAAAGTATGTTCACTTTAAAGGAATAGTTCTACCAAGAGGCATCCATTTTCTAGTGGGCATTGACTTAGAAAATTTAGGCACAACTCATTAAGATTAAATTTGCGGCCAATAGGTATCCATTGATAACCTATATTACTAAATTTTCTTCTTGTGGGTTTCCAATGTTTTCTAACCTTCTTCCGCCTTTGCTTTCTAGCCTTCTTAGCTTGTTTTTGGCATTAACAATCTTAACAGGCATTTAACAACATTAATCAAATCATTCACACCACATTCATGATTAGTAATGTAAACCAAGCAATCATCATTACATGTTTTGCCAAAAGTAGCGTAATTGAATTAATTACAAGACGCTTATAGCTAATACTAGAATCAACACGATTCGCTTTATTCAACTCAAACTTAATGTTCCTAGGGTGATCTTCTACTCTCTTCCATTGCACATTCTTAGCTTGCAAGGTTCTATCTTGCTTTGTATTGCTGGAGGCTTTGACCGCTTGCTTTTATGTCACCGATTACTCTGTAGAGGGAATTATGGGAACATTAGTTGGTTGGGCTACCTTTTGCATTCCTGAACTAGAAGTGTTGGGATCCGAACTACTTGAAGGCACTTTAGAGTTCACTTTCTTAATCTTGGGCATAGAATGGGTTGCATACTTAGCACTAGGCATAGAACAAGGCATTGCAACTTTATCTTTCTCACATAAGGATTTAGGACATGTTGCTCTTAAACATTCTAACGACTCCCGAGATCGTTTGGCTCGAATGCAAGCAAACCTAATTTCACTATCAAGTGGCTTATTTATGAAATCCTCTTCTACAATCTCACGGAGACATTCTAGACTATCCTTAAGGTGAGCAAAATAGTTATGAAACACAAGTTCGTTATTTCTAAGATGAGGAGGAATGTATTTAATGATCCACAATATATTTAGAGTCTGCAGATGATGATGCAACATTCTCATTAAAGACAAGTGGCATTTTCCCTTTTACGACTCCTCGATTCTCAATTTCCTTTTGTAAAGACGTTATTTTTCGTTGTTCTTGTCACGAGTGACTTTCATTGAATCATATAACTCTTTAAAGTGTCGTTTAACCTTTTCATTTTCTTCTAGAAAACTCTCATTTTCCTTTTGTAAAACATTAACCAAGTTTTGAAGATGAAAAGTTTGAGAACACCGATTGTAAGATATAACTTTTCACATACACATCAAACCATAACACAAGGTGGCGAATAAGATGGAATTCTAGAGAGAAAGTTAGAGGTTTAGGGAACTTAGTGAGAGAAAGTGAAAGATATTATTATGAGCTCCAACTCTACCTTGGAAGGTAGAGAGTATTTATAGTCTTACATAATTCGCCACACTACGGGTGTGGATCGTGCATACAGCTGGTAAAGACCCGTCCGTCCTCCACGGTGTTACTTAACTAAATTACTACTTAACTTAAAAGAACTACGACTACGAGCTTTTAACGATTACATATACTTGAGGTGACCGACTCTTTAATACCGGAATTTCTAATTCCTAACAATCTCCCTAAGGAGGTCACCTCAAACATGTACCAAAATTACATTGAATACAAATAGATATAACATTAACAATTGATCTTGCATTCTTGATGTAGTCCTTGCTCATAAGCTCGTAGTCATTGATTCTTCACATTGCATGTTTGGTTATTCCAAGTGGAGGTCTTTACCGATCCACGTGATGATAAGTTTGAGCCATCTTTGGAGATCATCGGCTATCAACAATCTCGAGACATCCATTGTGGTGTTGTGACTTTGGGACCGACATGCTCACATTCGGATCATGAATTCTTCTCATCGAGTAGCGGAAGCATTTGTTGAATCACGATATTGGCGCAGAGCAGAAAGCGAAGCATGGAGTGAAAATATCGAGTCATTGATGCACTAATCATGATTTCTTTTGAGATGAATGTGTTAAGTGAGCATGCGGCTATGGATTGACCGCTTCATTCGATCACCGTAAACGCCGGGTGTACCGCATACAACGATTAGCAACAAATCGCACGAAAGTGTCTTTGATCACTTCGTTGAATTGAGGTACACGCCCACGGTTCCCCGCTGATCAAGACAAGTATCGCTGTGATCGTAGGATTCCTAAGAATCTCCTTGATGTGGTTTCGAATTGTTCTAGCCGTTCTCAAACCGAACATCTCAAAGAAGACAACACGGAGTGAGTGAACCAAATAATATTAAGTCCATCGATTGATGAAAAGAGATTTGAAAACAATCGTGTATTGCTCAATAGAAATTGTTTTGCAATACAACGAAGGTTTTATTGAAAATCAATTATCAATCATAAAAATACCTTTTGGTTTGAAAATGAGTACACGGTCGATGTGCTAAAGAAAAGAGTTTATTAAGCACAAAGACCGGTTTTCAAAGGTATCCGTCAATCCATAACTCGAACTGTGATTGATTCAAGAGATTGAATCGCCCCATTGTTTCTGCTCGGTTGTCACATGGTTGATCTATATAATAGATCTCACATGCCACCTACCAGAGCTTGTTTGATGTTGGCTCGTAAGGCTTTCCATCTTCATTGTGAATATGTAAACACATCACTCGGATGTTCCGCAATACCACAAGGATAATGCGTGGGACTCAAGATATAATCTCTTTCCACATTGTGTGAAACAGAGAGTCTTCATTGAAAGTGTCCTAATGAGATTTATTGATGATCTCGTGGCTCTAGACTCAATTTGTGCATATTTGGATCCTATAACGGAGACTAGGGAGAGGTCTCCTTCTTCAATATCAACCATCTCTAAGAGAAAGTCGATAGATAATGTCGGTTCCCGTGAGAATGAAACAAGTCCTTTTAAGAGGAACTTGAGTGGTTTGGAAAGTTGAAGTGCGGTCGCCACCGGGTCCATGACGCCTTGTCTTCAATACCGATGTTACCATCAAGAGCATATGAATTGAACCCGGTTTCGCCCTAAGGTTGAATAAATGGAGGCTATTTGTTTTCACCCTTTCTCATTCAATTCTTTTTAATTCTTCAACCCTTCAAGTGCTTACCGAGACTTCATAGCTAGAACCTTGTTGGGTTTATTCCAAGACTAGCTCGCCTTAGTCCGCACTCTTCCCATATCTCATTTTTCTCCTTTTATCATCATACCTAAGGACTTCTACACTAACTAGTGGATTGTCCTCGGTAGATCCCTCCGGTTCAGCGGATCATGGGAACCAATACCTAACCTTATCATCCTTATATCACCGTACATAAAGTAAAGTTGGTCGGTCAATTTGGTATTGTTCATCCGCCATTGGATCCAATTGAAAACCATTTGAAAATCAATTCGGATACTTGTGATATATTATCAAAGCTTTTGTACCGAATTGTTTTTGATATTTTTAGAACGAGAACTCCCTCAACATGTGCATCAAGTATTGAAAATGTTTTGCACACGGAGGCAAGAGAAAGAATTTACTTTTTGATTACCATTTTCTAAAGATATCAACATCACTTCCTCAACGGATCAAGTGGGTATAGCATTTCCGGAAGGATGAGGTTTCCATAATTTGCTCCCCTCAATATGTGCCTCGAGGTTTGAAAAGAGTTTTGCACATACTAGAGGAACCCGCACATTAGGATGAATGATCACGCTTCAAATCAAAGGTTTTAAGATAGATGCTCCCCTCAACATGTGCATTGAAAAATTGAAATCGTTTGTCACATGTGAGAAGGATAGCATGTACATCCTTTTATAACCATTTACCTAATTATCGTTTAAACCAATTTAAATCACACATTCTCCCCGATCACAATTATCAAATCATTTGAGATTTGTGATCTCGTATAGATTTAAATTGATTTTGAAAGCTTTTAAGGAGAATTGTGACTTGATTGTGAAAGTGTTTTAACCGATAAGGATCGGATTTTAAGACTTTAAACTCCATTTATAAAACATGCATGTATATCTTTTGAAAACAATTTTAATGCCAAATAACTTTTAATTTAATTGAAATCATTCTCCCTCAATCAATGACATAGGTTGTTGATTGAGAGATAGAGATTTTGACAAATAAGTCCCGATGATTATCAAAATAGAGATTGAGTTATTTTTCAAAGCATTTAGTTTTCAATGAGATAGTAGTTTATAGAATCGAGCATAAGATTTGAAAACATGGTAAGATATGGCTCGTTCTTTCTTTAAAACCGGTTATTGCTCAAGATGACAATAAACCATTTCTCTTTCTCCCAAAAATATTTTTGATTTTTTGATTTTTTTTTTTTTTTTTTTTTTTTTTTTTTTTTTAAGAATTGAACAACATCTAAAGACCCGTGTCATTCTTTGAATGACAACACAAAGTCCGTAGATATTATCGAACCGAGAGAAACATGACAAAATGACAATATTTTTGAAGATTTTTCGATTTTTCAAATTTTTATGGATTTTGAAAGTTTTAAAATTTTCTATTTGATTTTGAAGGTTTTATAATTTTGTATTTTGTTTTTCAAATAAATATTTACAAGAGATAGATGAAGATAGACCTTTACTCCTCGCCTTCCTCCCAAGACGTTTGAGAGTTTCGTTGAAGGCTTTTCAAACCAAGGCGTGGAAGAATAAACTCAAACGTTCTCTTGGAAGAGCTTTGGTGAAGATGTCCGCTAACCGATATTCGGACCTCACAAAATATAGTTCCACCACACCTTTTTCCACTTGTTCCCGATGAAATGATGTCGAATGTCGATATGCTTTGCTCTTGAGTGTTGAACGTTGTTGCATGAGAGAGCAATAGCACTTTATTATCACAAGATGTAGGATTTTGTTGAATTCAAAGCCATAGTCGATAATTGAGATCTCATCCATAAGATTTGAGCACAACAAGATGACATGGCTATGTATTCACCTCAGAGAGGAAATAGAAGTACTCATTTGCTTCTTTGAAGACCACTCACAAGCTTATCACCCAAAACCGAGCACCTCCGGATATATTTCGACGCAGTATCTTGACAACTCGCATGATCGGCATCCAGATAGGCCGTTAGTGACATACCGTGTCCTTCGGTACCATAGTCCCATATTGATGGTTCCTTGAGATACCGAAGACCCGCTTAATCGCTTCAAGGTGCTTTTAGTAGGCTTAGCACGGTATCTAGCACACATGCACACAGAGAACAAGATGTCGGTCTACTAGCGGTGAGATACATCAGGATCCAATCATACTCCGATATTTCGTTTGGTCAATCATGATCCCCGAGAGGTCCTCATCTAGTTTGGTTCGGTCAATCATGGGGGTGTCAACAGGTCACTTGAATCAAATCCAAATTTCTTTAAAATCTCATTGCATATTTAGATTGATTTATGAAAATGCCTCCGGACTTTGTGAAATTTGTAATCCCAAGAAAATGACATTTGTCCCATCATTGACATTTGAAACTTTGAACTCATTTCATTTGAAAACGATCACATTCCATTGGGTCACGAGGCAAAAATAATATCATCAACATAAATTTGAACATGAATCAAATGTTTGCTGACTTCGGTGAACAATGTAGGATCAATCGCTCCTTTGATGAATCCGGTTGATAGAAGAAACTTTGACAATGTATCATACCATGCCCTTGGAGCTTGCTTTAAACCGTAAAGAGCCTTCTTCAAACGATAAACGTGAGTAGGATGCTCTTGATTCACAAATCCTTCAGTTGGTCGACGAGACGACTTCTTTAAGATCTCCATTTAGAAATGCCGCCTTTACATCCATCCGATAAACCACCATGTTCTTACTAGCAAGATTAGCCGAAAGATTTCGATTGCCTCGATTCGAGCAACTGGAGCAAAAGATTCTTCAAAGTCTATACCTCCTCTTGACGATATCCTTTAGCAACTAATCGAGCCTTGTTCTTCAACACATCACCATGCTCATCAAGTTTTACTTTGAAGATCCATTTTAGAGCTATAATCATAGCACGCCTCGAGCAGGTACTAACTCCCATACATCAAGACGATCAAACTCATGAATTTCATCTTGCATAGCATTGAACCGCCTATCTTCATTCATAGCGCTTTAACATCTTTGGTTCGATCTTAGATAGTACGGAGTTGAAGAAGCACCATAAGGCATCGGTTATGAGTTGCTTCCGGGTTGATACAGAGACGGAGGGATTACCAATGATGTTGTCTAATGGATGATCGTGAGTCCATTTTCTCGAGGTGTTCATGTGGCATTTGTTGAGGAACCGAGGTAGGCGAGTCGATGTCTCCAAGAAGATGGTTAGCGATGATTCGTGAGTAGCAAATATGTTTTCAAATGGAGCATCTTCGTGGAGTTGCAAAGGGATTAACTTCATCATTGATGCCGTAAACATTTCCATGATGTACATTTGAAGAATGATGATTTGTTGATGAGATCAAGGATCGCAGCAGTGCTTCTTGACTTACGTGATATTGAAACCGATGGATTGACTTCATTCACCGGAATCGAGCATCCTCTCGTTGTAGGGATCAGCCTCATTAGTAGTAGACTCATACAGTTCATCAAACATTGGATCAAACAATTTCTTTACATCATCTTCGATGGAGGTACATATGGTGTTTCTTGAGAGGAGTTTGGAACAAGGGATGAACCAATAGGATCATTATGAAGTGCGGGTCCCGAGTGGAGTGTCCAGAGCCATTTGACCGGTCACTCATCAAACGTAACGTGAATTGTTTCCATGATATTTCGGGTTCTTTTGTTGTAGATTCGTATCCCTTTTGTTTGGTGCATATCCTACAAATACTCCAATGTCGACTTTAGCCCTAAGTTTGCCCAAGTCTTGACCTTCATTAGTTGGATAGCACAAGGCACCAAACACACGAAGGAAAGATAGATTAGGTTTTGTTGTGGACAAGTTCATATGGAGTTTTTCCATGAATGGTGTGAATCGTGGAACGATTTTGTGTGTAACATGCAGTGGCAATTGCTTCATTTGTAGAAACATTGGAACCTTTGAGTAAATCAAGATTGTTCTAGCAACTTCAACAAGAGTACGATTTCGCCTTTCAACTACACCGCTCGCTGAGGGGTTCGTGGAACACTTCTTTGATGGTCGATTCCAACGCTTTCATAGAATTCACTAAGTTGTTTGTTGACAAACCCGGCCCATTGTCTGCTCGATAATTCGGCGCTTTGTTTAGTCTAACTCGCAATTGTTTGATGAGTTTGATGATGATATCGAGTTTCATCCTTTGTTCTTAAGAACTTGACCTGTGAATCTAGAATAATCATCAACCACAACTAACACATATTTCTTCCCAAAGATATTCTCGCACCCTCATTGGTCCACATAAATCCATATGAATCATATGAAGAACTTCGTGATGAGTTAGTAGGTTTGGGTTTATGGGCATACTTCTTGCTTTTTCCCAATTGGCAAGTCGAACAAAGATGATCCTTTTCATACTTTAGTCTAGGTAAACCTACAACTAAGTCCTTTCGGAAAGATCGCTGATGGTGCCAAGTTCAAGTGATTGAGACGACGATGCCATAACCATGACTTTGTTTTAGAAGCCTTTGATAACAAGCAGATTGGTGAAGCTCTCATCATGTCATCGATAGAGATAGTGTAAAGGTTTGAGCCACGAGTTCCTTTCAACAGTTCCTTTCCATTAAGATCTCTAACAAAGGTGTATGTTTTTCAAGGCTACTTCTAGATCGTAATCACGTAATTGACCAACAGAGAATGATTATGACCTAAACCTTCCACATAATACACTGGAGATGACACTATCACCAACAACATAATCTCCATAACCCATAATAGCACCGAAATGATCATTACCAAATCTAACAGTCCCGATGAATTTGCTCACGGTTCATGAGCCGTGACCGTCTCCAAATATATGCTTGGAACAACTGAGTCCGTGTACCACGTAATCGATTTGAACGATCCGCAGTTGAACATGCACAAGAATGGATAATCGGATATTTGGGATCCCCATGCAAGAATGGGTTCCATTTGGTTAGTAGCAACAGTTGGACCACCCACATCGAAATAGAAGCATTCATATCGAGACGTTGAAGTAGTGGAATCATTGTGAATAGATGCAATACTAGTGTCTCAGATTAGTCCTATTTACAGTGTGACCACTTTAAGGGAATAGTTCTACCAAGAGGCATCCATTTTCTAGTGGGCATTATCTCGATTAGTCTTATGACCAATGTGTATCCAATAAAAGCCTATTCTCACTGAATGTTCTTCCGTGGGTTTCATTGTTTTCTAACTCTCTTCGCTTTTGCCTTTTAGCCTTTTTAGCATGAATTTTAGCATTAACAACATTAATCGGACAATTAACATCATTAGGCGTAACATTAACATCACATTCATGATTAGAAATGTAATTCAAGCAATCATCAAGACAAGGTTTGCAAGTAGCATCGAATTGAATTAATTACAAGACGCCTATGGCTAATACTAGAATCAACACGATTCGCTTTATTCGATTCAAACTTAAGGTTCCTAGATTGTTCTTCTACTCTTTCCAAAGGCACATTCTTAGCTTGAGAGGTCCTATCATTCCTTGTATTGTCTTGAGACTTTGACCGCTCCCTTTAATGTCACCGATTACTCCTGTAGGAATGGGAACATTAGTTTGTTTTACTACTTTGCACCACCTGCTTAGATGTGCTGGGATCTCGAGCTACATGCGTGTGCACACTCGTGTTCACTTTCTTAACATTAGAGGTACCGAGATTAGTACTCCTAGGAGGCACATTTGAGTTCACTTTCCTAGTATTGATGATCTAAAATCGAACTACTCACCGTGGTGCACTACCTCACATTCAAACTATTGGGAATCGAGTGCATGTCATGTTTGGCCTTAGGCATTGAGCATGGAATCAGGGGTTAACTCTCTCACCTAATGTCTTTGGGCATATAGTGATCAAACATTCTAAGATTTCTTGAGATCGTTTGGCATATAAGCATGCATGTCCAATTGCATTATCATGAGGTTTCTCTAGCTTATCCTCTTCAACAATCTCACGCAGCATTCTAAGCAATCCTTAAGGGATGAGAAATATGTTTGAATGGCAAGTTTGTTGTTCCTTAGGTGAGGGGACATATGTCACAGATAAAGTAGATTTATTACCGAGTGAACCTTAGATACAACATTCTCCGCATTGATCATTGGCATTTTCCCTTTACCCGACTCTTCGATTCTCAATTTCCTTTTGCAATGAAGTTATTTGTTCGTTGTGTTTGTTACGAGTGACTTTAATTGATTCAAACAACTCATTGAAATGACGTTTAACCTTTTCATTCTCTTCTAGGAAACTTTCGCTTTCCTTTTGTAAAGCATTTACTAGGTTTTGAAGATGAAACGTTTGAGAATTTCGAGAATCTAAAGAAGGAGGCATTTGGGAACTGTCATATTGTTTGTTTGACCCTTTAATTGAGAGATTTGGACTTTCAACTTTCTCGATCGTGTTACACCGAGCATGAATCTGCTCATCTCGTTTGTTTATTTGAAAAATCGCATCAAACTCGAACATCCAAGATGTCTTGAAATTTGAAGTTTTGACATTTTCTTTGAGATGTTGATATTTTAGTTGTAGATTAAAATACTCAACTTCTAGTTTAGAAAAATGTTTAACCAAATTGTCATGATCATCCAGTTCAATTTTCTCATTAAGTTTAGAATTAGTTTTTCAAGCTCAATGACACGATCATGGGAGACTTTCAGGCCACGATAGTTCATGAAATTTGGAAGCATTAATAGAGCAATTTGAAGCGTTGAAAAGACATCTTGAGCAACACATTCAAGAATAAGATTCTCATTCAATGTATGCAAGTTCTTCCTCTCGATCTCATTATATTTTAATGCACGCCATAATCACTAATTTCAACTATTATTGCATCAAATTCCTTTTCCATTCCCTTAATGTCGCTTTCTATCCCCTTTTAAGACTCTCAAAGTGTTCCTTTAAAAGTTTAAAGAAGGCATGACCTCGCTTAAATAACATTCTTTCATTTGTTCAAAACCCTTTCTCCTTCAAGAATGCCAGTGGGTGTGATCCTTTTCTTGCAAGTTTTCTCAAAATCAACAAATAGTTGAAAAATAACGATTGGCTAATTAAGATATTGCTTTTAGTGGCAATTGTTCTAGGAACAAGATGCATTGGTGTGTTAGGAGGATACATGTAGCTTTAGGCATTTTCCTAAGGGAGGATTTGTTTTTACAATATTTTCGGCTTTCGCTTATCTAAATCCATTTTCCGTAAGACTTGTTCGGGAGTCAACAAAGTCCGAGGCTTAAACATGTTTAATGCAATCCAGCTTTTCCTTCTTATAATCATGAGGAGTGATATTTATGTTCTTCTCTTTGCATTTGGGGTCATCTAGTTTTTGTTCATCCTTTCCTAGTGACTTCATCCGATTTCTTATCTTCCTCAAGGCACTCAACGCAACTAGGTTTCGCCTAGGCTTAAGGACTTCATTACCATCATAAATTACCTTTTGAGCATTTCTAGCCTTTTAATTACCTCGGATTTGGTTCCTCTACAAGGGAACACTATGCTTATCGCTTAGAACTCTATGCTTAGTGATCATGTGAGCAATCGAATGGTGTTTCCTTGTATGTACAACTTGTTTTCAAGTTTGTTTTCAAAGTTTTCGATTAGAAAATCTCTCAAGAGCTTTGATTCTTTTGCATTAAATTCTTGCTTAAGCATTTTCACGTTTTCTTGAAGTTCTTGTTTTTGCTTAATGTTTTAGATAGTTTTTCTTGCAAAGAATTTAATTCTTGTTTCAATACTTCTTCTCTAAAATTACTTTTTCTAATTATCGTACGCACTTGGTCATCCATTTCCGCTCACGAGTGGTCAACTCAAATTTTGCACGTTGTTCATAAATGGCAACACGTTCCTTATAGGCATTTAGTTCGAGATAATGGAATCATCGAGCACATGCGTGAATTCATCAAAGACATAGTCATTGTTGATCGCAGAAGATGCATCACTAGGTACAACTTCACTTTCACTTTGTTTCACGTATTGATCATATGGGACAATATTGATATTACCCGTATTTTCAATATTTGATTCAAAAGTTTCGTTGGTTGTACTTTGTCATGCATCCGTTGCACATCAACATCATCATATAGCTTTAATACCTCGAGATGAGTTTGTCCTTGGATGGGCCACCTTGTGGTGAAGACGAGATCTTGGGAGAAGCCATTGGAGAGATGCTAGCCATAAAGATTGTGTGTGCAGAGGTCCATCATCTACATCGAATCGTATGCATCACAACAACGACTTGAAAGGCATTTTGATGATTGTGACCTATCTCCCGAACAGCCGCTCATCCACATCTCGCATCATAGGTCTTGGCATTGCCCTCAAGAAGAAACAAAGAATTCCTCTTCATCCAAAGTAGCACCATTGTCCCGAGCTTGAGCCAACAACATCTTATCTCTCAAGTATCGGCATTTTGTGGACGCTTTGGAGATGTGCGCCTTGCAATGTGTCCTTCACCACCACGCTTGTAGCATTTGATTGGCTTAGCTTGACCTTGGTTACCATTTCTTCCTCGATTCGGTTTCCAACATAACCTCTACCGCTCCACCTCTTCCCCGATCATACTTGTCTTTCCGAATCGGTTGCACCACGATCCTTCCATCTTTAACAAATGGCTTGATTATGTGGGTTAGATGCGTTCGAGGTTGTTGTTGGTTTGTGGGAGAGAGTTCATGTTTTGACTAATGAGAAGAGCTAGTTGATTAATGATGTTATCCATGTTTGCATCAAGATCGCCTTGTTTGAACCGAGGATCGTGGATGAGTTTGTGATTACCATTACCCAAGGGAATGACTTGTGATGCTTTGGTTGTGATTCCAATGTTTGAGTAGAAAGTCGTTGAGTCATTAGACGAACTTGTCTCACCCAGTTGGTTTTGAACCGATTGAGAATCAACTTTTCAAACATGGCATGTCTCTCATTCTCAAGGAGGAAGGCATAGAGTTGCTCATAGTTTGTATGCTTCAATCCTTTAGTGAGTTTCACAGATGTGACAAACTTGTGCCATTCGGGATTCATGTTGTTCACAAACTTTGAGTTCAACTCGAATGTTAGGCATAGTCATCTTGATGTTCCTCATGTCATTCACTAACTTATGAAATCTCACATAGTACTCATAGACACTCTCATCCGGTTTCATCTTGAAGTGCTCAAATTCATCATAGAGTTGGGATTCTGCCTTCCATAGTTAATTTCAACCCGAGAGAAGCATCTTAACGTTATCCCAAATGCCTTTGCATCGGTGTTATGATTGATCGACTTGTAGATGTCTTTAGGAAGACCTTGAAGAACAATGTTTGAAGCCCCGATATCCGCATCGAATCTCTTTTTCTCCTCATTATCAAGCTCATTGTACATCTTAGGTCCGTCCATTCCGTAGACAGAGTACCATCTTCATTAGTATCAAGTATGTCTCTAGTCGCTTCAACTCGATATGGTCCTTCATCAATGGATTTGAGAATGTTAACACCATTTTCCTTTCCAAGACAATACAACTGATTCGTTGAGCCCAAGAATCGTAGTCGGCCTGTCAAGCATTGGTGGGCGAGTATCCGAGCCACCGCTTGAACATCCTCGGCAATGATGGAGATGATGATGGGAACAGTGGGAATGTTGGTAGACATGTTAATGATTATACGGATTTTATAACTCTATGATTAAACCGGAAATAGATTCTTTCACGGATTTTACTAAATCAAGAGAAACCGTAAACAATCACTCAAGTCGCTAGATGATAAAGTGCTAACTCGCTACCAAATAATGCACTAAGTCGCTAGAAATTAGTGCACTAAGTCGCTAACCCTTAACTCGCTACACGCCTAAGTCGCTAGAGTCCCAAGTCGCTAACAGAGAAGCAAGTCGCTAAGTAGTAACTCGCATGCACTAAGTCGCTAGCAAAAATTTGTGCAAGAATTGCTACACAAGTCGCTAGATATGCAAGTCGCTAAAGAGCAACTCGCTACATGCACTAATTCGCTACCACAAGTCGCTACCCGTAGTGGAGATTCCACTATTTGTACTTTAACTCGCTAGCACTAACTCGCTAGCTTTTATAACCGTAAGTCGCTACCAAGAAATGTTATCCGTGGACTAACTCGCTACCATGAAAACCATATAAACACCACTTTTCAATCCAAAACAACCCAACCAAGATGATTCAAGCTTACCAAATGAAAACCTAAACACTTTTGATGATTCTAAACATAAAAGTACCAACAAAATTCAAACTTTAACACAAGAAATCAACCAAATGATGCAAAACCACTAAACTTTTTCAAACTCAAAACCACCTAAAACCACTATAAATCCAAAGATGTGCAAGATATGATCTAACCATGGCTCTTGATACCAATTGTAAGATATAACTTTTCACATACACATCAAACCATAACACAAGGTGGCGAATAAGATGGAATTCTAGAGAGAAAGTTAGAGGTTTAGGAACTTAGTGAGAGAAAGTGAAAGATATTATTATGAGCTCCAACTCTACCAGTCTTACTCTACCTTGGAAGGTAAAGAGTATTTATAGTCTTACATAACTACGACTCGCCACACATATACGGGTCGACTCTTTAATGGATCATTTTCTTCTAGAAAACTCTCATTTTCCTTTTGCATGAACGTTTGAGGGTAAAGACCCGTCACATTGTTCCTCCACGGTGTTACTTAACTAAATTACTACTTAACTTAAAAGAACTACGACTACGAGCTTGATTTTAACGATTACATATCTTTGAGATGTTGATATTTTAGTTGCGACTCTTTAATACCGTTTAGAATTTCTAATTCCTAATCATCAATTTTCTCATTTAGTTCGAGTTTTTGTATTTCAAGCTCAATGACAATTGAGAAACTTTCAAGCAAGATAATTCATGAAATGCTAATAGAATGCTTAGTAAAGATAAAACACATCTTGAGCCACACAACTCAATACTAAGTTCTCATTTAAGATATGCGATTCTTCCTTTCAATTTCATTATATTTGAGTTCCGCTCATAATCATTGACCTCAACAATCATTGCATCAAATTCCTTTTCCATTTCTTTAATATCCGAGCTTATCCCTTTTGAAGACTCTCAAATTGACCTTTTAATTGTTTAAAGAAAGGCATGACCTCGTTAAATAACATTCTTTAGTTTGCTCAAAACCCTTTCCCTTCGCTTATCCCCAGAGGTGTGATTCTCTTCTTACATGTCTTCTCAAAATCAACGAATAGTTGATACACAACATACTGGTGATTAAGGTCTTACTATTAGTGGAAATAGTTCTAGGAACTAAATGCATTGGTGTATTCGGAGGATACATGTGAGTCAGCAGCACTTTCCTAAGGGAGGGTTTGTTTCAACAAGTACTTTAGCTTTTGCTTATCCATATCTTTCTTCCAAAAATTTGTTATGGGGTTAATTGAGTTTGAGGCTTAAACATGTTTCAGGAGATCCAATTTTCCTTAGTGTAATCATGGGGTTTGATCGTTATGTTTTTCTTTTACACTCAGGATCTTTTAGCTTCTTATCCATTTTCTCCCTAGAGGCATCTTCTAATTTTCTATCCTCTTCCGTGGTTCCAATACATGATGGTGTTTGCCTAGGCTTGAGGATCTCATTACCATCATATACAACCTTATGGAAGGCTTTAGCCCTTTTACCATACTCGGATTGGTTCCTCAACTAGGGAATACTATGCTTATCGCGCTAAGACTCTATGCTTAGTGATCATGTGAGCATCTCGAATGGTATTCCTTGTACGCATAACTTATTTTAAAGCTTGTTTTTCAAAGTTTTTAGATTAGAAAAGTCATTCAAAAGTTTTGATTCCTTAGCATTAAATTCTTGTTTAAGCACTTTAACATTATCTTGAAGCTCTTGCTTTTGCTTAATGCTTTAGAAAGCTTTTCTTGTAAGGAGTTTAACTCTTGTTTTAACACTTCTTCTCTAAAATTACTTTTTCTAATAATTGTACGATTTGGTCATCCATTTCCGCTCACGGGTAGTTAGCTCAAACTTAGCACGTTGTTCATAAATAGCAACTTGTTCTTTATAGGCATTCGATTCGAGATATAATGTAATCATCAAGAGCACATGCAAGATATTCATAAAAACATAGTCATCATTGATCGCAGAAGATGCATCACTTGGTACAATCTCACTTTCACTTTGTGTCACATATTGATCATATGGGACAATATTACTATTACCCTCATTATCAATATCCGATTCATAAGTTTCAAGAGATTGTACTGTTATGTATCTTTTGCTCATCGACATCATCGTATAGTTTTAATACCTCCGAAATGATTGAATCTTTGGATGGACCAGTGTTGTGGTGATGAGACCTTTGAGAGACCATTGGTGAAATGCTAGCCATGAAGATTGTATGGGCGAGGTTCATCATCGACATCGAGTCAAATGCATCACAATCGCTACTTGAAAGGCATTTTGATGATTGTGACCTATTTCCGAATTGGTCGCTCATCCACATCAACATCATAGGTTTTGGCATTTCCCTAGCAAGAAACAACAACTCTTCTTCATCCAAAACCGCACCATTATCCCGAGCTTGCACCAAGAAACATCTTGTCCCCGAAATACTCGCATTTTGAGGGCGTTTTGGAGATGTCGGTTCCTTGCAATGTGTCCATCACCACCACAGCTTGTAGCACTTGATTGGCTTTGCTTGTCCTTGATTTGCATTCCTTCCACGATTCTCGATTAGCCACATACCCTCCACCACCCCAGATTTCCATCCGCCCAATCATCCCTTGTTCATATCGCCTTCCTTGCACATGGTCGCACCACTACCCTTCCATCTCTCGACAAGAGCATGATTGTGTAGATTGGATGTTGTTCGAGGTTATTGTTGGTGTGGGATGGAATTCAAGTTTTGTTTAACCATAAGAGATAGTTGATTGATGAAGTTTTCCATGACCGTGTTTGAGTCTGGAGGCTTGTATGCTCGGATCGTGAATGAGCTTGTAATTACCATTACCCGTGGGTATGACTTGAGAAGCTTTGGTGGTAATTCCAACATTGGTGTAAAAGGTCGTTGAATCATTTGACGAGCTTGTTTCTCCTGCTTAGATTTGAACTGCTCAAGAATCATTCGCTCAAACATAGCATGTCTCTCATTTCAAGGTGAATGCATACAATTGCTCATAATTAGTGTTCTCAAATCCTTAGTTAACTTGATCAAGTGACAAATTTGTGCCATTCGGGATTCATGTTGTTCACAAACTTTGAGTTTAGTGAATATTTGGCATAGTCATTTTGATATTCCTCATGTCATTCACAAGTTTGTGGAATCTCACATAATATTCATTGACACTTTCTCCGGTTTCATCTTAAAGTGCTCAAATTCATCATACAGTTGTGATTCTCTCTTCCTTAGTCAATTCGTAACCCGAGAGAAGCATCTTGACATTATCCCAAACCGCCTTGGCTTCGGTGTTGTGATTGATGAGCTTGTAGATATCTTTTGGAAGACCTCAAGTATAATGTTTGAAGCCCCGATATCAAGATCGTATCTCTTTTCTCCTTATCACCGAGCTCATCATACGCCTTTGGTCCGTCCAAACCTAAGATCATTGTACCATCCGCAGCAGCTTTCAAGAACATCTCGGTAGTCTCAATTTGATAAGGTCCTTCATCAATTGATTTGAGAATGTTGACCCCATTTTCCTTTCCTGCACAATACAACCTAATTCGTTGAGCCCATGAGTCATAGTCGGTTCGCAAGCATGGTGGACGAGTATCCGATCCACCGCTTGAACGTCCTCACCATGTAAGAGATGATTGTAGGCACGTTGGTAGACATGATTACAGATTTCACGGATTTTATAACTCTATGATTAAACCGGAAATAGATTCTTTCACGGATTTTACTAAATCAAGAGAAAACCGTATTAGAAACAATAATCAACCAAGTCGCTATAACCCTTGTAGACAAGTCGCTAAGTATACAAGTCGCTAGACACAACTCGCTAAAGCAACAACTCGCTAAGTAGACAAGTCGCTAAAGAACAACTCGCTAATATTACCAACTCGCTAAGTAGACAAGTCGCTAAAGAACAACTCGTTAAGTAGGCAAGTCGCTAAGGAACAACTCGCTAAGAGGGAAAGTCGCTACAGAACAACTCGCTACCAACAACAAAGTCAAGTCGCTGAAAATTGTAAAGACAAGTCGCTAGCCGTAATGGTACATCCACTACTTTGTACTATTTGTCGCTTTGTCTCAATAGACAAGTCGCTAGTGCTCAAGTCGCTACCACTTCAACTACAAGTCGCTGAAAAATATCGAAACAAGTCGCTACCAAGAAAACACATCCGAGACTCAAGTTGCTAACAAGAGAAGTTCAAACACAACACTTTTCAATCCAAAACTAACCCAACCACAGTGATTCAAGCTTTCCAAATCAAAACCCAAGCACTTACAATGATTCTAAACACAAAAGTACAATCAAAATTCAAACTTTAACACAAGAAATGATCCAAATGATGCAAAAACCACTAAACTTTTTCAAACCCAAAAACCATATAAAACCACTAGAAATCCAAGGACATGTAAGAGAGATGATCAAACCATGGCTCTTGATACCATTTGTAACATATTGGATTTCACAAACACATCAAACCATGATCAAATATGGGCGTATAACTTGAGGTTTTAGAGAGAGAAAGTTTAGAGGTTTGGGAACTTAGTGAGAGAAAGTAAAAGTATTATTATGAGCTCCAACCCTCACCTGGGAGGTAGAGGGTATTTATAGTATCTTACATAAACGCCACCTACGGGTCGTGGATCATGCATACATGGGTAAAGACCCGTCCGTCCTCCACGGTGTTACTTAACTAAATACTACCTAACATTAAATAACTACGACTACGAGCTTTTAACGATTACATATACTTGAGGTGACCGACACTTTAATAACTGGATTTACTAAATCCTAACACACCTTTAATTTGTGACGCCGTCGGGTCACCGTTATTAGGGTTTCGCTCTTGGCCACGTTATCATTGTGACAAACACCTTATGTTCGTGGACGCCGCCTTGAGTCTCGACGCCTCGATCAAATCTAGGCTGCGTCGATCTGCGACGCCTACTCTTTTAAAACCCGATGCTCTCATTTGAAAATAAGCAATTTGGCATCAGATCGTCACAAAACTTGTTCGACAGAGTCACAAGTATAACCCGATGCCGTCCCTTCGCTTTTAGCGTACTTGAGTGTCTCAATTCTTGACTTTGTCCATTTTCTTCAGATATTCGCGCCTTTTCGCCGAATAAGTGTCATTCCAAGAATTTGCCTTCAAGAGACCTAAAAGTGAAAAGGAACGATATTAAGTAATAACGGATACAAAGTGATCAAATAAGGGCTTAAACGACCCCTCAAAAGGTACATTTTAAAACCTTATCAAATATCCCCACACTTGGTATTTGCTTGTCCTCGAGCAAATGTGCTTTTAGCCAATTAATTTATAAGTTAGGGTCATGAAGCATTAGTTTAGAAACGATCCACAACACATATAAGCCCCGAAAAGTCATAACAAGCACGGAAATTACATACTAGCACCTCACATGGGGTGTTTGGATACTCACATCTCTCGGGTGTATATGAAATATAACAAGTTGGAAATGTAAGATAATCACTCATTAACCGGTCCTAGTACATAGATTACCATAGGCTTAAGACTAGATCAAACCTCCATCGCTTTGGCGTAATCACCTAGGAAAGACTATCCAAGAGGTATTTTAAAGGGTTGTAATGATAGGCTTACGGTAGGAAACAAAGAGTTTTGTGGGATAGGCTATTTAGTGGTGGCAAGTCAAAATCTTTATGTTACAAGCATGTAAGAATGGCGTTGCTAAGCCAAGACTCGACACTCTAAACTCTAGATAACTGAAATAAACAAACATAAATTTAAAGATAGATGTAGTGATAGTAGTGCCGCTTTTTTTTTTTTTTTTTTTTTTTTTTTTTTTAACACTTTTACTCTACCATCCTCTACGATAACATCAAAATGATAGGATTTATAGGCACATCCCTACACTTGAGTTTTTATTACTCTAACACTAATTTGACCCGATTTGAAAAGATCAAAACACTTGGAGTACATTATTACGCAAATAAAGGGAATTTGAATTTAACGCCCTTCCGTCATTTCATAAAATTTAACTTTTCCCATGAGTCCCAATCGTCCCAAAACTATGTACAAAGGATATGACTCGACTTAGCAACTTTTGCAAGCAACAAGATAATTGAACTAAGGGTTTAGTGTGATAACAATAATGCACTAAAAGTGAGTGCATACAAGGTAGGCTAAGGCGATTTGGGTGTACATTTGGGGTGGATTGTAAACAATGCTCTTCATTGATATTCGAAAACCGAAACATCACGAGAACCGCGAAAAGGATAGGCTCTGGGGTTAACTAGGGTATCGTGTACTAAAGATGAGTACAACGCAAGGGTGTGGGAGAATTACTCAACCGATGTGGAAGAAGTAATTATATTACGGGTATCAAACAAGGGTTATCCTAATGCCTCTTATCATTTAGTTATTCCTAACTACACAAGTGTAGTCTTACTAGCGATCTCGGGATGCATCACAAAACAAGTTCTAGAATCTATTATACTACCGGTTCACACTTTAAGCATTAAAGATGAATGCTTTAATTCCTACAAATATTAGGGAGATCCTCACATTTTGGGTGGAATTTAAGTGGTAAAGGGTTTTTGTGCTAGTCATATAACTTCCTATCCATGAGACGCTTTATTAAGACTAATGGCCCACTCCTATATGTCATGAAAAATTTTAAATTTGGTGCCAAAATTACCCTAACCTATATTTCTCATGGTTTATTACGCAAATGAAATTGAACAAAGCAAATAGTAAGGATAAGCATAGTTTCAAAGTTCCCATTTATTTTCCCTCCCTAAACTTAAACTGAACATTGTCCCCAATGTTCCCCGAAAGTATCAAAGTTATGATAATGGAAGGTAATTAAAGACTAAAAGAAACTAATACTCCCTTGATTAGCTCGGTAGGATCCGTAAAGTGGTGGTTACATCTTTCTTCAAGAAGAACGTTTGCGTTAAAAGCTCCTTCTCATCTTATGTATCTTCTTCTTGGTAAATTAAAATGCACACTTGAAGAAAACAAACGAAACCTTCACGTAAAATCGGCGGTAACAATATATATAAGACTCTACTAAACTAGGATATAATGCTTGTGGAATGGATGTTTCTGATTTTCGGAAAATTAAGACCGGAAAATTCCAAAAATTTATAAGTAGCTCGAAAACGAGAAAAAGTCATAAGTCGTTGCTCCTCCCGACGCCGTCGGTTGCGATCCCGACGCCATCAGTTATCCGACGTAAACCGGTCGCGATTTTCTGGAAAAATTCGAAAATTTATATCTTTAGAATCTGGAAAATTTCCGCAAAACATCCATTATGACTCGATACAAGCATTTGACTTGAACAACACACATGTATATCTTTTAATTAATTATAATTCTCATGTTCACTTTTCTTTTGAAAACGTGTGTAATCCTCCCTACACTTATCCCTTATGTAAAATACCTTTATATGTAATTAAGACGAGGTTAAAGACAAAATAAAGCATTTTACAAATTTAAACATGAGAATAAACAATAAATAAAAGATACATGACACACAAAAAAGCAAATAATTAAGCATGGGTTGCCTCCCACTCTAAGCGCTTTTCTTTATTTATGAGTCTTGTAGCTAGACTCAAGTCGTGCCCTACGTGACTTCATTACTGGCCACCTTCTTCCTCATGACGGTCTCTGTTGGGGATTCCATGTTGTAAAAGTGCACTATGATGCACCTTTTAAGAGGTCTTCCTCTCCCACTCGGTTCTATATTCCGTCCTAAGTTCAAGCAATCCTTATAGAACCCGAAAATCTTATTCATCACATAATCAACTCCTTCTCCTTATCTTCCTCATTCCTATAGTAAACCGATAAGCTTAAGTTCTTTTCATCATTGGTCTCATCCTTGAATCTAACTATTCCTAACGACGGATCATAAGTCATCCGGTGTTTTCTATGAAAGGTTTTCCTAGAATAACGTGGGACAAGCTAGGATCTATGGCCGTACTAATATCATCCACTATTATGAAACCAGTAGGAAACGTGAAACTACCTACATAAACGGGCAATCCCTTAACTCTACCAAGAAAATTGCAACTAACCCTAGGATTATAGGGATCTTGCCTAGTTTAGATAGGCTTCTTCATTACCCAATTATAGTAGGTGCTAGTCATTATATTTATTGGGGACTTGCGGTCAATGTAGGCCTTTGCCACGAAAAGGTGTCCTATGCAACATGGTATGTTAAGATTCCAAGGGTTCCCAAACTTGATCCTAGGGCTTTTCCTAACATACATGTGACGGAGGTCACGTACTAAGTGTGGGTGGCGAGATAGTTCTTCTTCCATAGGAAACTTATTGAAATAGTCATTGTCTACTTCATCTACTTCCCTGGTTGTTTCATTTCTAGGTGTTTCACTAACCTCAAGTATCGTTTCATGGTTCGCTTCGTCATTTGTTCTATTAGGTCTCACTAAGGTGATGGTATTGACGAATTGAACGTGCTTAGCTAACTTACTTGGGTCTTTAATCTCTACACCGGAAGCTTCGGGAGTTTAGATAGCATTAACCTTCCTATCACTATTGGTCATGGCTTTCAAGAGGTTATCTATCTTCCTATCCATCTCGGCTTGTTGTTGGTTAGAAGATAGATAACCTCTTAGCCTATCAAAGCCTCTTGGAAGGAAAGCTAGGAGTTGAGATAACATTAACCTTCCTATCCATCACTATTGGTCATGGCTTCTATCAAGAGGTTATCTATCTCGTGCCCCCATCTGGGCCCTAGCCAACAAAACATAGAAGGATGTTGCAACACCTAGTCACATCCCCAATAAAAGTCGGGCTTTCCTTCCATGCTTCTCAAGCGCCATTAAAAGTCCTAGGTCCGGTGTTGTAGGAATCTTCCTCTCGCTCCATTGGTACGCGAGGATGCGTGAGTCAACGGAAGCTTGTTCGGGAGTCTTGTGCAAGCCGAAGTGTTATGAGGGCCACTACATTGCTCACATAAGGAAGAAACCTTGTTCACTTGGCGTGAAGACTTAGGATTTTCGTAGGAGCTCATTAGGAATTTAACTTGATCTTCAAGCTCGAGCATCCTACTGTCGGAAGGTTGTGAGTCAAGGAAGGCAAGGAGATTGCCTTTACGGTTTTGGGCAACTCACGGGGTCATTCCAACTTCGTTGTCATTGAGAGCAAGGTCATCTATTATACCCCACGATTCTTTCATGTTAGATCACTAAGTTTTCCACCGCCGCTTGGTCAATGGATCGCTTAGTGGGGAAATTGACATGATCGAGAAGATTTGGACTGAAGCCAAAGATCAATGTCGTGATGAGGAGTCTATGGAGTAAATCCTTGAATCGAGTCCATGCTTCGTAGAGAAATTCACCTTGATGTTGTTGAAACGTCAAGATGTCTCGTCTAAGTTTAGTAGTTCTCCCCGGTGGGAAAAATTGAGCAAGGAAACGAGAGGTGAGATCATCCCAACTTGAGATGGAGCCGACGGGAAGTCGCTCAAGCCAATTACTAGGTTGGTCCAGTAGAGAGAATTGGAAGAGACGCAGACGCGTGGTCTCCTAAGTAGTAGCATCGAGGTCGATGGAATCGACAATTTTAAGGAAATCCTTAAGATGTCGATTAGTATCTTCTAACGAAGTCCATGGAATGCACATCCGCTTTGCACCAACCGGATGGTGTCGGATCGCAGGCCGTAGTTTGGGCTTGGTCGGGAAGCTCAATGGTGTTTCTATAGCCTAGGTGGCTTGGTCTTGAGTATTCACCAAGAGTACGGCCTCTTGGCGGGTCATTTGGTGGTGGGTTGATGAGTGGTGGTTGGTTATCACCTTCCATGATGAAAAGTGATGGGATTACAAACAAAGGTCACGAAGAAGGGGATAGACTACGAAGAAGCTAAAAATAATAGGAAAAAGCTTACTTGATAGGAATTAAGCAAGGAAACCTAACGAGGTGGACTCTAACTAACTATTCTATTCCCGCAGCGCGCCTAAAACTTGATACGCTTACACGCTGCTCGGGGTCAAAGGAACTTCCTTTTCATCGAGCAAGTTTTTCAACACCCTAGGCAAGTGAACCTAATCGTTGTATTGTAGTATTAGGGTAAGCCACGGGAATTGATATCGTTCTCTAGGGAATAGGAATGCTAGTGAGAAGTTACTACGCTAAGGTTGGGGTTGAGGAAGATTATTTTTTATCTTTTTATGTTTTTTAGGAAATTGAAAGGTACGAATCTCGGGGTTTGGATTTGGGGGTTGGTATTTCTATCGATTACTTCTACTTATCTAATTATCTAATCCTAAGGTGAATGTAGTCTATGTCTATTGTTGTGTGCTCGTATGATGATTAAAAATGTATTTGCTTAGGCTTTATTACTCCCTAGTTATCTCCTATTGATGGTTGAATTGTCACGTCCTTATTCTTAATCGCGTTGTGTCTCTAAGGTCGTAGGGTATGCATTTATCCCTAACTCTTTGAAGCTACCAAAGGTTAATGACTACAAAATCTCTAGGATTTATAAACTTCAACTCTAAGGTATTCTTTGGATGTATAGCCTACAATTACTCTAGGTGATTATAAACTAAGGTTCAACAAAGATTAATCAAGCATTAACAACACAACGAATGACCTATCGCAATATTAGTCAATCACAATTAAGATAAGAGACAACCAATCAATATTCAATAACTAAGTTTCATATTACCTAAGCAAACACACAAATAAATTAGCGGACATGCGGAACATGCAAGCATACACACAATCAATTGAAGACATAATTAAATTATTGAAGTAAAACACTTATCTTGATGTAAGATAAGGTATGGAACCCTAAAATACTGTACAAGATGCCTTGGTTCGGTTTAGGTTTTACTCCACAAAACTACACACCGAAAACTAAAAATTCGGATTCTATATATACGGTTACAATCGCGACGACGCCACCCTTTAATTTGTGACGCCGCTGGTCGTCGTTATTAGGGTTTCGCTTGGCCACGTTATCATTGTGACGCGCCACCTTATGTCTGTGAAATGCCGCTTGAGTCTCGACGCCGTCTAGATCAAATCTAGGCCGCCCGAGCCGCGACGCCTACTCTTTAAAACCCGATGCCGCTCACTTGAAAATAAGCAATTTAGCATCAGATCGTCACAAAACTTGTTCGACGGCATCACAAGTATAACTCGACGCCGTCCCTTCGGGCCAGCAGACTTGAGTGTCTTGATTCTTGACTTTGGCCATTTTCTTCAGATATTCGCGCCTTTTGGTCCGAATAAGTGTCATTCCAAAGAATTTGCCTTCAAGAGACCTAAAAGTGAAAAGGAACGATATTAAGTAGTAACGGATACAAAAGTGATCAAATAAGGTCTTAAACGACCCTCAAAAGGTACATTTTAAACCTTATCAAGACCCTCTCCTAGTCTCAAGATAGGAACCAAAATGCACAATTGAGTCTAGAGCCAAGAGATCACCACAATATCTCATTAGGATACAAAATAATGAAGACTTGATGTTTCACACAATGTGGAAAGTAAGTATATATTGAGAGTCCCACGATTATCCTTGTGGTATTTCCGTAACATCCGAGTGATATGTAAGTATTCACAATAAAGATGGAAATCCTTCTAGAGCCTACATCAAACAAGCTCTTGGTGGGTAACATGTGAGATCTTTTCAAAAGATCAAGCTTGTGACAACTGGATTGAAACAATGGGGCGATTCACTTGTGAATCAACCTTGGTCCAGAAATGAATTGACGAATACTTTGGAAAACCGTTCGATGTGTAAATCTTCTTTTCTAGCACATCGAATGTGTACTCATGTTTTAAACACAAAAGTATTTCGATTGAAAAATACTTTTGGAAAACCGTTCGATGTGCAAATCTTTTCTTCTCTCTAGCACATCGAATGTGTATTATTTTCAATTACAAAAGTATTTTGATTGAAAATTGATCTTTCTTATAAAACCTTCGTCGTATTGCAAAATTCTTTCTTCTAAGCAATACGCCATTTTTTTCAAATCATTTTCATCAATCGCTGAATCTCAATTTGTTTGGTTCACTCACTCCATGTTGTCTTCTTTGAGACGTTCCGGTTTGAGAACAAATAGAACAACCGCGAAACCCCGTCAAGGAGATTCTTCTAATTATACCGATCACAGCAAGACTTGTAATCGATCAACGGGAACCGTGGGCGTGTACCTCAATTCAACGAAAGTGATCAAAGACACTTTCGTGTGTTTTATTGCTAACTGTTGTTTGCAAGTACATTTGGACGGTTACAACCGATCGTAATTGAGAAGTCAATCCAAAGCCGCATGCTCACAAAGATCCACACTTAATTGAAGAAATCATGACTAGTGCATATCTACATAACCCGGCTTGATATTTTTATACTATGCTTCGCTACGCTGTTGCAAATATCATGAACCAATAAAGCTTTCGCTACTCGATGGAAAGATGTCATGATCCCGAAAGTGTGAGCATGTCGGTCCAAATGTCACAACATCACATGAAGGCAACACTACAAAGGGTGATCCAGATTTACGTGGTCGATGATGTCAATGAAAGCTCAAGATCGCCAAAGATGTGGATCGCTTAAAGGCCTCCACTAAAAGTACAAAATAATCGGACTATGAAGTGTCACTGCTAAAGCACAAAGATTGCGGAAGTGAAGAATCCAAGTCTACGAGCTCATAACAGAAGACAAAATAGAATGCTAGGATTCAAAATGTAAATCATGGGGTGACCTCCCTTAGGGGGAGATTGTTAGGAATTGGAAATTCCATATTGAAGTATCGGTCACCCCAACTATTATCTAGCATAAGTTAGCTCGTAGGCATATCGTTATTTACATTATTTAGTAGTTTATTAGTTAGTTATTAGCTTAGTGTAACACCGTGGAGGAAGAACGGTCTTTACCCACCGTATGCCCGATCCATAGTCCGGCGGGGAGGATGTTTAGGTTATAAACTATAAATACCCTCTACCTCCCAAGGTAGAGGGTTGAAACTCTAATCTAACCTTGCATTTGTTTTGTTAAACCTCTCTCTAGAATTCCTTCTCATCTCTTTCACTCTCTAACAATGGCATACTTGTTTAATCATCTCCCTAGACCACTCGAATCATCAAACAACATAAATATACGGTCCTAATAGTTCATACTCAGAAGATCCATATCAAAGGTTCAATATCAGAGGGTTAATAGCGAAGGTTCAATATCAGAGGGTCAATAGCAAAGGTATCATAGCAATGAAATATCATAAGCGAAAAAAAGTCGCAGGACCAGAAAGTCATGAGAAATCCCTACTGAAAAGGGATAGAATATCTGTACCTCATTTCGAAGCAAGCAAAATAGGAAAGTAAGGTCACATGATGAATCAATCCCGTCGTCCGGAACTTATGAATTTGATAACGCTTATTAAGATCAGATTACTCATTTTAGACGACTTTCCATTTTAGCAGGTTTCCACTTTTAGTAACTTTATATTTTAGGTAACTTTCAATTTTAGGCAGGTTTCCATAATTAGTAACTTTCCAAAAATAGCAGGTTTTCGTAATTAGCATATTTAGTCATAAATGATATAATCAAAGTCAAAATGATGAAAATAAGTGTTATCATGTTTTAAGGGTCAATCATGACAAGTTTCTCAGTTTAGGTTCTAAAGTGTAATTATTACATAGTGTAGGCTCTTAAGTGTAATTATACCATATTTACCCATTTTACTCATTTACCCCTTTTAGTTATCAAGTTAACATATCAAACCTTTAAGTTTCAAAAATTATAAAATCAACTCTTAACTTACATAAGTCGTATATATACACACAAGTTAGCCCTAGTTTTATACCTTAGTCAATACAAATTAAACCATGTACATGATTATGATTTAAACCCATTTAGCTTAGAGTAAAAAGAGTATGTCGTGTATAATATGGATCCCAAAATAGGTTCATGCCAAATTTTACCCTATCACATTCGACACATACAAATCATGCTTTATATATTTCATGTGACAAGTCTTTTAGGTGAGCAAGTAAACGAAAGAGGAGGTCCAAAACATCTCCAAATAAAAGACATATGGCTCGACATATACACTCTACCATTTAATGTTTTACGTAGTCATAATACTTGATTTTACGAACGTATCATTATAGGGAGCTTATGTATGTGCCGTGTAAGACATAGATCAAACAGATTACGAGTTACATGTCCTTTTCCATTCGACAAAATACATGATAAATTCATGATCTTATGTGTCTCATTCTTATCATTCATGTGATGTTTAGTTTGTATATATATATATGTGTTCCCACGCATGGAAGAAGATATCAATGACCAGATTCATGAAACGAGGAAGAAAAGAGAAAAAATGGTGTTGAGTTACCTTGGCGTGAATAAGAGGAAGAGAACAAGATCAAGACGAAACAAACTAACACCTCCTTGTTGCCCTTGTACACTACGACCAGCAGCACCAAACCCACGACAAGCAAACATCAAACATCCACCAAGATAGCCTTGTAACCCACGACAGCCTCCCTTGAGTCCTCCTTAATGTCGACTGAAAGAAAATGGGCAAAAGATGGTTTGCCACTTTTGTTTAAGGTGGTTTAGGGTTTTATTATTTTGTTTGAATAGGTAAATATGGTAGTTATAATGAGAGTAATGGGGAGAATTAAGTGAGACAAATTTTAGGGGAGGTGATAGGCGTTTTCTTGTACCGAAATTAGGGGGGTGAGACCAAATCATGTCAAATCCAATTTACCTTAATTATTTGTTGCATTTTAATTTTAATTATCTAGTATATGTTTAATATATATAGTCCAAATAATATTTCAATGTGTGTCATGAATATAATTCGTAAACATAAGTACAATAGCCTTCATGTAATTCATTTATGATTCAAGTGTTTAACGCCTTCAACGGAAATTGACGTGTTTACGAGTTTTCATAATTATTTAGCTGAGGGCATTATGGTCATTTTACACATTTACGATTTTAGGGTTTTACAAGTACCACTGGCCTCACGGTCCTTGCACATTACATAGCACATGCTAAGAGTCGTGATGCTGCCAGAGGTATGCGTGAATCCAAAGACAAGCCGGCTCCGAGTTATACCCGATTATAAAGCCTTGGCCATTTCGAGGGTGGGCCATGGATATCATCAAAAGATCTATCCTGGATCTTAAAGAGGTCATACTTTTATCCTAGTATAGTAGCTACGGCCCACCTTCTCCACCTTCTCGCCTCGGGTAGAAGCCGAGCTTCCCGGATCTCTCTTGTTCATAGATCTTGAAACCACCAGACCTATCATCGGAAGAACCAACACTTAAAAGGTGTAAGCTGTTGGGATTTTAGAACCAATTAACCATTAACCTATACGAGTACGCAGCGGATATTGGATCTAGTTAATGCAATTATGTTAAGCACGTATTTAATAAACAAATAACTAATAGAATATTAATTAATTAAAAGGGATATAGAAAGGCTAACCTTGCTTGGCAATTGATCTCTAGTAACGGAACAAGAAACCAAAATGAAACCTTAAGTATCTAAAATAGATACCTCGAAGAGTATCACACACAAACACTTAAACCAAGTACGTTCGATTAGATGCTAGTCGAGAACGTTTACCAATCAACATCTTGAATAACTTGAATACCACGAACAAGAAAATCCCAAGAACCACTTCTTATTTCTTACCGAGATCACAAACTATCCTAGAACAGTTTTACATCACACCCGATATCGAACAAGATATGTCCGATATCCTTGTATCCTTCATGTCCGAGAAACAAATGAAAAACCACCATTATCTTGCAACTATCTTTGACCGTAAAGTTTGCAAGAACTAACCAATATAAACCTTAACAACTTGGATAAGAGAACATGCAAGTTAAGGTTGTTATATCAAAACCAAAGTAAACAATAATTGGTTCATATGAAAAACCAATCACGTACATATGATGATTATGATAAATCGATTACTTTAAGGTAATTTTAGGGATATTATTGTTTTGTCGTACTTTTCTAATGCATGGTTTGTTTGTTTATATAATATCACAAACGACCCATTACATGGGCTTGAGACTTGGTCGACAAGCAACACAATAAAACAAACACCCCATAGCCCGATCGTTTAGAATACTAGGCCCAAGGCACTCCTAAACCGACCCAAGATGTAAATGGATCAAGTCCATACGTCGTCCAAAGAGATCGGGTAACATGCATGCAAATCGGGTCTAACGTATTCAAGTAATTATAACGTTCGACACGTACTCTCGTGTTTAATGTGTGTGCCCTCATCGGCTCACACACTTCTAGTCGTTTACGTGTGTTTATAACTCCCACAAACCAACAGCTCCCACTTGGGAGTTGGAGTGTCGAATGGCACACAAAACTAACGACAGATTCGCCTAGCAAACGCTCTCACTCGCTTTTTAACTAAAAATGTCTAAGAGAATAGTTTCGTAAAAGTTTCTCAGTAGCATGGTCATTCAATGTCTTGTTCTAATCACCCTTTGTTATAAATACCGTTAAACCATGGATTATGGATCTCAAATCATTCCATATAGTTTAACCATTTAGAATCTCGTTATAGAATTTAATTAGATATACCAAATGTAATCAAGCATCATCTTGCATTACCCTTTGGGTTCGGTTGAACAATTATCTTATTAATTCTGGAGAGGCGCTATGGTATCTTTTTGCACATATCAAGTGGAGTAACAAATCCTTTATTGACTACAAGTGTTGTTGATGTTGCTTCACATCACTCCGAAATATAGCTTTTATAACTACCTTGTTCAGATAGCGTTTTGTGTATACTTACAAAAAATGATATCCACACATAACAGAACTTACTTGCATCTCAAGTCTAAGGATGAAGATAACAAACCATTTTCAATATTTTACTTATGACAAGGATCCAAAAGTAAATGTTTGAAAGTTGGGGAATCCAATATGCATCGCTAGTGAATACATATGAGTTTGGCGGGAACAATCCAAATTCTCGTTAGAATATAACAAACACTTACATTTGCCTTACATAACAATATTCCTATATTGTTAACCGACAATGGACATATTTAGAATAATAAAATCATTCAAGGATTAAACATGCAAATATAGGATAACAATTATTATATGAATGAATAACAAATACCAAGTATCTTTATTCATCATAAAGTAAAAATTGTCTATCAATCCCAATTATCCAAATACTAAAATGAAACTCATTTAGTAAGTTGAAGCCTAATGTTTCCAACATTATCAACCTTTCTTTTACAAGAAAAACTAAAAAGTCATCTGAGTAAACTTTTCGAATACTTGTTTCAAATATCACATATAGTGAGTGATTTGAAATATCAGACGAGTGTCTTATCTCATATGCTCATACTATTGCAAGAGTTATAGTATTGAGATGTCGCCTTACCTTGCATGAGGTATTTAGAAATCAAAGACATACCGAGCTTCTAAAAGTGTAAAGTATTCTCATCTGTAATGCAACAATGCTCTATGTTCATAACTAGTTAGCATATTTTTCATAAATGATAAAATCCTACTACAACTAGTATTAATAATTAGCATCATTTGTCTTATACAACACTATGCTTTATAATTCAGAAACATTTATACAAACAATAATCTAAACACTCTCAATTAGATATTGTTGTTGTCACTCATTTTGTTTTTGCAGTAACAACTAGTCTTATACACAATATATTAAAAGAAAATCTAAAACCGATTTTTCATAAATGATAAAATCCTACTACAACTAGTAATTAATCATCCTCTAGCATCATTTGTACTTATACAACACTATGCTTTATAATTATCTGAAACATGTTTAGATGAGCTAGGTCTTGTGTAAAACATGCTAGCCGAAACCCTAGGTGAACCGAGTACATATGTACATGAGATTTAGACGTAATAAATAAGTAAGATGCGTAAACATAAACATTTATAAAAACAATAATCTAAACACTCTCAATTAGATATTGTTGTTGTCGTAACATGTAAAGTGAATGCATATTAATGAGATATTAAAGAGTTAGAACGTAAATGAGACATATTAGGTTTGAGCTAAACATACTAAGTGTTATTTCATGTGTGAGTTATAACTTATAAACTATTTCCACATTTAAAGACGGACTTTAATACATGATAACGAACCCTAATCTACAACATTAATTATAAAATATTTAAGACTCATTAATAAAACCCTAAAGTATAAAGATTACTAATTATGAATACCAAATCTTGAAAGATCATTATGACGATTATGGAATCATTAATTCAGTAATGTCTATAGGTCGTGAAGAGGAGTAACATGATATGCTGGAATAAATGCATATTGAAGAAAGGTTTCTTAATGCGTATTAGGTTTTCCTAAGCCTTTGCTATGAATCCCAAAATCGATTTGTTTGAGCTATTGCTTATCCGAACTTTGATTTGAATTATGAAACATCTCGATTTTGAACTATCGATATGAAAACTATGATTTTGGAAATATGAATGATTTTCTCGATAAAGATGATCCGTGTCGGTTATGACATTCTCGATTTGACCTAAGATATAGCCAAATATTTAACTAGTATGGGGTTCCATTCCGTATCGTTGATGCACTCGATATGACTCTAGGCGATAGAGTGATGTTTCGCCACGCTCTGGATGGTGAAGCATATTTGTAAATATGTAGGAAGGGCGATGGATGCATCCTAGATCATTCTCGTTATATGTTATATGTGCCCTTCATAACTCGTAGGTCTCCCTACAAAATGTTGCCTGTGTGAATATGAATGTGATCCGATATAAGTTCGGGCGCGTGGTAGTTGACTATAAACTTCCTTTGAAATTATGATTTTATGTTTTGAAAATGATTTAGATTTTGTTATTGCTCATTCACTTTATTTTGTATCCGTTATCGCTTAGTATTCGCTTTTGCTTTCATATCCGCTCACTGGCTTTTGAAGCTGCACTTTTCTTTTCTTCCGGTGTTAGACTTATTTATTTCGGATATTATGTTGGCGTTATTTCGCTTCCTCCGGGACCTATGTATTGAAGTCATTTGACTTGGATTATTTTCCGCATTTATGTTAAGACTTTCTTTTGGTTATGAATGTTTTGCTTTGATATGACACCATTACTTGTGATTCCTTTACCCTTGGCGGGTCGGGCGTTATAATTTATGGCATCGAGCCAAGTTTACGACTTGTAGTCGGGACTCGTGAACATAAGAACCTTAAGTTATCCCTTAGAATTAAGATTTGACCCGCGAGGATTGGGTAGACTTAGGTTTCCTCCTGCGAACTTCCATTTCGTATCTCATCTTTGTTCGCTTTGCTAATCGTGAATATCATTTAGATGGTTCAATACACCGTGGCGCGGATGGAGATGATGATGTCATAACATGGATGCCGCGCATAATGCTCTCAACTCTCTTTTCCTCGGTTTGACTACACCCGATGATGGAACATGATCAACAACATCCGTGAATCGAATGGTGCTTCGGTAGTGGTGGAGGAAATCAACCCACGGCATTCACACTTGGCTTTAGCCTCTTTCTTTAGCATCCGCTACTCCCGAAGGCGAGGACCGGATCACCATGTTGAGAAGTCGTTTGAAGCTTGGTTGTGAGACGAGTTTAAGACTTTGGGCGCTTTAAATTGGAAGGTGATGCTTTAAATTGGTGGAAAGCATTGAAACAAGCACCATTACTTGTACTTGAAACATTTATTCCAAGGTTGTTTGTTTTATTTCCTAAATTCCAAGTGAAGTTTATTCCAAGCTTAAGGATCAATATCTAGCTTAAATAGAATGATATCTTCAACATGTAAAATTTAAGAATGGAAAAAACACATTGCTCCGAGGATCAAGGAACCCGTGATTCTCGGAAACTATACCAAGCCGCCACCTACCATCGGACGTGTCTATGCTACTACTCGAATCAAAGTGAGCATACCAGTACCATTACGGAACTCTTTTCATTGATGATTATTCCGTCTTCGCTTTATTTGACACCGGCCACACACTCTATCATATCCGTCACACATGCTAAGAAACTAAATATGAAGCCACAACCACTAACGAATCACTTATCGATATCACGCCTATGAAAAGTCACATGATCATTGATCATAAATACGTTAAGTGTCCTCTTCGCTTTGATGATCGATTCGCCCGCACATCCGTATCCTCTCGATATGGTCGACTTTGATATCATTCTAGGCATGGATTGGTTGGCTTATCATAGAGCTTCCATCGATCGCTATGCTAGAACTGTGATCTTTGAGACGAAACATCCTAAATTCGCTTATTATGGTTCTAAACCACTCAAATCAATTAAGTTCACATGAAGGCACACCGGACCATGATTGCTTATGGGTGTCAAGGTTTTCGGCATCCGCTAGGACACATCTTTGAGAGTCCTAACATTGAAAACCTTTCCGTTGTTGAATTCACCGACGCTTTTTCGATGAACTCTCGGCGAGAAGTTGTGTTTAGCATTGAGTTAATCCTCGGTGCTAAACCGATTTCAAAGCTCCGTGATCGTATGGCACCAGAGAATCGAGGAGTTGAAGGAATTGCAAGAGATGATAGATAATGGATTCATTCGACCTAGTGTTTCTCCATGGGGTGCACCTGTTTTGTTTGTGAAGAAAAGGATGGAAGTATGCGTCATGTATCGACTACCGTGAACTCAACCGAATTATTCGAAACCGTTATCCTCTTCCGAGACGATTTGTTTGATCAACGCAAGGAGCTAAGTTCTTTTCTAAGATTGATCCGAGGTCCGGTTATCATCAACTACGTGTGAAGGAGCAAGATGTTCCTAAGACCGTCTTCGCGTATATGGTCATTATGAGTTTCGTTATGCCTTTTGGTTTGACGAATGCGCTCGCTGTGTTTATGGATTTAATGAATCGTGTTTTCCATGAGTTCCTTGACAAGTTCGTTATTGTTTTCATCGACGACATTTTGGTTTACTCTAAGTCCAAGAAGAGCATGAGCAACATCTCCGGATAGTTTTGGAGATTCGAGGAAGAAGAAGTTGTACGCCAAATTCTCGAAGTGTGAATTTTGGTTAGGACAAGTCGCTTTCCTTGGTCATAAGAAATGGTATAACCATGGATCCGTCTAAGGTTGAGGCTATCACTTGGCCAAGACTCACGCAGGATCGAGGTCGGAGTTTTCTAGGACTGGCCGGATACTATCGACGTTTTGTTGAAGGTTTCTCTCGCTTAGCTTTGCCGCTAACCCAATTGAAGAAAGGTGAAACGTGTGGACGGATGAAAGAGAAAAGAGTTTTGAAGAGTTGAAACGGAGGTTGGTGTCCGCTCCTATTTTGACTCTTCCATCCGGTTCGGAGGATATCAAATTTATAGCGATGCATCTAAGAAAGGATCAATGTGTCTTGATGCAACATGGAGGTGATAGCTTACACTTCAAGACAATCGAAACCTTATGAGGAGAATTACCCAACTCATGACCTTGAGTTAGTCTTGTGGTATTATCGCTGAAGATCCGGAGACATTACTTGTATGGAGACGTGTGATATTTTCACCGACCATAAGAGTCTCAAGTATATTTTCACCAAAAGGAACTCAATATGAGACAAAGAAGATGGTTAGAACTTCTTAAGGATTATGACACTAACATTCAAGACCATCCCGGTAAGGTTAATGAAGTTTGACGACTTAGCCGGAAATCGTATGATTGCAAGTATTGAGATTGAGCCTAGGATTATTCGTGACTTAGAACGTTTGGATGTTGAGTTGCGCACGAGGTTCGATGGATCTTGGGCTAGTATGAAGGTGGAGTCGAACCTTATAAATCGCAAATTAAGGAAGCTCGAAGATGACGGCGAGTTGTGGGCCGTAGCTCAAAATGTTGAAGAAGGTAAGCGACGGAATTTAAGGTTGATAACGACGGAATTGTATGGTATGAAGATAGGCTTTGCGTTCCTAATGATCGTACTTTGAGAAAGTTATGACAAGCTCATAGTTCTCCTTTCACTATTCATCCCGGTTCTACCAAGATGTATAGGGATTTGAAACAAGATTTGGTGGAACGGCATGAAGCAAGATGTGGCACGTTTGTGTCGAAGTGTATGATTTGTCGCAAGTGAAGATCGAACATCAAAGAGCTAGTGGATCGTTACAACCATTGGATATTCCGACATGGAAGTGGGATAAGATATCTATGGACTTTGTGATGGACTACCTCTTACTAAGAAGAAGCATGATGCGATTTGGGTGGTTGTTGATCGACTAACCAAATCGCCTCATTTCTTACCAATCGTGAAGGATTATGGTATTGGCAGATTGGCGTAGATTTTTCAAAGAAGAGATAGTTAGACTTCATGGTACTCAGCGTCTATTGTGTCGATAGGGATCCGCTTTACTTCGCTTCGGAAGGGTTTGCAAAAAGCTTGGGGTACTGACTTAATTTTAGTACGGCTTTTCATCCTCAAACGGATGGTCGGTCAGAGAGGACTATTCGACCTTAGAGGACATGCTAAGGGCTTGTGCTCGAATGGACCGGCATGGGATGAATATTTGTGTTTGGTAGAGTTTGCATATAACAACAGTTGGCATGCTAGTATTAAGGCAAAGACCGCTTGAACTTCTTTATGGAAGAAATGTAGATCACCTACTTGTTGGGATGAAGTAGGTGAACGCTTAATCGAAGGTCCGAAATGATTGAGATCACTAATGAGAAAGTAGTCTGTTGCTAGAGAAAAGTTAAAGGAGGCTAGGTCTCGCCGAAAAGTTATGCCGACAAGCATCGTCGTGATTTAGAATTTCGTGTTGGTGATCGGGTATTTTGAAAGTCTCGCCGCTTAGAGGTGTGAACGTTTTGGAATCAAGGGCAAGCTTAGTCCTCGATTCATTGGTCCGTTTGAAATTCGGAACGATAGGAGAAGTTTCAGATCGCTTGGCACTTCCGCCCGCTTATCGCATGTTCATGATGTGTTCCATGTATCTCTCCTAAGGGATACAATTATCATCCATTACACGTTGCTTCATATCCGCTTGATCGATTCGATCCGATATGTCTTTGTCTCAAGAACCGAAGCTATTTTGGAAAGACAAGAAAGAGTCATGAGAAGTAAAGTTATTCCGCTCATAAGATTCTTTGGAAAATCACCCAGCGCGAGGCTACTGGGAGACCAAGAGTCGATGCGAGCTAGTTATCCTCATTTCTTTGAATAGTTCGGTATGTTCTCATTTCGCTTTGCTTCGTTTCATTTCAATTTTCGAGGACGAAAATTTTTTTAGAGGGAAGAGTTGTAAACCCGAAAATCTAAAACTTATATAAAGACTAAAATACCCTTGGAACCAAGAATAATAAAATACGTAAAACACGCTTATAATAAAGTACGAAATTAAAACCTAATAAATAAAACTTAACGAATATAATTTCGAAGCGACTTTGGTACGACGAAGGACGAAATGTTTCGCTTATAAGTTGGGCCGTTTGTTTGTTTAATGAACTCGTGCCTTTTGTTTTGCTTTGCGCCAAGCCAAGGACCAAGAGGGTGTTTGTTTGTGTTCGTGTGAGCCAAGGAGGGCCAAGCCCATGTGGTGTTTGTGTGTGTGTTCGGTTGGACCCAAGCCAACCCAAACCCAATCACTTTCCTATTCTAACTCAAATACTACAACTATAAATACATCATATAATCATTAAATTGGAACCCTAGTTTTATTTGTTCTCTTTCTTTTCTTCTTGCTCGGCCGAGAGTCCCCAACACACCATTGGTGTCGATTTTTCTTATTCAAGTGAAGGTATATCGCTTATTCATCTTCCTTTAACGTATTATGCATGTATATGTCGAGATATACTTTGTTTAGTTGCGTTTGTTTTCTTTTTGTTGTGGCGAGAGTTGCTAACCAAGAAAACAAGGAAACCCTAATTTATTTTAACTTGTAATTAATAAGGAACGTGTAAAGTGATAAGTAATATTGAATCGGTCATGTATATGTTGAGTTGAGCTAAGCGAGACATGCATGAGGTTGGACCGAGGCATGCATGAGTTTCAGTGGGGTTTAAAACATTATAACTTGTATAATGAAACATGTTTAGATGAGCTAGGTCTTGTGTAAAACATGCTAGGCGAAACCCTAGTGAACCGAGTACATATGTACATGAGATTTAGACGTGTAATAAATAAGTAAGGTACGTAAACATAAACCCTAGTTTATTATGTAAAGCGTGTAAGTATATTAAAACCTAATAACTTATGGTCACATGAAATCATAAACGTGTATGATAAAGTGTAAAAGTAAAGAAGGTTATAAATTACGATTAGGTTGTGGAGAGTCATTAAGACGTAACATGTAAAGTGAATGCATATTAATGAGATATTAAAGAGTAAGAAACCCTAGAACGTAAATGAGAGTATATTAGGGTTTGAGCTAAATATAGTAAGTGTTATTTCATGTGTGAGTTATAACTTATAAACTATTTCCACATTTAAAGACGGACTTTAATAAATGATATAACGAACCCTAATCTACAACATTAATTATAAAATATTTAAGACTCATTAATAAAACCCTAAAGTATAAAGATTACTAATTATGAATACCAAATAATTGAAAGATCATTATGACGATTATGGAATCATTAATAACTTGACGACCGTTAATGTCTATAGGTTCGTGAAGAGGAGTAATCCTTTGCTTTTCGCCTTCGCTTTTCGATCTTTGCGTTGGAATAAGGCATGATATTCGACCTTTTCAAGAAAGGTTTCTCTTAATGTTTTCTTTCGTATTAGGTTTTCCTAAGCCTTTGCTATGAATCCCAAAATCGATTTGTTTGAGCTATTGCTTATCCGAACTTTGATTTCAATTATGAAACATCCGATTTTGAACTATCCGATATGAAAACTATGATTTTGGAAATATGAATGATTTTCGATAAAAGATGATCCGTGTCGCTTATGACATTCGATTTGACCCAAGATAGTTTGACACCCGAGCCAAATATTTAACTAGTCATGGGGTTCCATGTCCGTATCGATGATGCACCTCGATATGACTCTAGGGCGAGAGTGATGTTCGCCACGCTCTCGATGGTGAAGCATATTTGTAAATATGTAGGAAGGGCGTATGGATGCATCCTAGATCCATTATCGTTATATGTTATATGTTATCGATGATTGATGCTGCGCGTGCGCACGCCCTTCATAACTCGTAGGTCTCCCTACAAAATGTTGCCTTGTGTGAATATGAATGTGATCCGATATAAGTTCGGGCTCGTGGTAGTTGACTATAAACTTCTTTTGAAATTATGATTTTATGTTTTGAAAATGATTAAGATTTTGTTATTGCTCATTCACTTTATTTCGTATCCGTTATCGCTTAGTATTCGCTTTGCTTTCATATCTGCTCACTGGGCTTTTGAAGCTCACCAAGACTTTCTTTTCTTCCGGCGGTATCTAAGCATCGAAGTCGGGTTGCTTTGGGATGAGTGCTTGAGTGGACTTACCTTAGAGATTTTAGCTTTTATTTTATGATGCCATTTAGACTTATTTATTTCGGATATTATGTTGGCGTTATTTCGCTTTCACTGACCTATGTATTGAAGTCATTTGACTTGGATTATTTTCCGCATTTATGTTAAGACTTTCTTTTGGTTATGAATGTTTTGCTTTGATATGACACCATTACTTGTGATTCCTTTACCCTTGGCGGGTCGGGCGTTACAATATAATATATACATGATAAATCCTTAGTTTAAAAACACAAGGTTTCCATCCATGTAAATTATTCCAAGTGAAATATATCATTAAAGACTTGCTTGAATAATATATTGCATTTGTGTTAGACTTTATTTTCCGCATTTGTTTATTCCAGATAAACATTTATTCCAAGGTTGTTTGTTTTATTTCCTAAATTCCAAGTGAAGTTTATTCCAAGCTTAATGATCAATATCTAGCTTAAATAGAATGATATCTTCAACATGTAAAATTTAAGGAAAAACACATTGCTCCCACTCAATGTCAGATGTACTCAAGAGTTATCTTAATTTAATCATAATTATATTGTATTTAAATTCAAGATCTCAGCTCTTAGATGCATGATCCAATCCAAAATATGGATTGCTCAAATTTTGTATACTACATAAAGATAATATAGATTCATAACCCTTTTGATTACACACCATCCTCGCAAAAGGTAATCATAAAGAAATAGTTATAAAATCTAATTGTTATATTCAACATACAAATCACATGTATGACAATTAAATATCTTTATATAATTAATGCATGTATATATAAGAAAATTTAATCACAGTCAATTGCTTAAGTATGACTAAAAACTTCTTATAAAATGACAAACATTAATATGTATACAATTTTGTCCTTGTGAGTCAACCTCATAGGTTAACTGTTAGGCGAAATAACAATCAAGCTCAAACTCGATTTGCCTTTAAAGGACTGCATCTTGTCATTCATAGTTCTAAAACATGTATCAGATTCAAGATGTGATAATATATTTTAGTAGTTAGCTGATTTACAATAATCTTCTAACTTATATCCCTCAACATTGATATAAAATATCACTCAAGTGATGAGGCATCATTTCGGATTTATGAATGAGAGTAATCATTATACTGGCCTCGACATTTACATGTTTAACCTTAGTACGACATTAATAAGTAGATTTTAGAAGGTTAAGTATTTTGTTCTAAAAACTTTGAGATATGTATATACTCCCACTTACTTTTTAAGTAGAGACAATTAAATCTAAATACTAATTATTTAATCATTTTAAGTTCTCATCTCAATAAATTATTTTTATGGAGAACCACAAAATACATTTTAAGTTCTCATATCAAAATTTGTTAATAAAATGCTAGATTGGCATAAGATGTACGTGATAAGATTTTAACAAATTTAAAGATCCGAACTTAAATCAAGACATAATGGAATTCCTTCCAACAACTCAAATTATCGATCCAACAAGGTTTATAGAACTTAAAAAACTCTAATTTAGTATCACTCTTTAACCAAAAGTTCTAGCAACAGTTTTGTGTTTCGTCAAGCTAGGAAGAATACCAAAACTACAATCTTCAAGCTAGGAAGTGTAGAAAATCAAAATCCAAAAGGGTTTATGATTCAACTGGTTTGAGTGGTAAAACCTCAAATCCCTAATGAATTAGAGTTTTCATTATAGGTTGTCTTGAATACCTTCTAGGTTTGAACTATATTGAGTGTATCCATGACACACGCAATTTCTAACCTTGATATGTTTTGGAGGTAGAGCAATTAAAGCTATCATGAACCAAACAATATGAATAAGGTTTGATCCAACACATTAGACATACCATAATGAAGTGGTATCCTATGAGTTATTAGAATTGTGAAACTATATCAGAATTCTATAGATAACTTAATTCTCTTTGGACCAAATACTTGTCAATTGGGTCGAGCCAAATTGCATATAAAGTATTCACGAACCAAATGCATGCAATAATGTATATTCATTGAACAATACAAGAACCTTATGTTCACATGTTCACAAGAAGACATAACTGTTCAAGGATTATATGTTCATGTGTTAACAAGAAAACATAACATTTCAATAATACATTATCGATCGTGAATAATTCAAAGCCTCATGTTTATGTGTTAACAAGAAGACATCACACATTTACTATATATACTTTATGTTATAAGTCATTGATTAATACAAGGACTTTATAATTATGTCTTAACATGTAAGCATAATTATACTAAAAAAAGTAATCATGAACGCAAACTATTGAGTTCTATAGTAATTTCAAGTTAATTATATACTTCAAAATTATGATCATTATCATATAACCATAATTATGTTGACTAAAACATGTAGTCAAATGTTGAAGTATCTTTACACTATATTATGACATTTGAATGTAGTAGGGCAACAAACATCTAGTGTGTTCACGTCCTACTAGAATCATTATTAGAATGTAGTAGGGCAATAAACATCTCATGTGTTTAAGTCCTAGTAGAATTCTTATTTACATGTAGTAGGGCATTAAACATCTAACGTGTTTAAGTCCTAGTAGAATTATTAGTTTCCTTTACCTTGCGGTCAAAAGATACCAATAATATTGTTGTTCCTTGCACACACTTTGAGATTTCTCCCACCTGTGAAAGGTACAACAACATATTATGAAAACAAACAACACGTGATTGATTGTTCAAACGGTGTATAAATTTCTCCTAATCTGCGGTGGAGATATAGGCGGAGAGGAAGGCACATAAGATGGAGAAGAAGGCACATAATCGGACTCTCAACACGAGTGGGTGTGTTATTGACACAATGAATGTCCTCCACCGAATGTCATCCGATTCTGTAATAAAAGATGAGGAAGAACCGGAGCAGAGGAAGCGAATAAAAATATGTAACAAAAGATGACGAGTCGTTTACTATAAATTGTCATTTACAATATAAAGAATCGTCTATACATGTTTTGTCATTTACAATATAAATCAATAATCGTTTTCTACATCTTTCTAAACATGCTTTGTCGTTGAGTAAACATATGTGCCCATCCCGCGGCCAAGTCATTTCTGAACCATCTCCATTGTGGGTGAGTATACGAACACCTAAGAAAACCGTTCGATTGAGCAGTAGATTGCACCCAATCAGTTAAAGCAACTTCAGTACCGAACACCTAAAAAATAAAAAACACAACAACTTTTACAACTTTTATTTTTAACAAACTTTTATAAAAAATACAACTTTATTTATTGTTACATTTTTTTTACAAACTTTTATATTAGTTTTATTTTTAAAAAACTAATACTCTTTTATTATAAAGTTTATAAAATTTGTATAAAAAACTAATACAAAATTTTATTTATAATACTTTTATAAAATACAAATTATACTAATACTAATACTTTTTATAATACTCTTTTACAAATTATACTAATAATTTTTATACAAATTTTATAAACTTTATTTATAATACTCTTTAATAAATAAAAGAGTTAACTTTTATTTATAAAAGAGTAGTATACGGTATTGTGGTGTGTACGTGTTCCATTAGTGTGGTGTGCGTTCCATTCTTGTGGTGTGTCCGCTTTTGAGTTGAGTTGATATGTCCTTCTCTCTCTCTCACTATCCTCACACACGTTGTCAAAAGTTTCTCTCTCGATATATATCTCTCTCTATGAGTTGATAGATATCAAAAGTTTTAGATCGTGATGTTGCTATTGTGGTGATGTTGCAATTGTGGTGGTATCATTTTGTGGTGGTATCTATTGTGGTGTATTTTGGTGGCAATTTTGGTGGTATCTGCTTCGTTTAATCTTTTAGATCTAAATATTTTTTAGATCTTGAATCTTTAATATCTTGAAAAAATTAGAGGTTGGTTTAAAAAATCGAGGTTGGTTTTCTTTGATTATCTAAAACATTTTAGATCTAAAACTTGATCTTGAAAAAATTTGTGGTAGTATCTGTTGTGGTGGTATCTGTTTTGGTAGTATCTGTTGTGGTGGTATCTGTTTTGCTCAACTTTTTAGATCTAAAATTTTTTTAGAGTTTGAATCTTTTTAATCTCTTGAAAAAAATTAGAGGTTGGTTTAAAAAAAATTTGAGGTTGGCTTTCTTTGATTATCTAAAAACATTTTAGATCTAAAAACTTGATCTTGAAAAAAATTTGTGGTGGTATCTGTTTGTGGTGGTATCTGTTGTGGTGGTATCTGTTTTGGTGGTATCTGTTGTGGTGGTATCTGTTTCGTTCAAGTTTTTAGATCTAAAAATTTTTTAGAGCTTGAATCTTTTTAATCTCTTGAAAAAAAATTAGAGGTTGGTTTAAAAAAATTTGAGGTTGGTTTTCTTTGATTTTCTAAAAACATTTTACATCTAAAAACTTGATCTTGAAAAAAATTTGTGGTGGTATCTGTTGTGGTGGTATTTCGTTCAAGTTTTTAGATATAAAAATTTTTTAGATCTAATACGCGTACACACCACAAGAATGGAACGCGTACAAACCACAACAATGGAACACGTATACTACTCTTTTATAAATAAAAGTTAACTCTTTTATTTATAAAAGAGTATTATAAATAAAGTTTATAAAATTTGGTGGCATCTGTTTCGTTCAAGTTTTTGTGGTATAAAACTTGGTCTCTCATTGTTATTTGTTTGGTTATGTTTTGTAGGTTTGGGGTGCCTCAATAGCATGGCCCTTGCAATTGTTTCATTACCATTCTTGGATGGTAAAGTGATCATTTTAGCTCACTTTGCAACTTTAATGAAAAAACTTGAATGTTTTGGCATGGCACGCTTCATTCTTGGATGGTAAATTGATCATTTTAGCTCACTTTGCAACTTTAATGAAAAAACTTGAGCTAAAAAGGCAATGATGATTTTTTAAAAAACTTAAGAGTTTTGGCATTGCAAACCGAATTTAGACCAACATGAGCTAAAAAGCTAATAATCTGAGCCTATTCGATAAATTTACTCTTGTGTGTCAAATGGTGACCTAGACATGGTTGTTTGTTGGTCTTGTTGTTGCTTTTGTTGTTGCTTTCGTTTGTTTGGTGTTGTTGGTGTTGTTGTGTTGTAGCTTTCATTGGTCTTGATGGTGTTGTGGTGTTGTTGCTTTCGCTAGCTTGTGAGACTTTGTGTAGTTTGTGTTGTAGCTTTCTTGTTGGTGTTGTGGTGATGTTGCTTTCATGTGGCATTATAAGCATGTGCTGCTACTTTGGTACCCTTTGAGAATCTTAGTTACTTTCTTGTGAATGTTTCAGTTTGGAATCCTACTTACCACATTCATGTGGTTGAACCTGCATGCTATGTTGAAAATGTGTAACTTGTGAATATTGTTGAACTTGTGAGGCTTGTGTCCTTGTGCGGTTTGAGACTTGTGAGACTTTGTGCGGTTTGAGACTTGTGAGACTTGTGGACTTGTGGACTTGTGAACTAGTGACATTGTGCGTGAACTAGTGAAATTGTGACTTTGTGAAATTGTGACTTAAAATTTTCCGAGGCGATGATGATAAAACCGAATGGACGGTGAAAGTGAGATCAAATCTCACTTTGCAACCTTCTGTTTGAGCCTAAAATTTTCCGAGGCGATGATGATTTTGAGTCTAAAACTTTCCGAGACGATGATGAAAACCGATGGACGAGAAGTGAGATAAAAATCTCACTTTGCAACCTTCGAATCTGAGCCTCAAAATTTTCCGACTACGTTTTTTTTTAAGTTTTAAAACTAATTCACACAAAAAAAAAACTTGTATAAAACTTGTAAAACACAAAATAACATGTAAAAAAGTTATAAAAAACTTGTAAAACAAAAGGAAAAACTTGTAAAAGTTGTAAAAGTAAAAAGAAAAAACAAAGTGACATTACCCCAACACAAAATATCCCAAACAGCACCCTCACCACCTCACTTTTTAATATTTTGATACGAAAACTCATGCACCCAATGATTGGGTGAAGAGATAAAACCCAAACAACCCTTATATTAAAAACTATGGGGTGCCTCAGAGGAGGAACCAAAATAAATCCAAAAAGCAAGAACTAGTTTTGGAAATATATATATATGTTTTTATTAGAAACTGAAAACAACACTCCACTATTCCAAATGTGTCACTTTCTATCTTTCTGACCACAACAGTTATGACTACTTCTTCTCTGTACTATAACCAGACATGTGTTTCAACTATCTTCAACTAATCAACTAACCATTAATCTCTCTTCATGAAACACTTTACCTCCAAATTCTGTACGTAAACACCAAATTCCCTCTATATCTTCTCATTTAATATGATACAAGTTATAACCTTTACTATAAAACCATTTTTTTTTAAATCTTTTTTATACCAACTACACTACTACAGTAGAACTTTTGTAGCTTATATATTGATTATTATCATGTACTATGTTCCCCCTCATTTTTACTCTATTTAATGCCACAATTATTTTCTTCTTATGCAATCAATGCTATTTTATTGTATAATGCTAAATCATACTAACTGCTAATAAAAATATATACATATTTGGTGAGTGTATCTTATTTTAATGTAAAAAATATTTGGTGAGTGATACTTAATTTGGTTAAATTTTGTATATTTTTTTTGGGTGTGTCTTTGTTTCCACTTTTTTGTCGGTGTTTATGAAAATCTTGAATGTAAGTACTTTTTGGGACCAATTTTCATGTTTTCTTGAATTCATATAAGAATTCTGAGTCTTGGGTGTTTTGTTGTTTTTTTCGATTATATTGCGGAGTGTGATGCATATTGGAGTTATAGATAAAAATGACTACTTTGATCCCTGGTGTGTTGTTGAAGTTGCTTCAGCATATGAACACTGATGTTAAAGTAGGAGGAGAACATAGATCATCTTTGTTACAAGTAGTTAGCATTGTTCCATCTTTATCGGGTGATGAGCTTTTTAAGAACCAGGGGTTTTATTTGAAAGTATCGGATTCGTCTCATGCTACTTATGTGTCATTACCTACTGAGCATATTGATCTTATTCTTAGTGATAAGATACAATTGGGTCAGTATTTGTTTGTGGATAGGCTTGTGTCAGCCTCTCCGGTACCGGTGTTACAAGGGTGTCGGCCTGTACCTGGCCGGCACCCTTGTGTTGGTACTCCAAAAGATATAGTGGGTACTAAATCCTTGGGTTTTCTTAATAATAACGGTAATGGTAATGGCAATGGTAATGCCTCTAGTAGTAGTAAACAAGCTTTAGGAAGGTCTAAATCACAAGTGTCGAAGTTGGTGTCGGGTTCAATTGAAACAAAGGGGTTAAAGTCAAACTCGTTTAATTCACGAGCTGCATCTTTGTCTCCAAGGAGTTTTTATCCGTTGCCTAATTCGTTTGAGAAGTTTTCTAATGGGATCAAACAGCAGTCTAGTATAAAAGGAGTGGATAAGACGGTTAGCAGATTGAGTTTTGGCGGGAATGTGAGTTCGAGTTTGAACAAGTCTGGAATGGGAAGCTCGATAAAGAACTATGTTTCGCGTCTTGATTTGGGTCAAAAGGCTCTTAGGAAGAGTTGGGAGGGTAGTATGGATGTGAGGACTCCAAGATTGGATGTGACAAAGAAAAATTTGAAGCCTGAAGCTTGGAGTACAACAGTGAGTTCTTTTTTTACTTTGAGCTTGTAACTTATATGATATTTTGTTCTAATGATCTAATAAATGCAACCTGAATTTACATTACTTACCATTCACATAATCATATTTCAAATGAGCATCTTAATTGTGCCGTACATACTTGTTTGGATGTGCATTTTGAGCGCCATACATACGTGTTTCCGCATACATTTTGAAACTCAGTATTGTGACTTGAATAATCAGTGTAGACAATTAGTTAATTAGATTCAAGGATATGTAGGTCAATTTACTTTTTATGTCAATAATCCGTAGATGTAGAGCGGGTTGGTTAATGGGTCAAAATGGCTTTGGGTCAATACGGTAATTTATGTACAGGTTCAACCCAGTAATACACTTTGGTCCTTTTTTATTTTATTTATGATTTTGGTATATAATAACGTGTTAAATATGACTAGAAAACTGTATTACTAATGATAGTATGCAACTTCATATGAATAAACAACTTTGGACATTCTCAATACTTGATACATGTCATTTGACTTTTAACCCGTTTTGTCATTCGAAGTTTTTGTCTGTTTTTTAGCCATTTGCATATTATCATCAATATACTAACCTAATTAACCCATACCTGTATAAGTGAATTCAAATTTCCACATTGTTAATTATAAGTTTCAATACAACAAAAGTCCACCTTCACAAAATATGATTATTTTGACCGTCACTAATAAAAAAGCAAATACTTGATCACTTTTACCCAAAAGCTTTAACAAGAGAAATATATCAGGAACTCTGCAAACAAGTTGTATCCTATACGGTAATTTTGTCGATGATCAATGGTGGAACAAAGCCACAAAGATCAAGAAAGGGTGATACTATTTGACCTGCTAAATTTGAGTCAGCCTGAAAATTTTTTACTTAAGTTTTGTAGTTTAAACAAGGTAAAAAGTAAAATTTTGTTATTTTAGTTTATCTTAAAGAGTTTATGAGTAATATTTGAACTTTGAGCATCTTAATAGGCAAGTTTTTCTTTGTTTTTCCAGTTTTTTTTCTTATCGATTCCCGTTTCTAAATTATTTGATGCAGTGGAAATCGACGAGTGAAAGGACACCATCTAAAGTGGAGCATAAAAAAGTAGCTACATCAGTGAAGCCATCTAAAGAAGAAAATAAGGTCCAGACATCTACAAAAAGAGTTGCTAAAATCGGAGATGTGGTTGATCGTGATCTTTCTAGTAAGCAGAAGTCAACATCTGGTAGAATAGCGTCATCAGAAGTTTCTAAAATTGGATTACTTGGTAACATGACGAAGGTTTCTATTAGTAATAAGAGACTGGCAGATGCAAATTGTTCTTGGTCTTCACTTCCATCTACTATATCAACGCTCGGAAAGGTTTAATCATTAGTTTTGTACTGAAGTAAACATATATTTACATTTGCTTTTATATATTACTACTTGTTTTATAATCAATATTGACTGATACAGTGAAAGTACTTATACAAGTATACAACCTTAAATTAATCAAATGATAGAGTAATATTACGCAATTAACCTTATTTTGTGTATTACTTTCTCTCATAACCAATATTAAATGAACTTATTCTGTGAATTAATTTCTTAAGTAATCAGTGTTTTATTTAACAATCAATGCCATAAAAAGTGATTACTGTAACTTCAAGCAGCGCGTATTTGATTACTGTCTTGTACAATGTATGTTTTAACCGATTATCATTGTCCAACATCACATTATCACTTTCAAAATGTGCACCCGTACTAATTTTAAATTTTACAGGATGTCTTGAAGCACAGAGATGCTGCACAAGTTGCTGCTGTGGAGGCTTTGCAAGAGGCTTCAGTTACGGAAAGCATACTTCAATGTATAAGGTACTATTTTGGCTTATGTATCAGAATTAAATGATGGCCAAGTTACTTGTAACCTATATTTCAATTCTCGGAGATTTTAGCTATTTTGCTCTTTTATTCATTTGACCGTTAAAGATAATCCGTGTCACAACCCAAATACGCCCATCTATAAGTACGCACGTGGGTCAAACCTTATCTCCTCTACTTTCTTGAATTTACATTGAATTATCATTATGTCTGTGACAGCACATATTCTGAGCTCTGTACATCTGCAAATGAAGAAAACCCGCAGCCAACTGTAGAACAATTCTTAGTGATGCACAATAGTTTGAATAATGCTCATCATATTGCCAAGTCTCTATCTAAAATCATCACTCTCAGTTCATCATCAGATTGCGAAGAAAACCTATCAGAACAGTTAAAAGTAACATCAGATCGACGTAAACAAGCAAATCTTTGGGTCCATGCTTCCATAATTACCAACTTATCATCTTTCTTGGTCTACAGAAAACAACCATTTTCTACCACCAATAAGCCCGCATTAGTACTTGAGGGCTCCACGAAGACCGTGTCAACAAAACCACAAGTCAAACCCCGTCAACTAGTCAACACAAAGATTGTAAACTCCGCTTTAGCTCGGCCATCTGGTGACCAAAAGTCAACGGCCCCACCTCCACCAAAATGGGAAAAAGGAAGTGGTCTAGAGGAGACATTAGAATTGGCAAAAATGTTAAAAAAGGAGTCTTGTGATTGGTTCTTGGGGTTTGTTGAAAGATTCTTGGATGCTGATGTTAGCACATCCACCCCATATGATAATGGGAGGATTGCGGGAATGTTGACTCAGCTCAAGAGTGTAAATGATTGGTTAGATAAGATTTTGACTAGCAAAGACGAAGAAGAAAATGATCAATTTTCTGTAGAGAAGATTGAACGTGTAAGGAAGAAAATTTATGATCATCTCCTTACAAATGTTGAATCTGCTGCGGCTGCACTTGGTGGAAGGTCGGGATCTTCACGAATTATAAGCAAAGCTAAAAGGTAAAATGAAGTAATTTTGAAGTATATTTGGTATATACAAGTTCAACATATTGTTAGTTAATAAGAAGAAAAAACGCCTTATAGTGATTAACTGAGGTTTTTAAGATTTGGGTTTCATTTTGTTGATAATTTTACATTTTTTTGTTCTTTTGGAATACAATTATTGGAATTAGTTTGCAAATTTTAGTATATGGGCGCATGTGGTCCGACCTTTATGATAAGATGGCTGATATAACATACTAATAACACAATTACAGATCCTAAAGAAAATAAACGAAACTCAGTTGCAAAACTCTAATAACCAAATCAACAACTTTAATAATATAATTCAAACTAATCTTCATGAAGCTATCGGTTTTATTCCCATTTGTCGAAGCTTGTCACAGTTAGGAGTAGGATAATCTAAGTCATCTGAACGCCATTGCCGCTTAAGTTCACGTTTACAATCATACAATCCAAATTTACGTAATCTTTGCTGACTTTCTTCTCAAGATCAGCTCGTGCAGAAGTTCCAGCGGGATATTTCTTATCGAATCCTGATTTTACGTAATAATCAATTCCATATTCATTAGTCTCCATGTGATTCTTAAAAATGCCATCTCTTTTAAACCGATAGAGACCGTGATGCCTCATATGATAGATACTCCCATAAAGCACGCCAACAACCACCAAGACGATACACACACATATAGGCACAGATCTAGAGCGGTTCATGACGATTTAGCAAATCCTTGAGAAAAAAAAAAGAAATTTATAAATTAGTTGAAAGCAAACACGTATGTGAACAATTGCTGAGCATGTAATGATAAAAAGACATGAGTATTACCAAGAACGAAATCAGGAAACACAAAGAAACCATGTAACAAAAGTAACACTACGACAAAAAAATTCATAGATGTCTCGGGACTTCACAGAACCCCTCTGTTTCGTCCTTGAGCATTATTAATCTAAATTGACCAAATTTTAGTTTAAATAATATATAAATCCAAATAAATATACAAATAATCATGAACCACTTTTTCTAATGATGGTGCAAATGGCTATAGTTAAAATAACCTCTATTTATTAGATTATGTCATTATGATCACTAAGAATCATAGTTAACAGAAAAGCCCAGAAATAATTATATAAAACATGTACTATATGTTATATATACAAGTGGTTAAAGTCCAATAGTATTTTGCATGTCATGAGGTACTTCTACTAGTCCTTCAAAGTTGTGTTATCAAAGCCAGTTTTTCATCTAAAAATTAGTTTTATCTTCAAATCAAGTTGGAAACTCTAGTCTTCTCATGACATATTCGGTTTCTTATGATAATATATTAATATAGAGTGTGTTTATAACATAATGCAACAAAAGTTAAAGAACATGTGTTGCATACGTACCTTATAGTTGCAGTGAAAAAGCGTAGTTTAATCTACCTCGATCTTTAATTGACTTTCGATGAGTTTTTAGCTTCGAATCAATGTTCAATGATTTCATAGTTTATAAAGGGATTGTTGCTGATTTATTTTGGTAGATGATTAACATTCCATGTCTGCTTTTCTTTTAAATGGCAACTTTCTAATTAGATTTTACCTTCTATAAATATAAATTGGGTCCATATTTGTGACTTGTAAATATATTTTTTTTGCAATTAATGCATCGTCAAATTAATGGTTAGACTATTTTATCATTCACAAAGTAAAAGAGACTGTGTCGCCTGTCATTCCACCACTTTTTAAATGTCATAAATGATCGACAAAATACATGTCATGTTAGTTTTAACTGTTTAGCCCGTTAAATCTTTCTCGAAGCTTTTTATATCTTACCAATTTGACTGCTAAATATAAGCCTAACTTTTTTTGAACGGCATATTATAATATTAGCTAGAAATTAAATGATTTCAACCAATGTTACTAATTTTACGACCTCTAAACTTAAGCCGAAAGAATACAAACAAATATTATCAAAAATCACATTTCTCATTCTGAGCTTTTAAGTGACCCATCCATCAAATGTGTTGAAATTTCCACCAATAATAAATAATTTTGTTTCATTTAAAATTTATCTTTCGGTTGGAAGTCGCTTGTTGATAGATTCCATAAATATAATTTGGTGGTCGTCTCACCTCATTAGGTCGGTTCTTGGTATTGACCCATCTCCATGCAAATGGGTTGAAATATTCCACGAGCTAAAGGAGGTCTTAGCATGGAAAGTGCTCAGAACAAGCCATGCTCTCAAAATGGTTGGAGTTAAAACCGAAGGTCAAGCTATTTGGTGTAGATTAATTTGCTCCATTCAAATGGTGGTCTTATCTTTCAACTAACTCGGGTCCATGGTATCATATCATGAAACTTAAAGATGATTTACTCAAACTTGGGATCAACTTAACTTCTCTTTTGGAAAATAGGGAATGGTTGATGAAAGATAAGGTCATGTGTCATGTTTCCGCCTATAGGACTCCAATCCAAACCGCAAGGTTAATGAGAGAAACCTAGCGCCTAACAAAGTATGCTTTACCCTCCTAGTCTTAGATTTCGTGGGTTGGACAAGGGGTTATTTAATTCACGAGTGAGGATCTAAGTAACCTAAGCTTCTATCACAAAGCTTATCGGTGGAGGAAGATTCGGAATTTATACGCAACTAGTCGAGGACATGATCACACAGATCGACATCAACCAACTAGATGGAACAACTCAATTCCTTGTAAACATCAATACTTGGAGAGCTATGAACTCGAGACTTCCTACAAGAACTAACCTCAACCCAAGAGGCATTGATTTAGATTCCCTTAGATGTCTGTATGTGATGAAGAAATTGAAAAAACACGTGTTTGTCCATTGCCTGTGGATATTTGGAAAGATGTCTTCAAATGGTGGAAAATTCCAAACTTGCATCTAACGATGTGATACATTTGGCGGACCATTTGGAAGGTTTCTAGATGCCCGACTATTTCCTTTGGAAGTTTAGGAATGAGATGACTTTCCTTGAAGCGCCAAGCAAAGATCTCATTTTAGCGATATTAAACACTTGTCATTCAATTTCTAGTATAAGAAACCAAATTTAAATTGGATAGAGTGGTTTATTCACCCTTGTAATCTATAATCTTGTATTTCCTTCAGCATTTGACCCTAACCCTCAAATGGTCAAGTGGTAAGATCATCCGTTCCCGAGATTCCGATGAGAGTTAATTCGGAAAACGAATCATGAAAAAAAGTTTTCCATTTTAAAATTTATCTTATCTGAATCTAATTATTCAGTTTGGCCACATCCGTTTTCCAGTTAATTAACTCAAAAGCTTAACATGGGTATCTTTGTGGTCTTATACAAGACACTTTTGGTCATTTAACCTGGTGTTTTGTTTTCAGTGATCTACTTATATCGATGATCAAGTAATATTGGTGTTTGAGGTTCATCAATGGTGGAAAACGACACAGAACTAGCTAGAAAGAATGCTAATCTTATACCCTGCTGAATTTGCGTCTTGGGCCGAAAAACTTTTTGTAATGTTTTTTCTTCATAATTTGCTATTGTAGTTTTTTCTCTTCTAAAGTTTGTTATGGTAGTGCATATATACCTTTGTCGTTAATCCAGGATGTGTCAATGAATGAACTTTAATCATCTTACTTTTGATTATTACATTGCCATAAACATGAACATTTGAACCTTTAAATCCACTCAAACTACTATTCTAACAAACAAGGTGATTGAGAACTGGTGAGTATTAGAGGACTCATATGTTTGTCGTCTCGTGTATAATCACCCACAACTAGTGAACTAAGATTATTACTGCATATCAAGGTGCACACAAGTTAATTTGTAACTTTGTATCATACTCAAACATGTCACACAATAAACCAATCGTGTTTGAGAAAGTCTCATTATAACACAATTCCCTGACAATCCCGGAAAAAACAAACGGAACACAATTTGCAATGCTCAAAAATTCTATTATCATTAACTTGTATAATAATCCAAACATAAGCAACCCAAACAGATGGTTTCTAGCTAGGAAAAGAAATTGTGAAAATCAAACATGTTAAAGAAGATACACCTAGGATTGAGCTACCTTAATGTCGTTTTTCCTTCGGAAATGGATTTATTCCCATGTCTCGAAGCCTGTCACATGCAGGAAAAGATTGCCGGGCTACAAACTCATTGTTCATCCAACCACTTTCTTCGTGGCATATTTCTTGTTCCATTTGTATGTAATCCACGATGACATACTTTTCAAAATCGGCTCTTGCAGGAGTTCCAACAGGATATTCCTTATCAAACCGCCCACGTGATCTCACATAAGAATCTATTCCATATTCATTGGTCTTCATATGATTCTTAAAAACGACATCTTTGTTTAATGAATATGGAGCGTCATCGTGAGTAAATTTACTATAAAGCAACCAAATAAGCAAGGCAGGAATCACTGATATAAGTAAAACACAAAGAAACCATTCACAACACTTGGCAACAAAATCTGGATAGCGATTCCCACTCTCGATCTGCTCAACAGGAGTTGCAACTTGCTCAGTACCATACTTAGTACCACCCATGGCGAGTACGTCAACAAAATCTTGAGAAAAAAATAATCAATGTTAGGGTTTCAATCGGATATTAATATATATTATGTTTTGACTCATACGCATGTAGCCAAAAGCATTTACATGTGACTCGTAAATCTAACCAAAGAAAACTGAGACACAAATTGTAACTGGAAAAATAAAAGTTACCGAAGAACACGCATAAAATCCAATACATGCACTGAAGGAATCATCATACTATCTTTTTTTTTTTTTTTGCAAAAATGCATATATATCCCTCCCAAAGTGAATAATTGCATATATATCCTTCAGACAAGTTTTTTAGACATAGTATAATGGTTTTATCACGCTTTGAATATATACGCAATTTGCATTTTTAGGATATATACGCAAAGCCCTTATTTTTTTGGAATATATTACCACAATTTAAGCTATAATAATTCCCCCGATTTTCTTTAATATGAGGTCCCGATTCTTTTGTAGGTCCCGATTTAACGATTTAATGCTAAGTGTATTTTTATGAAGAATCAGAATTAATGGCTACAAAATCAGAAGCCAAGTTTATCCCTTTTTAAACATCAAATATTCTCATACCATTAGTTTAAAAGATTGTCAATGAAAAATATCAGCATATATGTGAAGTAAACTTGTGTCTGATAACTCATAATCTATAGATCCTTGAGGAAAAAAAAAAAAAAAAGGAATAGATCAAGATCTAAACTATAGTCTACGTGCTAATTAATCAAGCAGATATAGTTAGAATAATGACCAACACTATCACATCCAAGGGCGGAGCTTAGTGAGGACGGGAAGGGTCCCTACCCCTGCGCCAAGTCCTGATTATTATTTTTTCGCGATTTCATGTGTTAAAAAGATTTGTTTCATCTCGCCTCCCATCTAATGTTTTTCGGAAAATTTTTGTTTCGCCTCCCATAAATTTTTTCATTCCGCCATCGATCACATCTAAGAGTGACGATAAAGAAAGTTTATTATAACATGCATGCATATTACCTCAAAATTACAATGAAAAAATGGCTGCCTCGTCAATCAGTCTTCGAAGCTTCAAAACCCTTTGTGAATGATTATATAGGGCTCGTTGGCATACGTTTTGAAAGAAAATGATTTACTTTCCATATGTTATATTTTAGTTACCTCATATAACTTTAAAGTGAATCAATATATGTGTATGTGTATCTAGTCCCTCTACAGTAAGATATCATATCTACCATATTTTTAGCACGTAAAATATATAACAGTGAGAGTTAATTACAATGCTAAAGATATCAAAAGTTTATTGGTAAAATATATCCAATGCTAAACGTACAGCTTCAGATATAATTAGAAAGAAAATTATTAATTTCGTTTGACATTAGTCATGACTCATGATAACATGCGAAGATATGCATATCTATTATCTCTTGTGAACTTAATAACCAAGAGTAAAACTAATAAAATATTCACGTATTTTAAAATTGTATCGGCTTGACATATTTATTTTTTTTATTAATATATACAATCATATATTTCAAATTTTGTTTCGACTTGAAACAGATTATATGTTGAAAAAAGTGACACCGAATTAAAGCAAACCTACAACTAAAATATGAAATATTATAAAAGATGACACACGGATATAACGTGAAAAACCCCAATAGGGTAAAAACCACGGGCAAGGAAAGATACGTTTCACTATGATGAAAACTATGAGTTACACCTTCTCTCAAACTACAAGAATAAACACTTATATCTCTTGTATTAGGAGATATTACAAACTCTCTAATTCTACTCACAATTGGAGAAAGAAAGAAACCAAGAACACTTTGTGTTGCGTTGGAATGGGATGAAGAAATGGAGCATGCATCATTGCCTTTTATAGACATTTCATCTTGGCCCTTCTACGAACTTGTCCATGAGATAAGATTCTCATATCTCATATCTCATATCTCATATCTCATATCAGGTACAATAACCAACTTGATCTTCCAACTTGCAAGATTCTCGAATGTAGATACAATGTATCATTAACAATCTCCCACTTAAAGATCCGATCAAGCTAAATCAATCTTCACACCGTTATCCTTCCTTGCACTTCCATGTTGATTACATTTCGCTAGGCCGCACGAGGATCAAACACCATATAAACTTGTCACAATTGATTGCTTTCGCCGATAATCCGCCACGTTATCATCAAGATGAATTTTGTGATATCCACGGTTCCTTCTTCCACTTTCTCAAGAATGGTGATATCGAACTCAGATATGCTTTGTCTTTGAATGAAATGTTGGATTCCTTGCCGGATACAAGGCGCCTCGATTGTCACAAAGTAGAGTAATTTTCTTTTCGTGCCCGAGCTTTTTCGACAACATCTTCAACCATATCGCTTTGCGGCTCGAGCGGCAGAACATATTCTCGCTTCGTTGTTGACATGGCCACAACCGATCGCAGCTTTGAAACCCACCATCGCTCCGCCGAAAGTGTAAACACATACCCGGTGGTTGATTTACTTCCATCAAGATCACCTGCGTAATCAGAATCAACATATCCCTTGACAGTTAAGTCTGATTCCCCATAACATAATGCAACATCCGAGGTTCCTTTAATATATCTAAAGATCCTCTTCACAGCTTCCCAATGCTCTCTACCAGGTTCCGCCATGTACCGACTCACTACTCTTAATGCCTGTTCAATGTTTGGCCTTGTATAAATCATCGCGAACATTAAAATTCCCACTGCTGATGCATACGGTACTCGAGACATCTCCATCCTCTTTTCTTCACTGCTAGGACTCATCTTATAGGATAACTTGACATTAATAGGAAACGGGGTTGTTATTGGCTTACAATCTTGCATATTAAACCTTTACAAGATTTTCTTCACATAACTTTTCTATGAAAGCCAAATTTTCCTACTAACTCTATCTCGGTGAATTTGTATCCCTAGAATCTTGTTTGCGGGTCCAAGGTCTTTCATCTCGAATTTCCTAGCCAGTTGAGCCTTCAATTTATTGATACGATCTATGTTGGGTCCTGCTACTAACATGTCGTCAACATGTAACAGTAAGATAACAAAATCATTGTCTCCAAACCTCTTGTAATATGCACAAGGGTCTGTGTGTAGTCTGTTATATCCAAGGCCAATGATGAAAGAATCAAATCTCTTGTACCAACACCGCGACGCCTGCTTTAAACCGTACAGAGATTTGTTTAACCCGCAAACCAAGTTCTCTTTTCCTTTATGTTTAAAACCTTCCGTTGGAGCATGTAAATTTCTTCCCAATATTTCCATAAAGAAATGCGCTTACATCTAGATGTAAATCATATGTAGCACATATTGCCAAAACCACTCGGCAGCTTGTCATTCAAACCACATGGGAAAAATCTCGTTGAAGTCGATTCCTCTTTCGAGCATATCATCCGACTACCAATCTTGCACGATACCTCTCCACCTGGTCATCACTGTTCCTCTTGATCTTATACACCCATTTGTTTCCAATTAATTTTTTTTCCCGCTAGTAGTGGCATCAGTTCCCACGTTTTATTCTTATGAAGAGCTTCAATTTATTTTTACATTGCTTCCATCCACAATGATGCATCTGAATTATTCAGTGCTTCTTGAAGAGTTGATGGCTCTCCTTCCTCTGTAAGAAGACAGTATGCAACGTTACCCTCCATAACATAATCCGAATGCCACATCGGACGTTTTCTTTCACGATTAAGAGTACGAGTCATTGGAGCTTGAGACTCGGTTGTCTCATTCACCTCGTGTTGTGGTACGGCTTCAAAAGAATCACTCGACTGAAATTGCTTTTTCATCTGTATCTTACCAATTTGACTCACTAAATATAAGCCTAATTGACCCATCTCCATGCAAATGGGTTGAAATTTCCACCAATAATAAATAATTTTGTTTCATTTAAAATATATCTTTCAACAACCCTCAAATGGTCAAGTGGTAAGATCGAGGTTAAAGGTTCAAACCTCACAACGTGTGTAGGTACAGTTAGGGGTGGCTAGAGAAAGGTCGGAAACGGTCCCGAGATTAACTCGGTGAGACCGCCTACATATGAGTCAGAAAGACTTTCCCTCTTCGAATAGCATGAACATGAAAAACCATATTCGTTTTCCATTTTAAAATTTATCTTTTCTGAATCTAATTATTCAATTTGACCCTAACCACATCCGTTTTCCAGTTAATTAACTCAAAAGCTTAACATGGGTCATATCTTTTTAGTCTTGAACAAGACATTTGGTCATTGAACCTGGTGTTTTGTTTTCGTGATCTACTTATATCGATGATCAAGTAATATTGGTGTTTGAGGTTCATCAATGGTGGAACACGACACGTAACTAGAAAGAATGCTAATCTTATAACGATTGTACAATAAATCAGACGACTGTGCCTTCGATGGTGATCAAGGGTATGAGGGTGATATGCTTGCGCCAAACTTGTAGTCAATCGCAATAAGAAATAGTAGACACTTCGTTATGATTGCGCAGGGTTGGGCCTCGCGAACCACCTCCGGCGTGCGAATGAGTATATGATATGGGTTGTGAATAATATAATGTATGTGAAATAATGTGGTGAGTGAACATACCATTGAAATGACCCGTCCAACCTATTTATAGGTGATGAAAATAGCTTGAAGAGCGTTAGCACACGTTTAGGAGATCATGGGGCGCCCCCGATTTGTGGTAATCTGCTAGGCTTCATCCCCACTATCTCGGACTTGGCGGGAAGCTAAGGACATAGTGGGAACGTGGGAAGACCAAGTCAAGGTTCTTATTTGTCTTGGCATCTTCAAGAGAAGACACCGGGGCATAGGCCTTCGGTCATGGATTCCCAACCGTAACCATGTCAACGATGAATGGTTTTACGCCACCAATGACTTATGAAGAAAGACTTGGGTCTTGAATGCAATTTCGATCGAGGTCAGGGGGGGTCCTTCGACCGATCGGAGGGTACGTCATCAAGCCCCCAATGAAAGTGATATGTACGAGCAAGAAATATTGCTTACGACTTTAAATAAAACGAAACCTCCCTTCGTCACAAAAATGAACGAAGATGAAAAGTCTTGTTAATATTGACCGATTAAATGCATGATTAATCCTAACTACCCTGTTTCCTCGGTAGAAGTAAACATCCTTTCAAAATTTAAAAAGATTTGGAATCCGGTAGAAAAGGGATAGGTCCGGACACGTGTAGGGTGAGATGCAACATTTGTGGTATATAAAATGCAAAAACAAGAAACCCTAACAAAGTAACTCTCGCCCAAAGTTATTCACCTACTAAAATTTCTTCCGATCAAGCCTTCACCAAACAAGGTAAAGCGCTCCTTCTTCTCTATATTTCAAATATATTTGTGTTCTTTAGAAGGTATCATGTCTACCAATAAAAATTTGTGATAAAACAACAAGGTCAAGACATTAACCGAGAGAGCTTAAAGCGTTCCTCATTGATTATCCCATTCCAAAGGAACATAAAATAATGCTACCGAGTAAAAATCAAAGGATATTTGATGCCCCGAAAATTATGTAGGCTTGATACCCATGCTTTCACCACTTCCAATCTTAGGATACCTTTGCATCCTTTGATCTTAGAATTCCTCCAGATTATGGTACACATTTCTAGGTTCAACCTGTTTGCCTAGCCAAGCTTACAACATACATTGTTATGTGTAAAGCCTATGGGTTTGAACCATCCTTGACCGTGCTTAGGGTTTTGAATCTATACCCGAGAGGAGATTGGTTGACCTCGCCAAGAGGGTGAAAGGATGTGCCCATTTTGATAGATAGACCATTTACGAACATAAGGAACCTGGAAAGGCAAGTTCTTTATATCCAAACCACCATTATCCCTCCCGTATACTGCATTGTTAAACCCGGACTTTCAATATGATGAGAAAGGGTTCACCGATCCATTTCCTTATATCGTGAGAAGAAACCCATTGTATCGGTTGGCTCGTCATCCACCGACCGCCAGACCTTCCCGAGCCAATCTGCTCATGGTCGGCATTGCCGAAAGATGGGAGGGTCTCCGCTGGTACCGAGATAATTTGTGATGGAGAAAGTATGTACTTTTTAAATTAACATAAAAACTAAAACTTATCTCGTTGATATTTATCTCATTTTCTTCTTTGTGCGACATGTCGCTCAGAACTTTGTTGTACCGGAGGTGCAAAGGAGGTAAGCTTTCTTCCAAAGAATCCCAAGAGACAAGCTATGGCGCTGGCTCCCCATCGGTGTCTATAAACAAAGATGAGGTAGAAGCCCACCAGAGCTCAGATCCTCTGCTCCTCCATCAAAGGAACCCATTGATGTAGAAGATCGGTGGTGGAGAACGTTGTCGACTCAGACGAACCGGCCTCCAAGGAGCATTGGCTATCGAGACCCTCCCATAGGTGAGAGGGTCCAAGCGTGAAAGGTGCCAAGCTAAAGGCGTGAAGTCTCGCCTTGAAAAGAAAGCTCATTCTACCTACTCCTCCTCTCGAACTACCCAGAAGAGTGCCGGGGTAAGGGCGTGGAATTTCCACCATCGAAGGCCAGTGGTGATGACATCCATGGTAAGTTTCCTTCCGTGAAACAAAATTAGATGCCAATAATAATATATTAACGAATGTACATATGTTGCAGACTTCACGACACGAAGGAGCTTCCTTCTCCCTAGCTTGTCACTAACTCATGAGCTATGTAATCCCACCCAAGTGGAAGGGTGATGGATAACATGTCTATAGAAAGGCTCTATGACCTACATGATAAAAGTTATGTTCGCCAAAGGCATGCTTGACAACCAATTTCAATGCTAGGACAAGGAATTGCTCCGTCGTTGTTACCAAAGCCCGAGAAGAAATGGATGTTATGCCGAGGAGGAGAAGGCCGTGGATCAAGTATGCACTGGAGAAGAAGTGTGAGGAAGCATTGGAGGATTTTGATAAGAACCCTTGGTGCAAGATCTTAGAGTGAGAATGAAAAGCTCAAAGGTCGGCTTGGCAACAAGCGAGGCCGAGAAGCAGAGTTAACCGTCAAGGTTCAATGGTTGTTGGCTATAAGGAGCAGATATATGTTCTTTCATCCAAGTGTGGGGGCCTCGAACAAGAGAGGGCAAAGTTGCTGGACCAAGAGACCAAGCTCCGAGAAAAGGTAGATGGATTGAACCTTCGTCTGAAGATGCTGAAGAAGGACAGGGTGGACCTAATAACCAAAGTGATCACCTATATTGCTATGGAACTTTACCATAGCAATGATGTGGGGATTGCCATTGGGAATGTGGTGAATTCTGCCATTTTTCATGGCAAGTGTACCACTTTGGAGGAGGTAGCTAAGACTGGGGAACCAGTGGGCCGAGAAACTTCCGCATTACTGTGGAAACTCATGAAAAGAATATGATGATGCAGGTAATCACTTAACTGCTTTAGAGTTCCCTTTCCTTGCAGATGTGACGAAGGACCCAGCGGCCTCGATTGAGGACCTGCTAGCCAAGAAGCCAAGAACAGTCCAGCCTCCATCCTCCTCTAAGAGGACTCCATCACCCCAGGTTCAGCTGATCCCACTAATTCTAAGGTTTAATGAAGGCAACCATGTGGTTGTAATTTGATCCCTAGGGTGGTATGTACCCTATTTAAAACAATTGTCTGTGTTCCTTTCCAGGCTTCGTGCCTGATGAAACAATTAACTTGTGGTATGTGTGATGTAGGCTACGGCCTAAGACAATATTTTATTTTGTTGGATCATTAAGGCTATTGCCTGTTTTAGACTAGTTGAACTAGTCATTAATCTACAATGAAGCCCCTAGGGCTCGAATTTTGCCATGTTTGATTCTTCTCATTTTATTTTTACTTATGTAAAAAATACTTGTTACAACCTAAGGCGTATGGTAGATGCATAGCCTCATTGAGTGTAGTTACTTCACCAAGAATATTAGCAATCGATAATTTAACTATCGATGAGGTCGCGACCAATCCGTCTTGATCCTTTGGGCGTGAAGGCTTGAAATACCTTAAGGCCATATAGGAAAGTTAATGTGAAGTTGAGATGGATGTTATGCATGTGAGCAAGACATGTTGTTTAGTCTTTGTACATCCCTTCGACATTGAAACTTATAAAGCGACTTGGTGGACAAATCTTTGTTGTATTGAACGAAACAAGAGATTTGAGGAAATGTGTTATTATCATTAAGTGGGTAGGAGGATTACATCATTTTAAGAAATGAATACTAGACGCCTACCATTAATGCTTCTTTCCTAAGTGAGAAGAATGCAAATACATTGATTGAAAGCAAATAAAATGTGTCCTTAGACATTGTAAGTTTCATACGTAGAACTTACGAAGAGTAGTGCCATTCCGTGTTCTATCAATAGCCTCCTTCCAAGGTTTCCAACTTGTAGGCCCCTGCCATATACTTCCTTAATAACGAGGGTCCTTCCCATGTAGGTCCCAGCCACCACGGTACTCGCCTTTACTTGCGCTATTGAGTCGGAGGACATATTCCCTGGTTTGAAAGTCAAGGCCGACTCGCTTGTTATAGTACCTTTCAATCTTTTGCTTGTGGATAGCCTCTAATTGAGGCTATTTCCTCGCTCTTCAAGTAGGTCTAAGTTACTACGAGTCTTTCTTCGTTATCCGCCGCTCAAGTTCATGACCCTTTCGCTTCGACACTTACTCGAAGGGATGACAGCCCGTGCCATATGTCAAGTCGAAGGTGTTTCTCCGTGACTTGACTTCGATGCTCTATGTGCCCAAAGTACTTGAGGTAGTTCATCTACCCAACCGTGATGATTGTATCCCACCTTCGCTCTATACCTTGTACAATGTCTCATTGGTAACTTCCACTTGCCCGCTCCCTTAAGGATGGTAAACTAAGTAAAGATTGTTTGATGTTCGGACCTCGCAAAACACTGGAATACCCTTCGCGAACTGCTTCCGCTATCGTAAATGATGATGTGAGGTACTCCGAACCGTGAGATAATATGTTCCCACACAAATTTTTCCATGTGTCTTCTTGTGATGGATGCCAAAGGCTTCGCCCACCCATTTAGTGAAGTAATCGATGGCTACGACCAAGAACTTTACTCCTCCAGAGCAACCGGCGGGGCCTACAATATCTATCCCCATTGGTCAAGGGCCATGCGAACGTTACGGAATTCATATCTTGCTTTGGTATCCTTGGGATTCTTGAGTGGACTTGACACGCTTCACTTCTCGAATGATGTCGACAACGCCCCCGCATCAAGGCCGAATATCCGACCCTCATGACTTTGGAGACAACGGAACGGGTCCCGCATGAAGTCCGCATGATCCTTCATGCACTTCTTGGATGATGTTGGCAGCTTGCCTTGGTCCTACACAATCGAGCCAAGGGATGTAAAAGACCTTTCAGATAAGCAATTTCCCATGATTCTGCATCGCGGTGCTTTGATGCGCACCTTCGAGCCAACTTCGATCCTCCCAAAAGATACCACTTATTAGATATTCTCTAATTAGAGTCATCCAATTCGAGTCTTCCTCCAAGATACGCCGACACCTCCTTTCGGACTATGGACCTATCCGCCAATACTTCGACCAAAACTTCCTTTGTTAGATGAGCAAATGCCATTGATGCCAGTTTGCTAAGTGCATCCGCCTTCTTGTTTTGGTTTCTTCGAACATGCTCTATGTTGTAAGATGCGAACCCTTCGAGCATTTCTTTGGCCTTATCCATGTATTGCTTGATCACAGGTTGTCTTGCCTCGTAGGAGCCTTTTATCTGGTTGGCCACTAGTTGTGAGTCAACAAAAATAGCCAAGTCTACCACTTCCATATCTTTGGCCAATCGGAGACCTGCTAACAAGGCTTCATACTCCGCTTCATTGTTCGTAGCATCGAATTCATGTTAGAAACCAAGACCTTGATAGATCTTAAGCACTGGGATCGTTAGCTTTGCGTATGTAATCACAAGCAAACTAATAGAAGATCTCTACAACTTGGTATTGTAGCGGAAAATAAATACAAGTTATAGTAACTAAGAACACTTTTGATCCTCTATGGATCTTTGATTATAGAAACTCTATGTTTCGGATAGAATACAAGACTTGAGAAACTTGAGAAAAGCTTATCTATTACAAGATAATATGGTTTCTTATATAGGCAAGAAACCCTAATAAGCGTTGACAATTTACGCTTCTACTACTATACTAGACTAAGCATGCAACTAGACAAGCATGCAACTAATCATATTGTTTTGTTAATCATCGTGTTTATTCTGAGTAAGCTCTACATAATACGGCGCCAACCTATACATACGGCACCGACTTTTACTCTAAAGTGAGCTTATCTCTCCCACGTGGTTCCCACTTTCAAAGAAGAACACACGTTCGCTTTATCACTTCATCAAGTATAACTGGCAAGATCATTTCTTCTTCAAAGAATCTCTTCGACTAAAGCTTCGCGTAATCAAGAGCTTGTGCTTCGCAGTAATCGAGATTACCTTAATTCCCAACAATCCTCCCTAAACCGGAATTTGACTAGGTTAAGTTCCGCCTTGATAGATCTATAATGTTGTTGAGGATTGTAACATTTTCCTCGAGGATTGTACCATAATGTGGTTCGAGCAATGAGTGGACAAGAACTTGAGGATCAAGAAGAAAGAGTTAGAAGAAGAACATCTCTATGATGACCGAATCGTGAAATACCGGATCTTTGCAAAGAACATGTGACATCATGTACATCAAAACATATAAGTTCAATACTATTCTCATCACTTCCGTGTGTGTTAACTCCCGTGAGAGTGAATCATCGAAATTAATGGATTTGATGTCTCTTTACCAATAGCCATTACTACCGGAGTAGCCACATGTTTGAGTTCGAAAACTATGGTACATTGATAACCATCTCGATTTATTGGCAAACCAAAGAACCATATAAACGGATTTGTCTTGTCTTTACCGTAGCCGCTTGCTCGTGACTAGTCAATTTTAGGATTGGTGAATTGAGAACCAAATATGGAGTCAGTTGTCTTTACCACATGCCATATACATGTGGACTAGCCAATTCTTGGATTCCAAACAGAATAGACCATGGTGAATTGATGACCATACAACTCTCAAGAAGCTAAGCATGGGTGGTTGCAAACCCTATGATTTTGAGCAAACCATTACAAATTATCAACAGATTTGATGTGTCTTTACCAAAGTTGCACTTTGGACTAGCCAACTCTTTGATATAGTCAAGGTACATGGGTGAGTTAAAGACCATCGGCAGTTATTCTACATATTTTTTTTTTTTTTTTTTTTTTTTTTTTTTTTAACTAAGAACAATTTATAAACCGAAAAGCTTAATAATAAGTTGAAAAGGAAAATATAAAACCTAATTTTTATTAAATAAACGCTATCACTATTTTTAAAATGATGTTTGTGTGGATTGGTGAAAGTCGTTTACTTAATAAAAATTTGACAAACAGAGGCAAATAACACAAGAAAAGCAGATTAAAATGAACAAAACAAAGTAGTGCAGTGAGTACCAATTGTCCTTATGTGGAAGAAGAAGAGGCCTATTGCAGTTGTTCAAGTTGAGTTTTGATCAATCCCACCAGTGTTAAAGCAGATTGTCTTTCATTTCCCATGGATCCGGAGGAATTTCCATTTCGACTCAACATCTTTTCCATAAGTCTTTTAGGCAGAGGATACTTTCTTTCGCACAACAGCACACAAGTGATTCCACCCTTAGTCTCAAGGACATGCACCCGAGGGAGAGGATAGAATCTCCAAGATATAAGCTTCCACCGATGTGAGTTTTCCCAAATGGAAGATGCTTTGTTGTTGGGAATATGGGAGTTCAATGAACTTGAAAATCTCCGGTAAAACATCCGTAACCTTGTGGTTCCTTGTCACAATAATGAGTGGAAACTTGAGTGAACAGAGAAATTAAGTCAGCCCTGTCAATCAAGTGCAGAATTTCCTTTAGAAAAGTAAATTCCATTAAAATGGAGTCCCCTCGATGAAGCACATTCATCTCATCATTCTTTAAGTTCCACCCTATCAACCCATCTGAGTTTCCATCGGGAAAATCAGTAGCAGCCCCTTCTATAATGAAAGTTGAGTCATCAGCTTCAAGATCGAAAGGAGATATTTTAGCCATTCTCTTCTTCCTCTTCCCAGGCTGATAGATATCCCTTGAGGGAGCATTTTCATCTTCTTCATTGGTAGTAGGACTTGTATCAGCAGATGGAGACGAGTGGTTGAAGCCAAGTGCTTTCATCCTTTGGGATATCCTTATAGCCTTTTCTGCTTTGGTTTCGCGAGATCGCTTCCTTAACTTCGTAATCTTTCACTGTGACAACAGTGTTACCGTGGGAGAGGGAGCCGATGTTTCGTGTGCTTCAGGAGGAATGGAAGATGGTTCACAGATTGACTCTTGGCAAGAGAAGAAGCAACTTCGAGGTTGCTTCAGCAGAATGACCGGAGAAGATTCTTTGGTTGGAGCATCATCGCCTTGAGTCTTTTGGCTTCGAGCAGCTTCATTTTCAAGTCCTCTTTAGGTTGAGAGATTTTGCTAAAGATAATGATCTTTCCTCCATGATTTGGTTATATTTGCGATACAGACATGATCGTGAAAAGCCTTGACTTGCTTCATTGTTAGGCCGAGTTGGACTCGAGTATTGGTTTTTCACCACCCTTCTTATTTCATCTTTAGCGGAGGTTTGTTTTGGCCTTCGAGCTTTGATGGCCTCTTTGTGCAATTGCTTCTTGCCTCCTTTGTCTTCCCCGAGCCCTCATTCGCTCCACATAGTTGTCACTAAGAAAATCTCCACCTAGGATACTTTGAGCTAGAGAAGGTCTTGAAATGACATGTCGAGTTAGAACATCCCATTGTGCAAGCAGCATCCGAACCCTCAATTCATCTAGTTCTTTTCTTCTCGTGAGTTAGAGATGAGAATTCTTCTGCTTCAAATTGTTTAGCCAATGTCAGATCTTCCTTTGACTTCTCAAACTCGCCAATCTACTAGCTTGACCTAGTCTTTCCTCCTCGGTCACTAGGTTAGGACCAAGCTCATCTTCGTGATGACATTTTCCCTTTGTCATCGTCGCTTAGCACATTCTTCTTCAAGAAGATCAACTATGTGAATTTCTTCCGAGTACTTAGATCAACATGTTGATGTAGATTATCAACCGAGGTGGTCAAGACAAGAACATCGTGATGATCTTCAAGGTGAATCATGGTTTTGGAATGATGAAGATTGACCAAGATCCGTAGATGCATCCTCCATGATGAAGCAACACCTCCAACTATCTGAGATGCATAAATGAGCCACTCTTGATGAATATGATCTTGATCATGGGATGTATAAACCGCAATCCGATACGGAAAAAGACAAAATGCAAGATGCATAACCGCAAAACAAACACTAAAACATACACAACAACAAAAACAAACAAACTAGAGAAATATTAAAAGTTAGTGTTAGATTACAAACTAAAATATAAAGACAAACAAAAATCTGCAGAGTAAATATAAAACAAACAAAAATCTGCAGAGTTTGCACAAATCCTCCCCTGAGGCATATGCCTCCCCTGAGGCCTATGCCTCCCCTCAAACTATGCAGTCAAGGGTTTAGCATACCAATATTGACCACGAGGTGTTGAAACCTTGGTCCATCAAAAGCCTTTGTTAATAGGTCTGCCACATTATTATCAGTATGGATTTTAGCCACTTTTATTAAATGTTTTTCATAAGCATCTCTTATAAAGTGGTGCCTGATTTCAATGTGTTTCGTTCGACTGTGAAAAACTGGATTTTTGACTATGCAGATGGTACTTTGATTATCTATATGAATTGTAGTGTTCATAAAGTTGTACCCATAGTCCAAAGAATTGGTTCTCGAATCCAAAGGACTTGTCCACGCAGCTTGCGCAAAGAACGATTCTCGCTTCAAGAGTTGAGGTGGCCACAATGGTTTGTTTCTTGCATTGCCAAGAAATCAACCTTTGCCTAGAAATTGGCGACCTCCAGTTGTGGATCTTCTATCCGATTTGCACCAAAGATAATCACCGCCACCGAATGCTTCTAACTTGAAAGGAGATTCTTTGGGTACCAAAGGCCTAAAGAGGTTGGCCTTGAGGTACTTAAAGATCTTCTTGACAAAGATTGAGATGGGAAGCAAGTGGAGTGACTTGATGTCGAGAACACACACTCACAAAGAAACGTAATATCGTGCCTTGAAGTCGTTAGATACATCAATGAACCAATCATGGACCTGCATGATGCACATTCGTGTAGATCGGGTTCATTATTTGCTTTAGTCTTTGAGCTTCATAAGGTGTGGTGGCGGCCCTAACACCTTCCATACCAAACTTCTTCGAATGTCCTCACATATTTATCTTGACAGATAAAGATGCCATCTTGTTTCACGAACTTGGAGACCCAAAAGAAAGTAAGTTCTCCCATAGCACTCATTTGAAATTCACCTTCATAAGTTCCTCGAATTCGCACCAAGCTTCATTTGTGGAACCAAAGATAATGTCGCCCACATACACTTGTACCGTAATGATGTCGGAGTAATTCTTCTTGAGGAATGTAGTTTTATCAATAGCTCCTCTCCTATAGCCATGCTTCAAACAGAATGATGAAAGCCGAGCATACCAAGCTCTTGGAGCCCGATGTAAGCCATAGAGAGCTTTAACAACTTTGTAAACATGATTTGGGTGATCCGGGTCTTCAAACCTTTGGTTGAGAGACATAAACTTCTTCTTCAATCTCACCATACGTAAAAGCACCTTTGACATCCATTTGATACACCATGAAGCCCATATAAGAAGCATAAGCCAAGAAAATGCGAATTGCTTCAACTCGCAACAGAGCAAACACTTCATCATAATCAATTCCTTCCTCCCGTCTCAAGCCTTGTGCTACCAACCTTGCTTTGTTTTTAATCACAACACCTCTAGAATCTCTCTTATTCTTCGTAACCCACTTTGTCCCAATGGCATATTTGCCATCGTGTAGTGGAACCAAGATCCACACTTGCCGATTGTGAAATTGTTGCATCTCTTCTTGCATTGCTTCTAGCCAACTTGAATCATTAAGAGCTTGAGATACACGGTTGGTTCCACTTGAGAGAAAACAAGCAAATGTACAATGTTTGAAGTCCGTGTGATTGTCTCTTTGTTGGTTGGAGACATAGAGAGAAAGGCAATCTGTCAAATTGAGGACTTGTGATAGCCCTTCGAGTTCGACAGTGCCGAAGATCACCTATGATGTTGGATCGAGGATGAGCAATATTGATCCTCCGAGTGGCAGTGGGGTTGACTTCAATGGATGAATCAAGATTAGTGATGGTTGGTTCAAATTCATCATCATAAGAGGGTGAGGTGAAGATGCCACTTTGGGTTGATGATTTCCAAGATCCAAGGTTTTGGAAAGCGTGTATAGGGTTCACCAAAGTCCGAAGATACTCGAGTAGGAACAAAGATAGCCTTCAGCAGATTTGGGATGGTGGGTGTGACAAGGTCAACTTCAGCAGACACGTTGTTTCACGACTTCTTCATTAGCCATCCTTCTTTCGCTCCGCCTCAAGCTTGGCAAGAAATTCTTGAGTCCAAGCCTAGCAAGGTCCTCAAGATAATGAGAGTCATCTTCATCACTTGTATCAAGAACATCCTTGGAGGTGGTACCGCAATATTGTTAGGAGAGAAAGAAGGCACAAGTATGGGTTGCTCATCATCTTCAAACTCATTTTCGTAGTCATCATTCAAGGGACCCGCAATGTCGGTGGGAGAGGTTGGAGACCCCGCATTTTGATTAGCCAAGTGTCTAGTGTAGCCCAAAGAGTCGCTAGTAGTCAAGATCAAAAGACCACGAATGACCCCGCCTTGAACATTATGCTTGTCTTCAAAAATCTCGTGTTCAACGTCTCTCTATCTTCTTAGCTTGCAAATTGTACACCTCGTAGGCCTTACTATGAGTGAATAACCCACAATATAGCCATCATCGCCTTCTCATCAAATTTTCCCAACGGATCACTTGTGTTCGTAATGGTCACTTGACAACCAAAAGGTTTTAGGTAGTGAATGATGTGAACCTTTCCAAAGAGAAGTTCATATGGGGTTTTAAGTTGTGGTTCGGTAATGGACACCTGCTTAGCACATAGCAGCAAAGGCAACCGCCTTCACCGTAACATGGTGGGCGGCTTAGAGTCTCGAAAGCATGGATCTAGCACCTCTATTAAGGTTCTATTCTTTCTTTCACCACCCCATTTTGTTGTGGGGTTCTTGGATTACTATAGTCCCTTTTATGCCTTTTGACCCACGTAGTTCTATAAGAATAGCATTTTGAACTCGTCCCATTATCACACCGAATACCCTTAACCTTTTGTTCAACCGATTTTCAACAAGAGTGATGAATTCAACAAGACTTGAGATGTTTCATCTTTGGTTCGAGAAAGAAAACCCAACAAAATCGCTATAGCCATCGATGATTACCAAATGTAAGAACTTATGATCAATGCTTCGACTTGAGTTGGACCAAACAGATCCATGTGAAGCAAATCAAGAGGTTCAAGAATGATGCTCATAGCATTGATAGCTTTGTAAGAAGCTCGTGTTGTTTTCCTTTGTTGCAAGCGACACAATTGTGATCATTTGTGAATACTTTGGTGGAAGTCCTTCAACAAGACCCATTTTAGAGAGTTTGTTAATGGTCTTGAAGTTCACATGCGCCATTCTTCTATGCCATTTAGTGGACTCATCAAGAGATGCTTTAGCCACCAAGCAAGTGAGGTCACCACCGTTGAACTTCATTAAGGTTGAATGTGTATAAATTGTGAGTACGAGGAACCTTCAAGAGAATTGAAGTTTCTTCCGGGAGTTTGAAGTCTTTAGACAAAGACAAGACATTCATTCTCGATGAAGAGAACTTTGTTCTTAGTGTCACAGATTTGTGAAACAGAGAACAAGTTGAAATGTCAAGTTCTTTAACAAAGTACACATTTTCAAAATCTAGATGAGGTGTTTTATGGTGCCTTTCCCGTGATACTCCCATCACTTCCTCCAAACGTTACATTGCCTCCTCCTTCTATAGGGACAAAATTGTGCATCATATCCCCTGCTTCCGACATGCTTCGAACAACCACTATCAACAATACCAATATTCTTATGCTTAAGGGATGATCCTACAAACAACAAAAAATATATACAAACAGTTAGATTCAGAGGAGGCTCAAGTCATTATCGACTTGAACCCGCCTTGTGGATCATGTGTTTAGGGCATGAAGTTTTAGAGGATCCACCATTGTTCTTGGTCCTCCATTGATAATTTGGTCCCTTGTTAGTCCAAGAACAACTCACGAGGGCTTCACAAAGTTGTTCCCATATCCCATCCCAAAGATACATGGAGTCAACATATGTAGGCCAATAGTCATGTTTAAAGTATGAGCTCGTTGGTTGGCCATAAGGTCTAGTAACCGAACTCTCCAATGAGAGTCGGCTTTTAGCCGCTGTGGGACATAAGGTGGAATATTAGCAACATTGGTCCGCTTAGGTTTGTGTTTCGAGAGTAGCACATGCACCCAATCTTTGTTCATAAAAATCACAATCCTTAATCAAATGAAATTTATCGCCACATACAAAACATGTCTTCTTCTTAGAAGTTTTATTCAAATAGGAAGATGTTGGATTACATGCGTAAGTACTTAAAACAGATACATTCAAGGAATTGTTTTTAACAGATCGATTATTCAAACATTTAAAAGATAAGTCTTCGTGAGAAACTGTCTTGGAAGATGATTCCTCGCCAGCCTTCCCTAGAGGGCTCACAAGTAGACCGGGTGCGTGCTTGGGTGTTGGTTCAGCTTGGGAGGTCGACTTCTCATTTGAATCACAACTTTCATAGGAAGTAGACCTTGATCCGATGAATTGTCACCGCCGAGCAAGAGACAAAATCATTAGATGAGGTATCGTGGTCCGCAAGTCTTTGACTTTTGCCATATAAGTGATGTGATCCATCAAAGTCAATGATGATGGATAGGTCTCATGGGCATGAACTCACCTCTAATGGGACCAGGACAAGATGCATTATACCTTCTTTAACATAATTAGCTAACCTCGCCGATGTAGGTTTACGCCCATCATACTTAGCTTCGGACCTACATATTTTGAAAACCTAGTCCTATAGGACATGTCCGAGATTGACTAGTATAGATGATTCTATTTAAGCTTTTTCCGACATTTGCCATTCATTATTCCTATCAATTTCCTTAGCTAGTTTTGCCTTAAGTTCTAGGTTCTCTATTACGACTTCATCCTTTGCTTTCTCGCATAGCTTTTAAGTAATTATTTGCAACTTCTAGATCAAACTGTAACACTTTTATCTTTTCTTCATAAGCTATTTGATTCTTCCGAAACCATACTTTTGTCTTTCTACGCTTTTAATGCAAGTTTATGAGCTTCATTATCAATATAACATGCATCAAACTTAGGTTTCATAGCATCAAATTCTTCCTTAAGTTCATTGTATCTAAGACTACACCAAATATACAATTGTGTACCGAGATAATCCCATTAAGGCAAACCGATCATGCCTTTCATCCAAAGTGCACCTTGCAAGCAATCCAAGCTTGTCAAGATCATGAGCTTCCTCATTAATGTGTTCATGTGTAGTCCAGCTTGACCTGCTCATCCATGGTGAGGAGAGTCAAGCTCCAGCTTCTTGCTTGTCACGATAGGAAAATATTTGGCTCCATCTCCATTCTTTCTCGTCCTTGCATTCTCTAGAGAAATGCCCCATCCGATGACAAGAGTAGCACCGACTTTCCCTATCAAAGCGAAATGGTTCCTTTCCTTGAAAACAAACTTCCTTCCAGCCTTTCTTCAAACCTTTGATGTCCACCGACAAAGAAAGCCACTTGCATTTTCACTTCATTTCCTCCATATCAAGAGGGTCCACCGATCAAAGTCTTCATATGCAAGATACCGCCGAGTATCATAGTCAAGAACAAACGAATGAAGAACATCCTCCATCACACTACTAGATCTAGCTTGAGAACTTGGTGGAGTGGGACGAGGTTATGTGGTGAAGGGGAGTTGAAGATGATGATGGAAAGTAGTTGGAACTAGGAGATGATGGGAAATAGTTGGAGCTAGGAGCTTGTACCATCATGTTGGAATGAGATGTCCCAACAAAAGTCGCATGGTTAGAAGAAGATGTACGGTAGGAGTCCCGACATCCGGTTCAAGGGTTTCGAGTCTGTTGTATAGCTCATCAAAGGTGAGCATGTCCAACCCTCCTTTAGCCTTGAGTGCAATGCTAACATGCAACCATGATGGTGGCAAGGACCTCAAGAACTTTGAGTTGCAATCTTCATTGTCCGGTTTAGCATTCACCGATTCACCGACTCAAGATCCTATGGAACCCGTCAGATCCTTGTGGATACCTTCTTCTTCGATATGTTGAAGTCCCAAACTGTTGTCTTAACATGGACTTCCTCATTCTCTTTGATTCTTCATTTCCACCAAACCTTGCTTTGAGAGCCATCCAAATATCTTTAGCATCATCCATATGATGAAAATCACATAGATGATCTTCGTGTATGGCTTGAAGCGAATAGTCTTCACTTTATGCTCTCTCTGCATGGCCAAGACTTCTTCAAAGCTTTTGGTGGAGCCATGATAAACTTCCCATCTCTCGCTGTGAATCATCTTCTTTAGACTATTTCCTTTCTTTACTACCTCCCACAGATTCCAATCAATATTGGAAATCCAGTTTTCCATCTTCATAGTCCAAAGTTCATATTCTTCCCTCTTTAAATAAGGAAATTTACCATTGCTATTTGTGAGACTGAGCTGTTGCATGGAAGTGGTGTTGGTGTTGGTGTTGTTTGAGTTGGTGACTTCATTTTCAGTATCTGATCCAGGCATGGTGAATGAATGTTTGGTTGTATGGGGGTGAGACTGGTTCTTAGTATCGTAGAGACTTTCCCGAGGCTCTGATACCACTTGTTAGAAACCAAGACCTTGATAGATCTTAAGCACTCGGGGATCGTTAGCTTTGCGTATGTAATCACAAGCAAACTAATAGAAGATCTCTACAACTTGGTATTGTAGCGGAAAATAAATACAAGTTATAGTAACTAAGAACACTTTTGATCCTCTATGGATCTTTGATTATAGAAACTCTATGTTTCGGATAGAATACAAGACTTGAGAAACTTGAGAAAAGCTTATCTATTACAAGATAATATGGTTTCTTATATAGGCAAGAAACCCTAATAAGCGCTGACAATTTACGCTTCTACTACTATACTAGACTAAGCATGCAACTAGACAAGCATGCAACTAATCATATTGTTTTGTTAATCATCGTGTTTATTCCGAGTAAGCTCTACATAATACGGCGCCAACCTATACATACGGCACCGACTTTTACTCTAAAGTGAGCTTATCTCTCCCACGTGGTTCCCACTTTCAAAGAAGAACACACCGCTCGCTTTATCACTTCATAAGTATAACTGGCAAGATCATTTCTTCTTCAGTAATCTCTTCGACTAAAGCTTCTAATCAAGAGTTTGTGCTTTCGAGTAATCAAGAGATTACCTTAATTCCCAACACTTTCATCAATAACAGTCTTGATGCTTTTGAAGGAGGTCGCAATATACATGAACAACACGCCTTTGATTGGGGCCGTAAGTGTAGGTAGAATAGCCATGAACTCCTTGAGCTTTTGGAAGGTCGTCGCATCTATGCTCCATCGAACGCCTTTTGTCCGTGCATCCTTTGAGTGTTTTGAAGAACGGTAAAGATCTGTCGCACCCTTCAATAAGAACTCGCCGAGGGTCGCTAGCTTTCCGTTAAGACTTTGCACTTCCTTTAGGGACTTAGGAGGTCGCAAGTCCGTGATGGCTTTGACTTTCAAGGATTGGCTTTAATACCGCCCGGTGATCGATGCCCCAAAATTGTCCTTCTTCCACACCAAAGGAACACTTCGGGATTTAATTTCATATTGATGCGCGGGTCGGTCGAAAGTTTCTTTAATGTCGGAGAGCATATCCTCCTCCGATCTACTCTTGATTACCATATCATCTACGTAGGCCTCCGTGATTCCTACCTATCTCGCTTGTGGAAGGCTTTGTCCACTAATCGTTGGTAGGTGGCACCGCATTTTTCAAACCAAAAGGCATCTTTTGTAACAATAAACGCCCTTTTCCCGTAAAAGGTTGTCTTCTTCATCCTCTTCCGCCATTTGTATCTCGATGGTAACCTTTATAAGCGCCTAGAAACACTTTAGCCGAAACCCCGACAAGGATTCCACCTTCCAATCAATCTCGCAGAGGTAGCAATCCTTCTGACAGCCTTGTTAATATCTCGTGAAGTCTCACGCACATTCTCCATCCTCCGTCAGCTTCTTGACCATCACCGGATTGGCCACCCAAGTTTGATACTTCACCTCTCGAGTATGCCCGCCGCTACGAAGTTCGTCCACTTTTTGCATGCAGCGGCATTTCTTTCGTGAGCTAGGCTTTGACGCTTTTGTTTGATGGGTTCAATATGTTTGAACTCATTGAGCTTGGTTCAGGTCAAGGGCTTTCCGCCTATGGTGAGAGTTCGGGACCACCGCCATGTCGAATAGGTCCATGCGAAGACATATGCGTTAGCACAAGTACCTTTTCCAATTCTCGCTTTAAAGGAGGTTGGAGTCGCTTCCGATTACCACCGTCTCGATCGGGTAGAGATGATTTACCACGCGTTCTTCAACACAAGATAACCGAGAACATCCTTCAAGGCTCCTCCGAAACTGTTTGATCCTTTTGCTTTCTCGCCAGACTCCTTCACCTTATAGCCGGAGAAACCGCTCCAATGCCGAAGGTGTTTGGAATTTGATCGCGGCATGTATGGTTGAGACAACGATACCCATCTTCTCAGATAGCTATTCTCCCTATCAAGAGGTTGTAGGAGATTCCGACCACGATCGTGAAAACCGAGTAGTTTCGCTCTTTTTAGCCTCCCTTCTCCGATCGTAACCTCTGAGGACTTCTCCCAAGGGCCATGAATGTTCCCCGAGAACCCTACTAAGGGTACCTTCGAATCTACTCTCTTCGACCTTAGTGAAGGTATGAGCTTTAGAAAACATCGTCGAGATAACTCGCAGAGCTACCATGATCAAGGTAGGCTCTGCTTACTTCTCTGTTGGAGATCAAGACTTTGATCACCACAGGTCATTTGAAAGAACTTTCCCGCGATCAAGGAAAAGTGACATCTCCTACTCCGCACAAGGCTTCCTCTGTTTCTTTCCTCTTTGAACTAGAACCCTCTTTGTATACCATGAGGATGGGTGCTTCAGTGTGTGGTATCTTTCCCAACCGTGTGTCGGAGGCTTTGTCTTTACCTCTTTTATGCCCTTCACCAAATGTCCCAATTGCCGGACTTTACTGGCCTCTTCTATCTCGCTTCTTGAGTTCTCTCAGAGTTGTTGGTGTCATGTCCATAATCATTATGGAAGTAGTAAAATTTGGAAGTATATCCGGGCCTTCCTTTGTTTGCCAAGCGAGGAGGAGGATCAAAGGCCTTCGCACCTTTTCCAAGCAAGTATCTCCCTGGAGATTTGGACAAATTAGCCAAGAGCCCATGGTTGATGTTTTGTGGTACGGTGTGAACTCGTCCTTATTTTTGTGCTTGTTCCTCGACCCTTCCCACGAAGGATGCTTCGGGTTTTCTTGTGACTTTCTTTATTTTCGACCGAGCCCCATTGGTAGATACTTCTTTTGCTTCGATCCAGTGTAAGCCTTCTCCACCGCACCTTTGTAGGTTGGGAGATCTGGAGAGGAATTCGACCAGACTTTTGTTTCAGAGGCCATGCACAAAACTCGAAATGCGCTCGGTCTTCGTGCAAGCCCATTATTTGTAACGTGTCGTTGGTGTATCGGTAATGAAAGCCCGGTGCTCTCATTCTCCCTTTGCTTGATGTTGTGCAATCGTCAAAGGCCCTTGTAAACTTTTTCATTGGCTAAATGTGATCTCGAACTTGGCCTTGAGATCGTCCAAATTCACAATGCTACCCGGTTTTGCCTGCTCCACCATATTCGAGCTGAGTCTCGTAAGGTGTAGGTAAACATATGACAAGCGGCAGTGCATAACCCACTTCGCATTCTAATAGCCCCTTCAAACAAGTGTAAAAGTTATCCGGATCCCTTTTCCATCGTAGGTACCAATATGCGCGGGCATTTTCAACCCGTCGTGTAGAGGTAATCTTCATCCATCTTACGAAGGGTGTTGTGGAGCCCATGGGCTCCGAATAAAGGCGCTATAAGGTGGCATGTAGGTAGGGGCAAGATTGTACGGGTTATGATTGGAGGTATCCCAATGTGGTTTTGGTTGACATATCGAGGGTAAGCAGAGGTATATAAGGTGGGTGACTTCCTACTGTGGCACGAAGGATATACCGTAGGTTGCCCGTAGGGTATACTTCCGTATGGTTGAATGAAATGGGGTTACTAGCCCGCCCATTGGGTGGGGGATAAACCCCTCGAGGTAAGATTGAGCCTCGAAAAGGAGGGTACATACCATGAGGAGGAAGATTTCCTCCATTCATTTGAGATGGATTGCCTTCACGCCGGATGCGTGAGAAGGGCGCAGTGGAACCCCGCTCAGCTCTTCCTGGATGAGCCGCCAAGAGTGGTGGCAATTAACCTCCGTAGTCTCCTTCGTGACTCCTTCCATTAGAGCCTTCTATTGTGCCTTCCCGCCTAGTCGGAGCCTCCGTAACGCCTTCAAACCAACCGACCTTCCGCTAGGCCTCGATTGCTCGGAGACCCTATCCTTAGCACCGAGCGAGTAGCCCTGTGAGCCAAAGGCCTAGTTCCATTTCCAACTCTTCGCCATACTCATCGCTGAGTATTCTAACTCCCCACGCATCTCCACATTCCGAGCTTGCCTCCTTCGAGCTCTTAGTAAAGATTCTAATGTTTCGATGTTAGCCTCGACAAATGCCGGACTAATTACTGAGTTCGTGGTTAGCCGAGGTTGAAGCATGGTTGTTGGGGTTATTTCGAGTGAGATCGTGTGGTAAAAGTGGATGCGTTATGTTGGGAAGGTTGTTAGGTCGCTGACGGATTGGTGTCAAGGTCGAGAAACCCGAGGGATGTATCTCTCTTCCTCGAGTCATGCCGTAAAACCAGTGAGAGTGATTGTTGGGTGTAAGTTTGGAATAACGAGACCAATAGTAGCGGGTCCCACGGATGGCGCCACCGATTGTACAATAAATCAGACGACTGTGACTTCGATGGTGATCAAGGGTATGAGGGTGATATGCTTGCGCCAAACTTGTAGTCAATCGCAATAAGAAATAGTAGACACTTCAAGTGATCGCGCAGGGTCGGGCCTCGCGAACCACCTCCGCGTGTGAATGAGTATATGATATGGGTTGTGAATAATATAATGTATGTGAAATATCGTGGTGAGTGAACATACCATTGAAATGACCCGTCCAACCTATTTGTCTTCAAGGGAAGCTAAGGACATAGTGGGAACGTGGGGAAGACCAAGTCAAGGTTCTTATTTGTCTTGGCATCTTCAAGAGAAGACACCGAATGGCATAGCCTTGGTCATGGATTCCCAACCGCTAACCATGTCAACGATGAATGGTTTTACGCCACCAATGACTTATGAAGAAAGACTTGGGTCTTCGTAATGCAATTTCGATCGAGGTCGGGGGGGTCCTTCGACCGACGGAGGTTACGCCATCATATACCGAATTGAATGCGTCTTGGGCCTTTTGTAATGTTTTTTCTTTAAATAAGATAAAGAATTTAAAATTTGCTATTGTAGTTTTTTCCAAGGTTGTCAAGATCGGGATCTTACCTGTGATCGTTTTGCCTTTGCAAGATCGTGATCGAAGATCGGATCGGATCGTAAGATCCTACTCGAATGTTAATTCTTTATAGTTTATGTAATTTTATACAAATTTACAAATTCTAATACATTATAACAATAAAATAATATGAATGTTTCATATAAATGTTGTCCTAAATTATAATTATAAAATGTTAAAAGATTAACACGTTGTTTTTGAATTCTACAAACAAACAACCCATAAATTTGTAGTTTTTAGTTTGTAACCGAGAAAAGTAAGATCGATCGGATTAGATCGTGAAGATCGTATGGAAAGATCGGATCCTATAAGATCTTAAGCTCGCAAAGATCCTATGTAGGATCCGGATCGCTTTTGATTTGCAGATCGTAAAATCGTAAGATCCTAAGATCAGGATCGGGATCCTGACAACTATGGTTTTTTCTCTTCAAAAGTTTGTTATGGTAGTGCATATATACCTTTGTCGTTAATCCAGGATGTGTCAATGAATGAACTTTAAGCATCTTACTTTTGATTATTACATTGCCATACACATGAACATTTGAACCTTTAAAAAATCTACTCAAACTACTATTTTAACAGACAAGGTGATTGAGAACTGGTGAGTATTAGAGGACTCATATGTTTGTCGTCTCGTGAATAATCACCCGGCCACAAAAACTAAGATTACTGTGCACACAAGTTAATTTGTAACTTTGTATCATGCTACATATCATGCAATAAACTTATCATGTTTGAAAATGTAATTATAACACAATCCCCAATCCCGGAAAAAACAAATGGAACACAATTTGCAATGCTCGAAACTCAATAATCAATAACTTAATTGTATAATAATCCAAACATAAGCAACCCAAACAGGTGGTTTCTAGGAAGAGAAATTTAAAACTCAAACATGTTAAAGAAGATACGACCTACGATATGATTGAGCTACCTTAATGTCGTTTCGGAAATGGATTTATTCCAATGTCTCGAAGTTTGTCACATGCAGGAAAAGATTGTTGGGCTACAAACTCATTGTTCATCCCACCACTTTCTTCCTGGCATATTTCTTGTACCATTTTATGTATTCCACGATGACATACTTTTCAAATTCGGCTCTTGCAGGAGTTCCAACAGGATATTCCTTATCAAACCGCCCACGTGATCTTACATAATAATCTATTCCATATTTATTGGTCTTCATATGATTCTTAAAAGCGACATTTTTGTTTAATGAATATGGAGCTTCATTGTGAGTTAATGCAATATAAGGCAAGCAAATAAACAAGACAGTAGCCACTGCTATAATGAAAACAACACTAAACCATCCAAAACACTTGTCAGCGGAATCTGGATATTGATTCCCACTCTCAATCTGCTCAACAGGAGTTGCAACTTGCTCAGTACCATACTTAGTACCACCCATGGCGAGTCAACAAAATCTTGAGAAAAGATTAATCAATGTTAGGGTTTCAATCGGATATTAATATATATTATGTTTTGACTCATACGCATGTAGCCAAAAGCATTTACATGTGACTCGTAAATCTAACCAAAGAAAACTGAGACACAAATTGTAACTGGAAAATAAAAGTTACCGAAGAACACGCATAAAATCCAATACATGCACTGAAGGAATCATCATATATTTTTAAACATCAAATATTCTCATACCATTAGTTTAAAAGATTGTCAATGAAAAATATCAACATATATGTGAAGTAAACTTGTATCTGATAACTCATAATCTATAGATCCTTGAAAAAAAAAAATAAATAAATAAATAAATAAATAAATAAAATAAGATCAAGATCTAGACTATAGTCTACGTGCTAATTAATCAAGCAGTAGATATAGTTAGAATAATGACCAACACTATCACATCTAAGAGTGACGATAAAGAAAGTTTATTATAACATGCATGCATATTACCTCAAAATTACAATGAAAAAAATGGCTGCCTCCAATCAGTCTTCGAAGCTTCAAAACCCTTTGTGAATGATTATATAGGGCTCGTTGGCATACATTTTGAAAGAAAATGATTTACTTTCCATATGTTATATATTTAGTTACCTCATATAACTTTAAAGTGAATCAAAATATATGTGTATCTAGTCTCTCTACAGTAAGATATCATATCTAAGATATTTTTAGCACGTAAAAAATATTACAGTGAGAGTTAATTATATTACAATGCTAAAGATATCAAAAGTTTATTGGTAAAATATATATCCAATGCTAAACGTACAGCTTCAAATATAATTAGAAAGAAAATTATTAATTTCGTTTGACATTAGTCATGACTCATGATAACATGCGAAGATATGCATATCTATTATTATCTCTTATAAACTTAATAACCAAGAGTAAAAGCAAAAAAAATAGTCACGTATTTTAAAATGTATTGACTTGAGATATTTATTTTTATTAATATATACAATCACATATTTTAAATTTTATCCCGACTTGAAACACGTTATAACGTCACCATCATGTGGCAACGTTAGTTCATTTAATCAACGAACTTTGCAAAATTAGTTCTTATACCGACGGTCGCTTTTAATTAACTAAAAATTTAGTTTTCTTACTTGTTCGCTTTATACATTCTCCGCTTTTATATGTTTTCATCCGCTTTTATACATTTTCACCTGCTTTATTACGTTGCTCGCTTTTATACATTTTACCGCTTTATTCCGCTTTTATACATTTTGTCTCACATTATGCTATTTTCTTACGTTTTCATTCGTTTTTATACGTTTTTATACATTTTGTCCATTTTTTTACACTTTTCTTACGTTTTCATACTTTTTTATCCGTTTTTATCTGTTGTTATACGTTTTCATACGTTTTTGTCCGTTACGTTTTCGTTTTTTTTAAGTTTTCCTCCTTTTAATATGTTTTCGTCTATTTTTATATGTTTTCATACATTTTCATCGTTTTTATACGTTTCCGCCCGTTTTATTACGTTTTTGTCTGTTTTTATACATTTTCGTTTGCTTTAATACGTTTTCGTCCATTTTATTACGTTTTCATACTTTTTTCCCGTTTTTATATGTTTTCGTCTGTTTTTACACATTTTCGTCAAAATAAAAACGTATAAAAGCTGATAAAAATGGATTAAAATGTGTGAAAACGTAAGAAAATGGACTAAAGCGATAAAATTGACGAAAACATATAAAAAAGATGAAAATGTATGAAACGATAAAACAGATAAACAGATAGAAACATATGAAAAGGTATAAAACGAACGAAAACTTATAAAACATATCAAACCTATAAAATGGATGAAAACGATAAAATGGATAAAACTTATGAAAACATATAAAAACGGATAAAAATGTATGAAAACGAAAGAAAACCGTACTAAAATGGACGAAAACATATAAAAACGAACCAAAAGGTATAAAAACGAAAAAAAGTAGAAAATGTAATAAAACGGATGAAAACATATAAAAACAGATGAAAACGTATAAAAAAGGACGAAAATGTATAAAACGGATAAAATCGTATGAAAACGCAAGAAAACGTATAGCAACATATAAAAACGAATGAAAACGTATGAAAACGCACGAAAACGGACGAAAACATATAAAATGGACAAAACATATGAAATCCTTATAAAACGGGCGAAAACATATAAAAATGATGGAAACGTAAACAATCAAACGAAAACGTATAAAAACGTATGAAAACATAATAAAACGGGCGCAAATGCATTAAAATTGATGAAAACGTATGAAGACGTAAGAAAACCAAATTTTTAGTTAATTAAAAATGACCGTTAGTATAAAGGACCAACTTTGCACACGTTCGTTAACTAAATGGACTAACGTTGCCATATGATGACTGACGGTATATAATGTGTTTCAAGTCGAACAAAATTTGAAAGTACGTGGGTGTATATGTTAATAAAAAGGTAAGTGTTTCAAGTCGGTAAAGTTTTAAAAATACGTAGCTATTTTATGGCTATTTAAGATTTGTTTTGTTAATTATATATCTTTAATACGATACAAGAATTATACTCCTCCGTCCCAAATTATAAGTTCACTTTCATTTTGCACAAAGTTTAATGAATTCCACTAACTACTCTACTAACCAATCAAATATCATTTCTCCGCAAGCACGCTTTAGAGAGAATTTCAAAGAAACGAAACGAAGCAGAGAATAGAATCTCGCAGAATAGAAATCGAGAGAATTTTGTTCAATTCTAATGTTTGGTAACAATGAGACTGAATTTTAATTGAAAAAAAAAATATTTAAATAACATTTTGTCATATAAGACTCACATGTATTTGTTTGTTGATTTTTTTATAAAAAAATTATTTTTTATTTTTTCTAAATAACAATTTTAAAAATATTAAAAAAAAAAATTTAATTTTTTAAAAAATTTATGTACTTTCTTTTTAAAAAAATTATTTAAAAAAATTTATTTTTTAAAAATGTGTTTATTTAAAAAATTGTTTTTTTTAAAAATATTTTTAAAATGTAATTATTTAAAAACTTATTTTTTTTAAATATTTTTGTTAAAAAAATATTTTTAAAATGTATTTAAAAAAACTTGTCTTTTAAAAGAAATATTTTTGAAAATGTATTTATTTTTTGTCATGTGGAGCTCACGTGTTTTGGGTTTGTTGCCTAAAAGATAGGAATTTGTTTTCCACTCAAAAGTAGGAGAAAACGGAGAATTGAGATCGTGTTAACGAAATTTTTGAGAATTTTAAATCTCCGCTTTTTATTTCTCTACACTATCAAACAAGGAAATTTGTTTCATTTCCATTTTTTGGCTTTATTTCTCCCAACCAAACACGCCCTTAAAGTCTCTTTTGATTGGTTGGGATATGAAAATGGACACATATTTTGGGACAACAAAAAAAAGATTATGAACTTATAATATGGAACGGAGTGAGTATGATTTTGTAAAGGCTTTTTTATTCAAAACAAAAGTCAAGATTGAATTAGAATTAATATTCAATCTGATTAACTTTAAAGATTTAACACTCAATCTGATTAACCTTTCTTGAGACACGTATTATGGGAGAGAGGAGAAATAAGCCAAATGTATACACGTGTATAATATATTAAGCAAATCAGAACGCGACGGATCCGAAGCGATCCTTGTTAATAAAAACGTTAAGGACTTAACTGATTATGGGTATTAGTATGTTATATGAATTGGAACAATCTTTATTATATTGTTTTTAATTAAATTAAACTGTTACACCAAAATCTCTTGTATACATGATGTTATAACATATATAAATATAAATATTTACTAATTTGATTTCTTTCAAAACTTTGTGCATGCACATGACTCCAAAACTGATACAAACATTAACCATTTATAAATAACTTTGATTGAAAATTTCTAACACTTTTCACTTTTTGTGTTCTAGAAAATAAGCAAATTTAAACAACATTGAGAAAAGTACAATGTTTTTAAAACCAATCTTTTAAATCAATTTACATCTTTTAAGAGATATGCAAATATCTCTAATCAATATGGCTAAGTTTTTAGTTCTCGATTTAACCAATGATTCAATCATTTTGGCCAATACCCAATTCGATAACTCAGCCAATTCCCGATTAAACTGATGGATCAACTCGAGTTTTAAACATTATTTAAACCAATTGATATGCCTCTAAAAAGTAAATTAAGCTAATAAGCTCATAAACTAATTTAAGATTATACTCCTTTCATCCTAAAATTATTGTCCACCGACAAAAACACACAGTTTAAAAAAAACATAATTATTATTGCTTTCTTTCTTTTACTTTTGTTAAAATGACTGATTTACTCCAAGTAATTAATTAATGTCTTATTTAAAATTTGTAAGAGCATAAGGTGAGGGAAGAACGGATAACACGTTATTGGTATGCCACTTCAGTGCCACCTCATCACCTCCTCAATAACACACCAATAACTAAAACACTCTCCTCATAACACACCACTAATACGTTATCGGGTCACAAAATACCCCACTAAAAATACCCACTCACTTACAATATACACACACAAAAAAAGGACCACACAACATCACCAATGGCTTGAGCCATTCAAATGGCTTGGGGACCTTTGGCACACCAATGACACATAGCACGGTATGGCAATAACATGTTAATGGTTCATAGTTGAGACGAATGACATGTTATCGATATCCCACACCGAGTGCTCTAATAATAATTTTAAATAAGAATAATATGATAAATTTGATCAAACTTCTTTATTTCCAAAAAGAAAAGTAGACTATAATAATAATAATTAAAAAGAGTAAACTACATCATTCGTCTCGTGGTATACGTTGACCATCAAGTTTCGCCCTTGACCAAAAAATTGCAACCGCTGGTCCTTAATCGAAACGTTACTCGTCTGGTCCCTCACCCTAATCGGTTGGACTAACGGCGTTAAGCCTTGTTGTTGGAGGGTATATTTGTCTTTTCATACCCACAAGGACGAATGATGTAGTTTACTAAAAAGAAAATCTTTTCACATCTTTATGTTTTTCTCTTTCACAAGAACCCTACACACATCAACAAAACATTCACACATCGATACTCTCTTCTCACATCTTTATGTTCTTCATCATCTAACCTTTAGTTTTCACCCTAATATGGTAAACATCCTCCACCACCAATCTTTTTTTCCACCACCGAATCACCACCACGACTGTCTCGTTGTCATTCTCAAACCTCTACCGATCTATCTCGCTATATCCACCTTCGACAACCGATTCGCCAACGAGGATTAAGTGTTTAATTGTTTTGGTGGTGGCGTGATGAGGATGATGGCGAAACGGGTTTTGGGGTTTGACAAGAAATGGGTTTTTGGCTTTTGAGGTTTTGAAATGGGTTTCGATCCGCCGCTCCCATTTGTTACTAATGATAATGGTTTTGGAATGAAAAGATGTAGCTTGTTCAATGCTTTATGATAATTTTAGGTTTTATATGTTCGGGTGAGTTTTGATTTGAGAAAATATTTTTACCGCATAATTGTTGTTGGCATGAGTTATGATTTGTCTTACCTTGTATCCATTGAAAGATCATGCGTTAAGTTAGGATCATTTGACCTATTCAACTATTAAGTGGATGGTTGTGATGATGATATATATGATGATAGTGGTGGGGAAAAGAAGCGGCCGGAGAAAGATGTGGTGGTGTGGTTGGTTATGTTGTAGTGTAGATGATGTTGGTGGCGCGAGCGGCTTTAGTGATGGTGGACGATGGTGGCGGGAGCAATGGTGCCGATTATGTTAGAGATCGCGCCATCTAAGGAACATGCCGGAAAGATGTTATTGAATCAACAGAGTACAATAAGAACCCCGTTGATGTCAGCCGAGGACGCGAATGGTGTTTCGATTATAAACAAACCAAGTGTTAATGGATCGTTGCGTACCGCCCCGGAAAAAAAAGTAAAAATAAAATTGTACCTTGTCTATCTCTATGAAAACTAAAAAGTCAAAAGCTTCGAAAGTCAAAAACCTTAACGCCGACAAAAATGTCGTGCACAAACAATGAACAAGAATCAAACCATAACGAAACCAATGAAGAAGAAGAAGAAGAGACAGTGATGGGTTTAGGAAGTTATAAAGGGAAAGTAAGAATGGTGAATGGAGATCCATCAGATGAGATGATTCTTTTATGGGGTCTTCAACAACCCATGTTTTCTAAAGCTAATGCTTTTGTTGCTCAGTCGTCGCTAAATCTGTCGCTTGATGCTTGTGGTCGCTGTTTATCTATTTCCCAGTCACCTTCTTCTTTGGTTAGTCAGTGTTGTTTTGGTTTTGGTTTTGGTTTTTATGGTTAATGAAAATTGAGTTTTTTTGCTGGTTTTTGAGCTAAAACCTGAAACCCGAAAACCCTTTGTTTGTCTGGTCATAGTACTAGTTGTTCACTGGTAATGATTTTTATTTTTTAATATGTAGCAGTCTCTTATTTGTTATTTTGAATTGTAGTCAAATGGTTCTGAATTGCTTTCGACTTTTGGGTATTAGGCCCAAACTGAGAAGTGTTGCAGGCTCGCTAGGCGCTCACGTTTTTGGCTTATGGGATCGGTACGGTGAACAGTCGCCGCGCGAACTAAATGTTTGATACGTGAAGTGCTTTTGTATATTGCCCGTTTAATTTTGTTCTGTTATTTGGGTTATAGTTAAGGTTCTTAGTAGATGCTTTTGTACAAGGAATTTCTTATGTTTCTAAAGTGAACATCGTAACTTATGAGTTAACAGACTATAACTTCATCTGAATTCTTTTACTTTTTAGGTAGTTACCTTAGGGGTGTAAACGAGTCGAATGGAGTTGAATTTTCAGAGCTTGACTCGACTCGATAGTATTTTGTTCGGCTCGATAGCTCGAAGAGCCTTCATATGGGAAGCTCGAGAAAGTTTAATTAGGCTCGAGCTCCGCTCAAAAGCTCAATTATTTGTAATAATGTGTTTTTAGAACCACTAAGATTGAAATTTAAGATAAGATTTGAATTAGCCTCGAGCTCGCTCGAAAAGCAATACATTCTATAAAATTGTATAAACCCTTATAATGTACATAATATATGCTCAAGACAACCAATGGCGGAGCTAGAAAAATTTTAGGAGGGCGAAACAAATTTTTTCGGAAATACATTAAATAGGAGGCGAAATAAATTTTTCCGAAATACACATGAAATCGCGAAAAATACACTAACGGCTTAGGCCTAGGGGACGGGACCCTTCCGGTCCCTTAATAGCTCCGCCCATGAAGACAACACATATATTACTTAAAAGCTCGAAAAGCTCGATAATAACTCAAGTCGAGCCTATAAAAGCTCAAGCTCGATTCATTAAACATTTCAAGCTCATTTTATGGGCTCGAGGCTCAGCTCAAACGCAGCTCATTCGAGTTACTCGACAAAAGCTCGACTCGTTCACACCCCTAGAACTTATTCTGGTTAAAGTTTAGTTATTTGACCCTTAGTCATAAGTCGCTGGACAAGTTACGAAATTATATTATTCTTGAATTCGAAATGTTCCGTGTTGACCTACAGTAATATGCGTTCAATAATATCGTGGGTGTAAATTGGTTTACATTCTTAGTGCTGCTAAAAACAAATATGGGTTTTAACATCCAAACTGGATTAGTATTGTCTTTGACTTCAAAGTCAAAACATTCTTGGAATGTGTTGAGTGGTATATCAAGCCATGTGATAAAGTACGTGCATTACTGTGAAACATTCTGTTTATACTAGTTATTTCAATTTTAATGACTGTTATATCATAGGGTGCTCCTGGAGTAACGGGATCAGTTATGTGGGACAGTGGAATCGTTCTTGGGAAATTTTTGGAGCATGCAGTTGAAACAGGACAACTTGTTCTTCAAGGCAAGAAAGCTGTTGAACTAGGTGCAGGCTGCGGCTTAGTTGGGTAACAGTTTAACACAAATTATTGTCCTTCCTTCTTAAATTATTTTTTCTTTCTCATTTTGTGTTTCCAGTTGTATTGCAGCTCTTTTAGGCTCTCAAGTTATTCTTACAGATATGCCAGATAGATTAAGGCTTCTAAAAAAGAACGTCGAAGATAATCTGTATGGAAACGTTCGGGGTTCTGCAACAGTTAATGAGCTCATGTGGGGGGATCGTCCTGACCGAGAATTGGTTGAACCCTTACCTGATTTTGGTAATGTCTCTTACCTTTTCATTAATAAAAACTATTTCGTTGCCATCTTATGCAAATACTGAGAAGATACCGTGACCTTTGATTGTATAAAAAAATATTAAAGAAGGAAAGTATGTTGCCATTTTATACAAGTAACCATTTTTATTGTTAAAATATGAAACCAATTGTTTTAATATCTTGGTGTTTTGGGAATGTAGTGATTGGATCAGACGTGATATATAGTGAAGAAGCAGTGACGGATTTGTTAGAGACTTTAATCGACCTCAGTGGAATTGAAACGACTATTATTCTGGCTGGGGAACTTAGGAATGGTAATAACTTTGTGTTTAAAATTTCAGTTTATAGATGTCAGATTTGAAGCTCTTTTCTCATTGTTTACAGATGCCGTCCTTGAATACTTCATGGAAGCAGCAATGGAGAATTTCATCATTGGTCGTGTTGATCAGGAAGGTTGGCATCCTGATTATCACAGTCCACGTGTTGCTATGTACGTGTTGGTTAAGAAGGTTACACCACAGTGATAATGCATGTGGGATTTACACCAAACTCTACTTTTCTTCTTTGTATGGTTTTAGAAGCTTCAAGAAGTAACAATTTTGCATTCGTTTATGATATCCTCTGTTTATGCTTGTTTATACTGTGAGTGGTTGACGGGTGTAGCAGTTGCAGATCATTATACAAGGGTATGCAATGTCATATACTCATATTAGGATAATAAGTTTTACATGTTATAGTTTTATACACTACCAAAATATTCTCAAGATGTGCATGTGCTAATCTAGTTTGGCCTAGTTCAGTTGACAATTTGAAATTCTTTGTATGTATTCTTTTATTTCTGTTTCATCAAAGACAAATTCGAGATGCTATTGAAGCCAAATAAACTCTATATCAAAATAATGTACATACAAGAAGAATTTATATGTTTAGGAAGAAACAAATTGCTGTGACATTATTAATGACCATTCCTGGCATGAATGCGCTAAAACTCTTGTTCATAAACCATTAAACCTGCATGACTGGCATATTTGGCCTAGTTTCATAATCAAATACTACTAACTACGATGACTCTTGTGGCTGTGATATTTGGTCATGATTGTATACTCATATAACACTGGTATAGCCTATTTGACAAAGCTTGCAGAAATGACCGAACCTCGTTAATCAGCAAATTTGTGTCGTTATATAAGCAAAAGGGTGCAGAAATAAACTTTAATGCAAGGTTTAGCCAAAATTCCAGAGGTTGATTATATATTGATTTCAGTCGACAAATTTTCCATGTTCTGTACCAGTCACAAATTTGTCCTTCAAAGTACATAAGATAAGCATCATGCTATTGTTTCCACATGACAAAATTCAAAGAATAATTATAGATACTTTATAAGGTCAAAAGACAAAAGTTGCTGCATTCAACATTCTGCAACAATGTATTAGGAAATATTAGCAAAAGAGAACAAGTAATCATCAGTCTTGAATTTGTGAAAAAAAGAAAAATCCAACACTATGTATAGCTACCGCCAACTTCCAAAATGCTAGACCTAATTTCTATGTGCAGGACAAGAGAAAAGGGTATTACAGTAATTATTTAAAAATTATCCTTGGCTTGCCGGATCACACCCAACGCCTCGGCACCACTCGCATCAGCTGGAATATTCAATGCTCTACGAATTTCTCGACTTGACGTACGAAGGAATGGATTACATAACTTCTCCTTCTTTAACGTGGTCGGAATCTAATGCATAAAACCAATGGTCAGAGATAATACTCAAAATTGACATGAAAATTTGATACAGAAAAAGAAAACTAAAATGCATATAAATGGTGGGTTGGACAACAGGCCAAACACCCAAAAAGGACTGAAAGAAGTCGTTTGTTAATTTTGTTAGTACAGTTCAAAACGTGCCGGGATAGAGTGTGGGTCACAAGCAGACTGACCGAACCGGCTCACTAGCGGTCTAATTCCGGTTGAAATCAGTCAGTCATTTTTCAGTGAACTGAATCCAAGTTCAAGGTTTTCTAATTTAGAAAATATAAAAGTATCGAAAGAATTTCTTGCAAACTTTTATAATATGAATTTCTCATAAAAGACAGATTTGGTTCCGGTTTTGGGAACCCCAAGAACCAGGGTTTTAAAAACTCCAGAACCAACAATTGAACTGAATATAGCCGGTCTAGTCTGGCCCGGTTTTATTACGTGGTTCTGTTTCTTCTTTTCGAGCAATACATTTTAGTTCTGTTGACTGAACGAATATTGGACAACTCTAGTTCTGTATATACTTGATAATTAGTGACGAAAAAAGTTTGACAATCTAGCAGTCCCTCGTTGTCATTTTCATATGATTAGGGATGGCAGAAACACATGGTGACATTATAACTCAAAACAAGGAAAATATACCGTAGGCAAGTGCTTTTTACGAAGATTGGCAATATTGGCTGCATATGACTGTAGTTCCTCATTCCCGGGTTCAATAGATAGTGCAAACTTGAATTACTCTGTCAATAGGACTTCCAGTATTAAGCATACAAGCTTGATTGCAGATGATTCAAAAGAAAAGAAAACATTACATACCAATGTATATTCATGACCACAATATATACTTGTGTCTTCTGGCAATAATAATAACTTCTCGAGGGACAAGTGCATCTGATATACAAAGGAGAACAACTATCAAGAGTTATATTACGCAAAGCATAAGTAAATATTACTGTTTACCAAAGAAACTATAACTACTAAGCAAAAAGCAAACTAGCGTTAACTAGTACCTAAGAGATAACTTGATCTTCCCTAGAATTAATAACCAAATAACGTATTTGAGCTTTTAAAGTAGCAATATCAAGAGTTATATTACGCAAAGCATAAGTAAATATTACTGTTTACCAAAGAAACTATTACTAAGCAAAAAGCAAACTAGCGTTAACTAGTACCTAAGAGATAACTTGATCTTCCCTAGAATTAATAACCAAATAACGTATTTGAGCTTTTAAAGTAGCAATATCATCTTCGTTATCCCTAGTGATGATACCATCATTGAATACAAACGACTAGAAAAATATGTTTTTCTTGTTTCAACTAACAAAATACCGACTGAAGAAACACATATCGGTTGCACATGTAGATAAACATATAGGTTTAGTGTAAGGATGAGGTAATCTATATCCCTTTTGATTCAACTAACATATTAATGTATAGAGTACATAGACTGCCAATAGTGGTGTCCACAGCAATATAGCTGAGTCATACGAACAAGTCATCTTAACTTGGCCACCAACAGATTCAATACTCCAATACTATGTTCCATTTAAGGCCCAGTATATCTTATCATGAATCAGCAGATAAGTTTAGCATTGGTTATGAGCAAATATAAGAAATTTTCAGGGAAACGGTAATAGAAGTAAAAAAGCTTCCCGCAGTGAAAACTGTAACCAATCAGTGAAAAACACGATATCAGTCTGATTACCTGTTCAGGTGTTCCTTCAAATAGTTTGCCACATGATAAGCTAAATAAAGTATCTCCAGTAAAAATAGCACCAGAGGCTGGAAAATAGAAGCTTATATGGCCTGCAAGCACAGAAACAAAGTATTAACAGTTGTCCTTATTCACTTTTCTCCGGAAGATCCTGCAGCCTCTTTCAATAATCTTAAGTTTATAAATTTAAAGATTTGTTGGTATATTTAGCAGCTCATACAAATTAGGTTTAAATTTCTAAATACAGACATGGATCACCAATCATCAACAAAAGTGATGTATAGTGATCCTCAAAATAACTTATCAATTCCATGTAAGGCTTTAAAATCCCCATGCCATGATAGCCATTTTCATAAAAAGTGCAAGTTGGCAGTTTTAAACTTTATAACAGTAATGAAGTTGCAACTTAACGTATTCTGTAATCAAGGACTTGTGGAATTCAAAGCCACTAAAACGATGTAAAATTTGGCCTCTTGAGCACAGAACAAGCAAAAGGCTGAGAAAAGGAACAACAAGAAAGAACAAATTTGAATGAGTCTTTGTCGAAGTTTATGTTGAAAAGAATGTTATCAAAGCACAGGGTGTTTAAATAGTGATCGAATCTTTCTCACATAACGACACATTTAATAAAATTAGTCCAGGAGAATCTATCGAATTGCAGAGTACAGTATACCTTTGGTATGGCCCGGGGTTGCAATGACATGCACCTCATGCCCAGCAAACATCCATGTATCACCATCATTTAAGCTGATATCAATGCCTGGAATTCTATCCTTGTCTATATCTGATCCAATTACCTGCAAGATTACAAACACGACATAAAACATAAAATAAGTATATAATTTAACAAACTCTCACATAGCAGGAAAATTAATATACTAAACTTGCCCAACATCTATCCCAATGTCGTAAAAAAATGGTCACCGGACTGCAACTTCTTACTTTAAAAATTGTGTACAGTGTATTTCACAACAAAATTACAAAAGTAACCCAATTTATGAATTAAGAAGCTACAATTAGTCTTCTTAGCAACACATAATAGGTAAGAGCAGTCATTTTAGTATTCTCCATGCAAACAAGGGGGACCCCTAAGGGCACGCTTACTAGGGAAATTAGTAAGCTTCACTATAGAAAGGATCGACAGCCTCTAGAAAGCTATACGGATGTCTAGTCTTTTCCTAAATGTTTTAGGGCTCTGTCTACTATTTTACCTTCCTATAGTACTCGTAATTTTATGTTGTGTACAAAAACAAGGAACTTTCTCATGAATAGAAGGTTGCATTAAGAAGCAAAAACAGAGAAATTATATGTAAATTAATCTCCAATCCTCCTATAAGTTTGTTGATTAGGAGAGTATGAGTGATCAAGAGAGGTAACAAACATTAAGAGCAATTAGAAACTCAGCAATTGTTTATACTCTAGTGTGGTTCTTAATCTGAAGGTTCTCAAATTTCTCTCTTTTCACTCTCATCTACAGTTACTCAGCTCAAACTAAGATTATAGCTAAGACCTCACGGATTGCAAATAAACTAGAAGGACGAAGCCAAAGCCATCGTGATTACTCGCTAGACTCCCCCTAGAGTTGATAAAGAGAATTGTGCTACATGAAAAAAAAAAAAAAAAAAACCTCCTGATCTTCACAGAAAGAACAAAGCGCCAGTAACAAAAGTTTCAGCTAGAGCAGATTCCATACTTACGTTGAACACTCTGTTCTCTAGTTTAATAAAAGGGGAGAAGGGAGTGAAAAGTAAAGAAACAAAAGAAGGTTGTGTTCTTGAAATTTGTTAAAGAAAGAAAGGGACAGAAAAAAGAGGATGATTCATGTGTTCTTACTTCATAATGTTTCATCCCAATATTGGGATGGTGAGGAAAGCAAGTAGATTAAAAGACAACTACCCCTTGAATAACCTGACATCTCTCATTCCATAGTCCACCACACCAACTATTCACCATCATCTCTACCTTAAATTATTATTTCTTTTTTCTACCCTTCTGGCCTTCTTTCGTCGCCATCATCTTCGAATAACACGTTATTTAAAATGCCCAAATAGTATCAACGTTTAACGGCCAAATTCAAAGAAATCATGAACGACTAATATTAAAATAGATCTTTTAACTGAAAAAGAAAAACACATTATCTTTAAAATTCAATGGTGGATTGCCTAGATTTACTAAAAACCATATCAGTTTCAATTCTATTATTGATTTTTTCTAGTTGCTGTATGAGTTTGCAAGTCATTTGTAAAAGCACAGGAATGTTATGAATTTATGATAGTACATTTAAAGGGCATATTGGTATATTTGTTTTTGTTTTTTCTTAGTTTACTTTACTCTCTTTCAAACTAGAGAACATCAAAATAATATAAAGTTTATTTCCTTTCATGTACACTTCTCTACTTTACTTCCTTTTACTTCACTTTTCCCTTTCAAGAAAACTAAAGAACACAGTGGAAGTCTCACATAACCAAGGAACAGCGACACAAACATCAGGGCATCATGAACCTATAAGAATGAAGATTCTCTCACGAATGACCCTCAAATATTCCATGAGAACTGCAAAAAGCACTCAGCCTTCTCAAAGAAAAAGGACACACAAGTCCCAAAAAAATAGAGAAGCATGCAAATCCCTTTATGACTCAAAAGCACAAACTTGTGATCTCGTCTCATTAAATCTAACCAATATTGATCCCAACATGGCAAAAGTTTGTTGCTGGTTAACTAATAATAAGGATGCAGGTAGCAATCATTGCCACCACTAAGAACCAGCAACCTTTTGATATAATTTCCGTAGGCGCCTAAACTAGCACTAACAGATGTTCTCTTAGTTATTTCATTGTCAACCATTAGCCCAATGTTATCCAACATCATCATTTAAACCCAAAAACAGAGAAAATCTCATACTAAAGCAATGAATCCAAGTACATGAAAACAGCATTTACAAGAAGATTCAGAACACCACAAAAGCAAAACCAGATGGAACTTTGTTTCAAGTCGGAAGAAGGTACACCTGACAACAATATGCTACAATAATAATCTAGCTTTTTTTCATTATCACCTTCCAACTCGTATCATCTTTCTCCGTTAACATTAACTGACGTTATCTAGTAATCTTACTAAGCAATGTCTCCTTCAACTTCAAATTTCGCTCAACGTCAAGCATGTGCAAGCACCATGGTCACTGCTAAACCGTCTTAATGAGGCAATACATTTGGAATATAGGCGAATGATTTGTTATTGTGTAATTAGAAATAACAAAGAATCTACTTGACCAAAAGACTAGTCGCTAGAACTCCAATTGCTACAAATCTTATATATTTTGAACTTTCGGAAACTGAACCACCTAAGAAAGTAAACATTTCCATCTATTTCTTAGCTATGACCTACAAGGCTCAAGTGTACACTAAGAATTTACGGTAATTAAGTATTATACTATTATGAAGCAAAAAGTTTTAACAACCAAACAGAAAAAAAGAAAAACAAAATTGCACCAAAATCAAATATATGGCTCACCTTTGCCCCATACCTCGCTTTCAAATCCACATTTCCACCAGTGTGATCAAAATGATGATGGGTATTTAAAATGTAGTTCAGATTTCGATTGTTCCTGCTCAACACATCTACTATTGGTAGAGATTCAGATGGATCCACCACTCCAACAGTACCAGTATCTAAATCATGCAAAAGATATGCATAATTATCCTTCAGGCACGGCACCTAAATTAAGCACGAAGAAAAAAAAAACTTCAATACAGTCGTATAATTGTTAAAGTCGGCAAACAAGCAAACAATAATAAAACAAAAACTCACCAACTCAATCTGTAACGATGAAGATATCTTAGAAATGCTACACAGATGAGAAACACCAAGCTGTCGACTGACTCCTCTTATTGTTTTAAACGGAAATGAAAACATCTGCATAAACCCATACATAAGGTGTTTCCGAAGGCAGAGTTGCCTTATACCCGGCCATACGCAAACCATCTTTCTCGCCTGACACATATATAAAAAGATCAAAAAAACTCTAAGTCAATCCATCACAAATCTCAATATAAAACAATCATTGACAACACACCATGTGTATTAGGATTTAGGAATATATTCCCTCTATTATATGACTGGAGTCAATTTAACAATTTTCTGGTATCCCATGTTTTATAATATTCTTATAAAACATCTTCGTCAGTAACCCATATTGTTGACCTAACTAAATCTAAAGGCTAAATAAAAGTAAGTTACCTGCTTTTCCCCAACATTCTCTTCGATGTTCATATTTCCTAATTCGGATAACTCGTCTTTCCACTTTTTTCACCACGATTTCTTTTCCGCTAATCCTTTATCCCTCAGAGATTTCACATTAAATTGACTTCTTAACATCAGATTAGCCACTGGCTGAAAAAATATAAACAAACGCCCTAAACCTAATCCCTAAACCCTAACCATGAAACAATTCGATTTTAGCATATGCTTTTCTATAACTAGCAAAAATGCTAAAAGAAAGTTACCTGCTTTTCCCAATATTATCCTCAAAAGCCATATTTTCTAATTTCGTAAACTCGTCTTTCCAGTTTTAAAAAAATTCTCTCTGATCTTTCCACTTTATTTTCGACGTAATTTCTTTTCAGTTCAACTTTTACAGCGATCTAATCAAATTCGGCACTTGCCTAAAACAATCAAAAACGCCCTAATCCCTAAACCTCAACTATAAAACAATTCACTTTAACATATACCAGTACACCCTACTTATTAAAACAGCAAATATCACCGACATTTTCTAGTCAGAGAATTTCACATTGATTTTGACTTCCTAATATCAGATAAGATTAGCCACTCGCTGAAAAAAATAAACAAACGCATAAACCTAATCCCTAAACCCTAACTATAAAACAATTCATTTTAGCATATGCTTTTCTATAACTAGCAAAAAAATTCCAAAAAGAAAGTTACCTGCTTTTCCCCAATATTCTCCTCAAAAGTCATATTTCCTAATTCCGTTAACCCGTCGCCTTTCCAGTTTTAAAAAAATCTTCCGATCTTTCCACTCTCTTTTCGACGTAATTTCTTTTGAGTCCAACTTTTACACTGATCTAATAAAATTCGCCACTCGCTAATCCCTAAACCTTAAAACAACAAATTTATCACCGACATTTTCGTATCGTGTATCACACACGCAACACATTTCTATTAAATCCCCAAATTCACTCATGACTCCTCATCGTAATAATAAATACTAAATAACCCTGATTTCAAAAAGTAAAAAATATATTCCACATTAATATATCAATCAATTTAATTAAAGACAGACAATTAACATTAACATGGTATCTAATATTATAACATCTATGATGATTAATTAAATTAAATGAGATATTAGTAAATATTAAAAAGTAAAAAAAGTAAAAGAAAAAGGGAAACCTGATTAGAAGGGAGTGCAGTGGTGGTCATAATAGCGGATGGTACGAGTGATTTACAAAATAATGTTTGCATTTTAATTTAATTTGCTTTTTATGTAAGGAAGTAAGGAAAGAGAATGAGTGAGTGAATTGAAATGATGAACGAAAAACGGGTATGGGTTGGGTTGGTTGCATTGCATTACTACTTGGTAGAGTGTCATGTCATGTCATGTCCACCATGTATTTCATTATCCACGCGTTTTCTTTTTACTTTTTTTACTACTTTTTTAATGCTATGTTTTTAATATTTTTATTTAGTAGACGAGCATACATGTATAAAAGCATTTATAAGCGCATCTACTACGGTGAACTTTTTAAAAGGTTTATAAAATTGTCACCTCTTACATTGTTATTAGAGTAAATTACATAAATGGTCAATATGGTTTGTCCATTTTTTCACATTTAGTCGCTGAACTTTTTTTTGACATACACGTGGTATTTGAAGTTTCAAATCGTTCTGATTCATCATTAAGGTTTAATTTCGTTACATAAACGGTCATCGTGGTTTGAAACTTCAGTGACCATTTATGTAACAAAACTGATCGAATCAGAACGATTTAAACTTCAACGACCATGTATGTCAAAAAAAAGCTCAATGATTAAACGTGAAAAACGAACAAACTATAGTGACCATTTATGTAATTTACTCATATTAATTTAAAACTTTTCATATTATGAACCTATTCTCACTATGATTAAAGCTTTAAGATTTTAATTGTTCCAACATAAATTAATGCTATTAAAATCAAAAATGATAATAAACACTTTGACCTCTTCAAAATCCCAGACCTTTTCACGCCACCTAGACATGAAATGGTTCTTCACTATAGTACACAAAATCTTAGACCTCTTCATAAGTTTTGCATATATTCGAACACCATAGTGGATCTTCTAATGCATCAAGTTTTTAAAATTTATGTTTTTAATATATTAATTATTGCACTTATTTTTGAGAAAATTTGGAGAGTAGCCTGGGTGCCCAGCGACACTGCCTTTTCTTGACCAGAAAGTTTTTTTCGCGTAGGGCGACTTTGGAATTAGACGACTCCGCTAGATTTGTGATATATGTCTCATGTAGTACTATTTTGTCTTTATTATGTCTTAATATGAATGACATATATACCCTTTTCTTCATCTCAACACGAGAGAAAAGTTCATTGTAGATCAGCATTCTCTAATGATCCAGTGAACCAATTTTGGCCATCCAATTTTTCAAAAAAAAAAAACAAATTTTCATCATTTTTTTAAAAATTAAATATCTCGCAAACCGTTAATCCTTACGCAAAATGAATCATACAATCGCGACGAGAAATAAATCTTGTTTCTATAAACGAGCACTTCGATATGCTTTTGACGAACATTTTTTTTTTATCTTTTTTCAGTTACATCTGGAAAAATCACATGTGATTTATTGTAACATCTCGGGTTTATTTTCTTTGAATTTTTCTGATAATTTTAAGCGTTTAACAACAGTTATAAGTTATAAACCCACTGAAATCGTTTTAGGCTACAGGTTAAGTTTGGATTTATGTTTCATAACTAGCAACTAATGTGGATGAGGAAACATATGTATGGAGACAATGTTTTAACACGGTAAAGGCCATTGACTAAAATGCAAAAAAAAAAACTGCTCTTGTGTCATGGACTTTGATCACTTAATTGCTTAATGCTAGTGTCGATCGTGACAGGACGACTGGGTAATATCTACCACGCCGCCTTTCTCTCTCCAAATGACCGACACGACCCGGATGCCCCAAAACGACCAAGTTTGTTTTTTTTGTTTTTTTTTTAATTCAAACATTTTAACATTAAATTTAAATTTCATTCAAATTAAAAAAAAAACATTACATTACAAAATTAAAAAAAAAAAACATTACACTACGAATTTAAAAAAAATTTGGCGGCCGGTCAATTTTGGGTCGATTGGGGTGTTGTAGAAGATTAGGCCGGTCAGTTTTTCTTTTTTCATCTCGAGCTCTTTTTCCCTCAACCGTAACCAAGTATCTTCTAAACCCTCCTTATTCTTACCCGAAAAATATAGATACAATCTAGTTGAACATAAGTTACATGCAACGTTGGTCAATAAAAGGTGATTTTACCAATCAAAATAAATACATCATGTTAATTTATTGTTAAAATATTAATAAAGAAGTAAAAGTAACCAATGAATGAAGAGAAGAATTGGATTTGGAAGCCTAAACATCGAGTGAGTATCGATATTGCAAATCTTCTCTAGTCAACCGATGTGCCAACCCACCTTCCCAATCGATGTACTCGATATTAACATCGGTTGAGGACTAAACTTTTGCACGCCTAACCGATCTTAAACACTCGAATGCGACCAGCCTAAGTCTTTATGTGATATTATAGTGGTTTTTAAAATCTAATGTATGGTCTTATAATCCTTGTATTATTAGTTTAAGATCACCAGCTAACCAAAAGTTGAATTTGGCGTTATTTCAACATAATGTGTTGTAAACATTGAATAAGGATCAATATTTTATAGTAACTAAAAAGGGTTGTTATACTCTTTAAAAGGTGGTTTTAGCAGATTATGGGATCTTACTAATTGTATAGAAAAAGACTAAGGGTGTGTTTGTTTCATTAAGATGTTTTAGGTCTGAATCTGATTACCACATCTTACTGGTAAGATGTGGCTATAAAATCTAACTCTGAATGAAATAATGTTGTTTGTTTTTGTATAATTGTCTTAATGGTTTTAATTATCTTTTTTTAAATATATATAAACATGGCAATGCGATGAATAAGTAGCTTGTGTAAACATGAAAAAAAAATTATCATAAATTTAACACAATAATAGACCGTTAAATAAATTATTTTTGGTTTGATTTGGTTTTGATTTTTAGTTTATTCGGGTATTACCTAAACAATGAATACCCCTAATGTCAAATGACAAAACAACACTACCAAATACAGTGAATATTTTAGGCCCAAAACTGTCTTAAAATTTTCACTACTTGGCCCAAGATTAGTTACAAAAATAACCCAATAATAACCCTAAAAACAACCATAATATAAAGGCATCCTAATATGGGATAACCTAAATCCACGCCTCACTTTTCACATATGCAGTCAAGTCAACACTCATTTTTTTCTCCTAAGTCCTAACCCTCCAAAACCATAATATCCTTTGGTTATTCTGTCAAAACCTAGAAAACTTATGGTTTTCTCTCATTTGATCTCGTATCACACAAGTACCACGGCTAAGATCTTGATAGCAAGGTCTCGGGTAAAGTTTAGTTGTTGTTTTATGTTCAAGATAGATGATTGGTTTTGTGGGTTTAATGGGTTTGGGGGGTTTGAAGAGTGTGCGAGGTGGATGAAAATGGTTAAGAGCCAGTAAGATCTAAAACCCAACTCTTACTCGGTAAGACATATACATCTGCCCGCGTCTGATTGACAATGAAAAAAACAAACAACCCTCATGTCTGACTGCGTCTGACCGGGTAAGAGTCAGAGGCAGTCAGAAGTGGTTCAGACCTTTTTGTAAAAAACAAACACAGCCTAAATTTCTTTCAAGTATCTTTGAATGATGAACTCCGATGTGTTAGAAAACTTGACCAAGTTGTTAGTGTTGTATAAGCTGATAGTAGAATATGGTATTTTTGTCAGGAGACATTATTCACAGGTCGTGAAAGCTTGATTCGGGATAACGATGAGTATAATGTTTTCGAAACCGAATGCATGCCAAAATATTATTTTTAGAGTCTTACATATAGTATGATTGTGTATGTACATGTTTGCTCTAAATTATGAATTGTTGGAAGATTATATGTATGCACGTTTGGTGATTGTTATAAATTGTTGAATAATTGTACGACATGAATTATGTGATATAGAGTTGGTTGATAGCTTTAACACCCTCATTTTCACATATCGCAGTGGAACTAGATCTGGGGTATTACTTTATGGATCACAGTCACAATAATAGAAAAGACTCGAAAATAGACGTTTTTAGAAATTAAGTTATCATTCATTTATTTATCATAGTTTTACAGTAAAAGATATACTTTTACCTAAAGTGAGGTCTCAAAATCTATGTGAAAACATAGAGTTTGAATGATAACGGTTTTGAAAATCCCCCAAGTCCAGTGCCACATCGTGCCATGAATCCGTAATCAGCTCAATTACCTAGGATAACATGCTTAAAGGTCAACTCTAGGGTTGAGTGAGGTCATAGGTTTAGGTAGTGAATACAAGCTCCACTGAGGACAGTGGAAAAGTAGTAGTAAAAGATAGTATTATTGCACTAAGCTCATGACACCCCACGTTAACAGTCCGAGTCAATGATGGCACTGCAGACCAATCATGACCGGAGATAAGGTTAACATGCCAAGGTTAACCTTTTAGTTCTCAAGTATAGTGCTAATTGGTATCCGGCTATGGGAAACCAACGAGAGTTGTCAAACTCTAAATAGATCTACTCACTACACTCGCGTTCACTCGCAAGTGATTATGGTTCATGAAATTTGTTATGTAATGGTGGCATAGAAGGTACTCGTGCAATAACCAAAGAAAAGACTTGTATTCGGTTTAAAGCATGTATCCTCCTCACGGGTTTAGAAAGCATTTAAAAAGTGAGGCTATGAACTCACCTGAGATTAGGGAAATCTGATTGATGTCAAAAGTGACTTAGATTTAGGGAAATCTGATTGACGTCAAAAGTGACTCAGATTATAGACAGCTTACTCATGTATCCTGAGGTAGTGTATGTATAGGTATGTCAAGCCCTAATTGGTTTATCTATGTTTCTTAAGTATGTGTTTCTTAGGTTTTCTAGATTTAGATATAACGTAACACCGTTCGGGTCATCATAATCCAGAGGTATGAAACCTCTCACATGAAGCTCCCTAGTATTATGTTACGTTGTTAAGTATTAGATTTAGATGTAATGTAACACCGTTCGGGCCATCATAATCCAGAGGTCATGTAGTAAACGTTTGAGGAGCCAGGCACTTTAAGTCGTAAACCCAGCAAACTCGTCAAAACGAATACTCAAATGAACCTCTCACATGAAGCTCCCTAGTATTGTGTTACGTTATTAAGTAAAAAGATAGTATTTTTGATTTATGAGAAAATATCTTATTTAAGTTTGTGAATTGACCCAATATATCCTTAGGTTATATACCTTTTCATATCTAGTCCTATATATATATTAAACTTATACTCCCTCCGTCCCATTTTTATTGTCCTATTTGACTTTTACCGGTCTTTTTTGTTCAACTTTGACCATTAATATATTTATTTGTGTTATATAATATTTGATGAATATTATACCAATGAAAATACATTTTAAAACCCAATACATTCATATATTTTTCATCAAGCATTATATAACACAAATAAAAATAATTATGGTCAAAGTTGAAGAAGAATGACTAAAAAAGTCAATAGTGGACAATAAAAATGAGACGGAGGGAGTATATAGTAAACCTTTAACTTATAAATCCTTTCAAAATAGGTTATTTTACTTATGTACTTTAGAAAATGATAGATTTTACCCTTATACTTATTAGTTTTCGAAAGTTACAATTTATACCCTAGATTTCTAAACCTTTACAAAGTTAGTCTTTTATATATATATATATATATATATAGACTCGGTTCCATTGAGAAGGTTTTATTTTGAGAAGATTGAGAAATCTTCGTTGAGCAAATTGATTCATGTTTTTGATTTGATTCACAAGTAAACATCATTTTATGGTGAATCGAATCTATAGATCACAAATTTGATTCACAAATCATTGTTAAAATCGAGTTATGATGATGATTCATTAAATTTGTACAGATGATTCAAGATTATACATATATCGCAAAATCGAGATTTTAACATTGATTCAAAAAATTTATACATTTCGAATTTTAATCACATTAAAATGAGTTTTACGTTTGAAAACATGAATCAAAGTTAAAATCTATCGTTTTGAAAACCTTCTCAATCTTCTCAAAATAAAAACCTTCTCAATCGATCCGATTCTATATATATATATATATATATATATATATATATATATATATATATATATATATATATATACACACACACACTTAACTTTTAAGTTTTAAAACTTTACAAAATAGATCATTATAGTTATATTCTTGGAAAAATGACATTTTCAGTCCTTCTAGTTATTATTTTCAGAAAGTTACGATATATACCTCTATGCATGGAAAGCGTTATGAAACTAGTCCTAAAACCATGCAAACCATATTTTATGACACGAAAGTGTTTTATAGCTTATTTCTTATTAGTACAAACTTATATAAGTAACCTAATTTAGCTTAAAGCTTATGAAAAGATCTTATAACTTAGAAACATGAATTTGACTAGTTTTAGGGTTTTAAAAGGAAAACGAGCAAGTTCTAGTGATGAAGGCTTAGGAAAGGATTCTAATGTGATCTAATACATCTAATAACTATCCTAGTGCATAAGCAAAGCTTATAGAACTAGTTTAGAACTTACGTGACCAAGAAATGAAGCTAGCGAGGGTTTAGGGTTTTCTCGACAAGGTTTCACTTTGTAAAGGCTTCTAGTCTTAGCTATCTCGACTCCTAGGATTTCTAGGGTTCTTATACTACTCTAGTACTAGAGTATAGGAGGTGATGAAGTAGGATGAGATGGCTTGGAATAATGAGCGTGTCGAGGGTATTTATAGGGTACATTTGGATTGTAAGCTAAGTTTGGGGTGGTATGGTGTCACGAGGGGGAGAGGTGACTCATGGTAGCTATAAGGTGACTAAGAGAAGCTATGGTGGTAGCTATGGGGCTTGTGGTGGTGGTTTGGCCACAAGGGTGCCACAGTTCAAAGGTGGTGACAATGTGGTGATGGTTGTGGTTGGGTGGTTGTTTGGTGGTGACAAGGAGGAGGGTAATCATCTAGGGTTCTAGCTTGAGGTACTTGAGGTGCTTAGGGTGCTTAATGTTTAGGTTAGAACTAGTTTAGGCTTAGTTTAGGGCTTAATATATCTTAAGGAGTGATTAGGGTTTAGGGCCTAGATTAGGGTTCCTAGGGTGATTATGGACTAGGGTTAAGACTTAGGTATCTTATACTTAGTGGTGATAACTTGTGCTAAAGAAACGAGAAGGTTTAGACCTAGTTTAGGGGCCTAGATGGCCTAATTAGGGTTTTGTGCTTAAGGGACTTGTACCTACGCTCTAAAGGTTGTACTAGGGTTTAGGGGAGGCTGAGATACTCCAAGGTTACTAAGGTAACTTATACATAAGCCGTGAACACAATTAAACTAGTTTTGTTTTGAAATTAGGGTTTTAGAGATAACCGTAACCGGATAGGTATCCTTTTTGTGTTATGATAGATATAGTATACTAGATTGATATATTACTTAATAAAATGATGTTTAGAACTTAGACTTGACATACTAGGGGTTTACAGGGTGTAAACATAAGGATATTTGACATGGGTAGATACGTGAGCATGTCTAGGGGTTATGCAAGTAGTTGGAATGAAATAAAGCAAAAATTTACCTGTGAAAATACCTTATATAGATATTGTAGTGGAAGTAACATTTGATGAAAATTAAGGGTTGTTATAATAGCTTATTATGATCTCATAGAACTAATAGGTTGCGTTATGATAAGACGAACTATGTAAGTTACTTCAAAGATACTAAAGATAAAGATAACGATAAAGAAAACTAATAAAGATAAACGACAAAGATAAAGATTATTGGTGAAAAGATCATGACCAAGCTTGGTGTGAGGTGGCTCATGACTATTCAAGACGGTCTTGTGCAACATGGTGTATAGTTCGTTACACACTAGAGAGTGGTTTGTGGCATACGGGGGTTCACAAATTAGCTCGTAGTCATAGGTGGGGTGGAGCCTAAGACAAGATATGAGCATCTGCTTCATCTTTGACATAACGATAATGTGTGATTGCATTTATGTTTCACACTTAGTCGACTTTAGTAAGTGTTCCCCCATTGATTCTTCATGCCATGGGTTGACCCCTCGTCGTGTACAGACAATTAATGGATACCCTGCGTCGTAAAGATTATTGGTGATAAAGATTAAAGATATACGAACAATTAATAATACACTAATAGATGGCCTTAAGGGAGTATCATATATTTGCTTTTTACTTCATCTGTGTATGATTATAAATTGTAAATATGATATTGTTGCTCTAAATGATTTTCAGTCGTTTTGTTGTTATAAAATCTTTGTGCTCCCCAGGCTTTATCGCCTGGCACTTGTTTTCGTTTGGGCATGTATTTCGCGTAGGTTAATAAAGAAGGATGCCTTAGCTACGTGAGTGATGACTTGGGTAGATTGCCATTGATAACATCAAATAGTCCTGAATATTAAGTGTCAATTTCCCCCGTTAATGCTCGTTATTTATATCATTTATATGGATTTACGCTTGTTTTCCATTGTTTTACACTTTTAGGTAAATTACGAGCATTGGAGCTAAAGAGACACGGAAATGGAAACGTTACTAAATATTTATCACAGTATGCTTATTTTGAAGAAGTTACGGCGTAACTCATCTCTCACATTACGTAACTATTGCGTGACCACAAGTCCAACTTATCAAGAGGTTACGGTGTAACTCCTCCCAAAGGTTACGACGTAACTCCATTAGGTCAAAAGAGGTTCCACGCCGTGATACTTACGCCGCCACTTCGCATCACTTATGACGAACCGAGTTTATTGAAGACTACGGTAACTACTTATAAGGTTACGCCGTAACTAGCAAATCTAGTGCATTTACGGAGAAATAGAAGGTTACGGCAGAACTCATCTATTGGTTAAGCCGTAACCCGGACACGCCTATAAATACCCCACGAATTCCAAGATTTCAAAGCATCCCATTCCACACACAACACTCGAGAACGTGGGAAAAATCTCAAGGAGGTCTAGGAAGCATACGGAGTCGCTTTCCAAGGGAGAAGTCACACCATTACGATAAGCTTTAGTGTTTATTATTTCTTTTACTTTCAATTCATGTATTTCGCACCTTTGAATATTGAATTGATGTGCATGATTAATATGAGCTGCTAAGCACCCTTTGGTGCTAGCCTAGTTATGATTCCTTAATTGTTTTGTTTGTTTACCTTTACTTCGCACAATTATTTCTAAGTGTATGCATGCATAGTTCTTTGGTAGTCACCCTGGTTTGGTAGTTTTGAATGGCGATAGAGGCCAATTGCCTAGAGATATGACCAACTGACCCTAGGTGATCGGACCGAGACGGGAAGGGTAAGATATGACCAACCGACGACCCTTTCTACTTGTGCGATTTGACCAACCGATCACCTATCGTTTGGATGAACTTAAGAATCGGGGTGTAGTGTCTAAGTTCCTAACGGCCGGGCACTCACTATTTAGAATCTAGCATGTAGCGGTACTTAATGACTTGGCTTAGGGACCGGGAACAACGATTTATGACGCTGATTTCTCCGTGGTGGCATCTTCTTGATAGGTTAGGCGAATTGACCAAACGCTATCCTCTCGAATTTGACCCCACCTGAAGTAATTGGAAGTAGGTAGACGTAGATATAACTAGCTAGGAGGATTAACTAGGTTAGCACCACTATTCCTTTATTGATTTCCCTTCTACCATTTATTCGCTTTTATATTCTGCATTAGTAGTTTAATTAATTAAAACCCTATCAAACCATTAATATTCTGTGACAATTAGACTTAGTAATTATCCGACACACATAGCTCTTGGGACGACCTCGGCTTTACCATTTACTACACTACACACGACCGGTACAATGCTGTTATTGCATTAGGGTAGACCATAGGTATAGCGAGACACTATAAATATTAAGACCAGTCAAGAAAACACGATCAAGTTTTGGCGCCACGCTGGTGAGCTATATTAGGATTAATATTAAGTCTTTCATTTCATTTTAAACTTTTCTCACGATCATATTTCAAGTTTTCGGGTACCATGGAAGCCATTAACATCGATAACCTCACTCTTGAGGAATATTTGGCATTGACAAGAGAAGAACAAGGGCCGAGGATTGTAAGGCCACCATTGTAGAAGATGCTCAATTCAAAATCAAACCTCAATTCATGAGGAATCGTGCAAACCCCTTCTCCGAAGCATCGCCGATGATGCCCATGAACATGTAGACAATGTCGAATACATTGTCGACCTATTCAAAATCCCCGAGTCTCACACGATGCTATAATGCTACGAGTATTCCTATTTCTCTTCGGAGGCGCAAAAGATGGGTCGATCGATTACCGCAGGACTGTCAACACTGGCCTATCTTAAAAAATATTTCATTCGAGATATTGTCCTCCATCAAAGACGGCCAAGCAAATGGAAGAAATTCATAACTTCAAGCAAGAGGGTGATGAAACATTATACCAAGCTTGGGAAAGATACAACAATTGTTATACAAGTGCCCTACTCACGATCTTAACAAACCAACAAAAGTGAACGTCTTTTACAAGGGACTGAACATCTCTTCAAGACAAATGATTGATTCTCAAGGGCCAATTCCTAGTATGACACCTACCATGGCTTTGGAAACTATTCAAAAAATGGCAGATCACTCTCACAAATGGTACAATGGAGGAAGCAACCGTAGTAAAAATAATGATATTGAGGGCCTTGAAGCAATAAACAACAAATTAGGAAGCCTTGGAAGAGAAATGAAGAAGCTCAAGGAAAATGTGCATTCCATTCAAGTGGGATGGGGCTCGTCCTTCTAAAGAATGTTCCTCCAATGAAGAAGTTAAAAGGATCGGTGAAGTGAACTATGGAAAAGAATTCCCTTTCAAAAGCTACAATAATTACGGACCTAGGTACCGTGAAAAATCCCTTGGGTTCTACACAAAAATCAACACAATCCTCCTAAACCTAGCCTTGAAGAAATAATGCACCGACACATTGAAGAATCGACAAAAAAGGAAGATAGGCTCAAGGAATGGATGATCAAAGTAAAGGAGGACACCAATATGAACCTACGTAACCAAGATGCTGCAATTAAGAACCTCGAAACACAAATTGGGCAATTAGCTAAGAACCTCGCAACAAGTAATGCTAAAGCCACTTCCTGCAAAGCCATATTTGCGCAGGATAAAGCAAAAAAAGGAGCAATGCACATCCTCTATCACTAATGATCTCTCCCGGATTAACTACCCAAGAGAGGATGATAAAGTCGAAGACGACGAGTTCCTACCAAGCCAACTTCACGAGAAGTCAGCAGTATCAGGAAAGTTTTTTCTCCTTGCACTATTGGTAACATTAAGATTCCCGCGTTAGGCGATTTAGGGTGGGTTAACCTTATCTCAACTACTTTATTCGAAAAAATCAAACTTACCAATTTAAAAGAAACAACTATTATGATTGAAATGGCGGACTCTCTAAGGTCAGACTGAGGGGGATTGTGAACAATGTGCTTTTGAAAATTGGAAAATTTTTCTTCCCACCGATTTTGTAGTTATTGACATGGGAAAGCGGGAGGCTTACAACTTGATTGTTGGAAGACCTTTTCCGCCACTTGTAGAGCTCAAATTATGGTTTTTGAAAAACAAATTTCCTTGGGGACCGAAAAGGAACGAATAACTTTTAGTATGAATGAGCATTTAAAACCAAAAACTGAAATTTCTAATAATGTTCAATCACTAAACCCCACTCTACACTCTAAGCCTATTACTGATAATCGTAAAGAAAGTGTTGATCATTGTAAGCATAAACAAGATGAAATTGTTGAGGAAACTCTGAGTCCTAACAAACATTTTTGCAACTCGATATCAACCAAAGAATGCGAATCGGCATGGCCACCATTTACTCGTCCTAAAAAATGTGAAAGAAAAGCTAATGAATGGATTTACCCTCATAAGGGAGAGAAACATGATGTTGAATTAGCATTGGAAGATTGGTACAAATTAAAGCTTGAAGCTCGAAATTGATTAAGGGCCGATCAAGCGGTATGGGTGCAACCATATCTCGACATCATAGGCGGAACAAGATCAAACATCGACGTCATCGATATTATTAAAGATGATGACCATGGAGAATTATGTGATAAATGGCTTTCACATAAGTTGGGAACATTTGGGCTCAATAATTCTACAAGAAAAAAGGGCTTGATAATTGGATGAATGATCACCAACGAATGATGGAAGTAGGGCAAGTTCAAAGACCCCAATAGAGCCAATGCTCGAGTCTAACTTAAAGACTCATTAATAAAGAAAAGTGCTTTTCGGAGACAACTCGAATTATCCCTTTCTTTGTTTTTATTTCCTTTCATTGGGGTTTGTGTTTTCTAACCATTTTGCAGGAAAATTCTAAGAATGCATTTTTCGCTCAAGGTGTCATCACTTTTAGGAAAAAGTTTGGGTATTTCAAAATAAACTTTGAGACTTGCGACTTTATCCTTCCAATGTAATAGTGACACGTGTCGACACTTTTTGATTCCAATCATTTTCGTACCTATGAATTTTAGTCGACTAATATCCGCGACTTTTTAAGATTCGCGTTTTTTTTTTGATATTTTCGAGAAAAAGTCAAACTTTAAAAAGTAATATTTTATTCCTTTTGCTCCTTCCCAATGTCGAGCGACTTAAGCGAATTAATTTTAGCGGTTTTGGCCAAATAGTAGTTTTGTACTTTTTCCCAATTTTACACCACGGTAAAAATACTTTTACTTATCACATATCTTTCCTAACCAATGAATTAGAATAACACATACATTACACCCCATTACAAAATTACTCCTACAAGTCAAGAACCATCGTCTTCTCGAAATCCGCAAAAAAAATGTTTCGTATTCGGGTATGTTTTTATGTTGATATATATAAATTGTTCGTATATTTGTTTTCCCTTATTTATTTGAAATTAATCATGTTTAATAGTAGTTTTGCAACAACAATTTTGTTTATTTAAGTTAGCAAAGGTTACAAAATTGTGTTTGGGTTTGTAATTTATCCGGTGTCGAGATGTGATTCTTTGTTGTTCTACCTTTTGAAAGTATACTTGGCATTTGTTACAAAATTGTAGTGTGAGGCTTGGATGATTGAATGCGGTTTGTTACTCCCTTATATGTTATTAAGTAGAGTATTTTTATTTTATTTATTTATTTATTTATTTATTTTATTTTTTCATTTGTAGGAATATGGTGAAAATCATCATCGAGTAAACCAAACTACTTTTCTTTAATAAAATCCAAGTTGGATAAAAATCGAAGGAAGTTGTTTAGGAAACTTGTTTGTAAATGGTTGGACCTTTCTTATTTTGACCACGAAGCACATATGATAGATTATGTTTTACAAAACAATGTTATCCGAATGAAAACCATTATGATATGCCGATTGTATATTATATTGATGACCGTCCCTTCATTTCGATCGTCGAGTTTTCGCTTATCCTTGGTTTTAATTTTGGAAAAGTAAGTTTTGAAAAATATGGATCTGGACACCTCAATTTTATGTCAAGGGTTTTCCCAAAACATTCGGGTTCAAAATTACAAACTTAGATATTCTTGGCCTAATTGAGGATGAAGAGGCATTTGGTATCATATCGACGAAGATGCGATCGTCTTTGTCTATTGTTAGCTTTGGAGGTTATCTTCATGGGCGATTATTGGTTCGGGAAGTTGATGTTTCTCTCATGCGATTAGTTGAAAACCTAGATGATTGGGATGCCTTTCCATGGGAGAGCATATTTGGAGGCATTTGTATGATGAAATTTTGGATGTTGCGAGATAAACACAAGTGGGATTTCCTTCAAGGTATTAACAAAGACCACAAGTTTGTTCCAACCTATACCTTTGTCGAGGATTCGTTTGGGCTTTCAAGGTTAATATTTTATATATCAATATAAAGCTGGATTCATTTGTGTATCAATATTTTATGCTATTATTTTTATTGAAATTCCAAAATCCGTATAGATTTGGATCTGGAGTCTTTTGAAAGAAGCATTCTATGGTGGAATAAAGTTCACGATATTATGCCAAGAGGAGTAGCGTGGTCAAAGAATACACCCTTCAAAAGATCGATTATAAGTTTCTTTTGGAAAGGTAAAAGTAATATATAAAATTTTCTTATTAATGCAATCTTTTTTCTACATTAATGCAATCTTTTATTGAACATTATTATTTGTTTTTAAGGATTGAATCTGTTAAAGAACCGACACCGACAATAGGCGAGAGGAGATCGATTGGTATATAAAGTTTACGGCATTTTCCATGATTACATACCTAGAACTCCACGGTGAAAACAACACATCTCTACGACGAGTGGTTGAAGAAGATGGCGCGACGCATAAGCGTGGCAAGGCGAAGGAAACATTTACCTATTATACGCGGGGTGAGAAGCGATATAATAGAGATCGGCCATAACACAGGATCGTGTTATTACAGAGTTAAATAAGCGTTTGTTCAAACTTGAGACAATTATTCGAGTTATTTAAGCATTTGTTCAAACTCATATACCCATCAATAATCACACGAATCATCGATAATAATATCGTCCCTTTTTCGGTTCTTGCTCGAGAAAGAAATGGGGTAATATATCCTTCTTCTTTTTTTATCGTATATATACTTTGACATTATCGAAGGCGCTAGCGATGGATTGAAAACCACTAGCGGTGCTTTCATATACTCTAGCAGATGGATACACGAAATTTACAAAACGCCCTTCAAGTATTATCGGAAGGCGCTAGCGATGGATTGAAAACCTCTAGCGGTGGTTTCATATACTCTAGCGATGGATACGAAATTTACAAAAGCGCCCTTCAAGTATTATCGAAAGCGCTAGCGATGGATTGAAAACCACTAGCGGTGGTTTCATATACTCTAGCGATGGATACGAAATTTACAAAAGCGCCCTTCAAGTATTATCGAAGGCGCTAGCGATGGATTGAAAACCACTAGCGGTGGTTTCATATACTCTAGCGATGGATACACGAAATTTACAAAACGACCCTTCAAGTATTATCGGGAACACGCTAGCGATGGATTGAAAACCTCTAGCGGTGGTTTCATATACTCTAGCGATGGATACACTAAATTTACAAAAACGACCCTTCAATTATCCATTATCTTTCGTATATATCCTTTTTATAAATACTTATTTTCATTCTTAGGAGAAATTGGAGTTAAGTAATGATCTCGGCATCTTAGTGCAGTTTTGTGATGAGCTTAATCATGATTTTCTTGACTTGTTTGAGTCAAGTCGGTCAAGCATTGATACTAGTTCATCGGTAGCGGCTAGATGAATTTTCGATGGCGATCTTGCAAAGGTAATGTACAAAATCGGTAAACAAGTGTAAAACTCTTTCCGTAGCATAACATATCATAATGATAGGTTATTTATAAAATGACGAATTTATTATCCAAGAAGAATTAATGTTGCGACATGAAGAATTAGAAAGTGCCGGGTTAAAAAGCGTGATTGATGCAACAAGAGAAGAGGTTGAGGATGGAAGAGGACAAGTTGATAATGAGGAAGAGGAAAAGAGGTTGCGGTATGAAAATGAGCGAAAGAAAGGGAGAAGCAATCATGAACTCGGATCATATGAAAGCCGGTGAAGCGCGTTTTGCGGTTTCAAGAGGAGTGAACAACGTTCGGGTGAAGCTAATTCGTATTATTGGACCAATGCATATCTTTGAAAAGAAAAAGCGATGCTCTAGCTTACGATCCGGATATGAGTGAAAAACTTAAATTTGTCACGCCTTGGGTTGAGGTATGAAAATACTTCTTGACAACCTTTTAAAATATATCTTGTTAATGACAAATGATTATAAGTTTAATCGTTTCATATACTAGGATCTTGCTTTTGCACCAATCTTTGTCAACGAGTTCATTTACAAATGAATTTGATGAATTTCTTGGACAAATAGGACCACTTAGCGCAAGTTTCCTTGGTGTGACGATGTGTGTGTGGATAGAAGGTTTTGGGAAAGTTTGGTTTGCTTAGACCCGCCTAGGAAAGGTTGGCTAAGGGATGAGGCAAGTACTCATACAAGCTGTACATCTGAAATGATTTCTTATAAAGTTTATCACACTCATTCATGTTTGAAATTCTGACACATAGAGTTGTGGGTTAATTACCTTTGGCATGTTAGGCCCGATCGGCTAATTGGGCGATGGTTAGTAGCTATTTTGTTAAACACATTACAAAATTCTTTGCCGTTGTGGTATGCTAATGGTGAAAGATACTCTATTCCATGGTGCGGCGTTAAGCACGTAAGTAACGATATATATATACATGCCGATTAATAATCTTGATTAGCTTTTGCCATATATTGATATTATGTTTGTGACCCAAACGTTGTAGGTTTTCATGCCGATTAATGGCGGCGCTCATTGGTTTCTTGCCCGTTTGGAGATGAACACGGCATTGTTACCTTTTATGATAGCGGTCAAACTTTTGAAGAGGAATGGCGAGTTTTATATCAAGCGAGGGAGTGTTTACTGAGGTTTGGCTATTTATTCATATGTCATAAAATTAATACATAACCGTTTAACCGACTTTTAAAACATTAGTTTTTAAGGCGAGTGCTACTTTTGTCCTGACTACAATTACACGAGGTCCTAGCACAAGCGCAAGTATTTGAGAAGAAAGGCATTGATCCGGCTAGTTATTTCATTACATTTACTATCATTGAACAAGTACCAAAGCGGTAGGGATATTTGGTGATTGTGGTATTTGGGTATGTATTTTTATACCGCTTGGCTTTTGGTCTACCATTGGATGTGAAGGATCGTATTCAATTGCGCTTTCATACCGTGAACAAATGGCTAGTTTTTTTAAACACCGTGTTTGTGTTTAGCTATGTTCTATTTTGTTGATGTATTACTTGAAACAAATTGATAACCATATGCTCCCTTGAATGGTTTTGTATTGAACATGTTGTATTATACTTGTGTTCAAGCTAAGGTAGTGACGTTGCAAATTTGTTTACTAGTAATATTTTCTATAAAATAAGCAAAAATATTAAACACACACCAAATTATATATATACAAAGTAGGCCAAACCCATGCATGCTAGTTTACAAATCTTGTCCATTCGGTATGCATTACTCAACATTACACACTAAGCGACTTTTTGGGAGAGTTTGACTATATCTTAGATATATCATTTGAGTATGGTTTGTAATGTACTTTTTAGACACTTTTAGCTGTTCACTATTTTGTACCTTTTGTATATTTTGTACCTACTAACCAAAACTACCCCATATTTTATCTTACATATATTTACATTTTTCGGACTTCTACTAAATATGGCATCGAAAACACAGAATCAAAGGGGTCATTATGAATTATGGTATCAAGAATGGTCGTAAGTTTGTCCATTTACTTTTCTCTATTAAATTTTATTCAACAAGGATTTTGTTTCTTTGAATTATATCCATTGTTACAGAATGTCGAAAGCAGTCAAGATCTTGGGTTTGATGTTTATCATGGCGATCGCTTTTTTTTTTACCCTTAAGTTATTTAGGTGGAGATGTTTTACATTTGAGGTTACCTAGGTTGAGTAGGTTATCGTATTCTCAAATATGTGACATCTTTGTTGAAAGAAATTAAGGAGGATATTTGGGCTTGGTATTTTGTCTTCCAAGTAGTAGTGCGGAGCAAGGGTTGACCCTTGTAGAAGATGATAATGATGTCAAGCGTATGACATGGTGAGCTCCATGGTCTAGTTGAGATCTATGTTTGTCATCGACCACGGGTTCATTTAGTTACTTACTATCACAAGAACTTGTCTTTTGATTCCTCAGACGATGATCGGCGTTTAAAATTAAAAGTCACGAAAAAAAAAAAAAAGATGTCGGTATGCGTCGTTTGAAGAACTAATGGCATGGGAAGAAGAGGAAAAAATTCACCGACCTACCTTAGGACACCTTATATCAAGCCTTTTGTTGAAGCTAGTTTATTCGGAGGAAAGTCGAATTTGGTGGTAATAATGACCTTGAATACATTCCTCCTTGTTTAAGGACTACGGTCCGACCTTATGTGTCGGATGACTTTGAAGATTCTTGGACACAGAACTCCCTTTGTTGTTGAGTGTTTGTCAAGCGAGCGTGGGTTCGAGGTTAGTCCGTTAAGAGGTAAGAACCTTTTGAGCGACTTTGAGGCTGCGATAATCATGACCTTGGGATCCACATTCTACTAGTTTACTCCCATCTATTCAAAACAGACCCTTTAAAGTGTAAGAGGTTTTTAATGACATTGATGGCCTTCCTACGGTTGGAAGCTCAAGCGTAGTTCAATATGTGTCCAAGAAAAGTCGTTTTGAAGCGGTACCTTGAAATCTAGGAGATTATTTGATGAATTTGAAGAAGTTGGTAGTAATCAATCGATGATATGAAGGGTGATGAGGCAATCGGTTTGGTTAATGATCAAGTGATAGTTGCGATTCCACGGTGATGGTTCCATGTCATACCCGACCTCTTGATCCAAGTAATTGAAGGTATTATGAAGGCTACCATGTGGTAGTTATTTGATCTTCGGTGGTATGTACCTGTTAAACAATTTGTATTTTGTTCCTTTCCTTGCATGATGACTAGTTAGTGTATGTTACAAACTACACTAACTAGTCATCATGATGAAACAATTATTTTCGGTATGTGGTGAAGGCTTGTTAGTGTATGTTACAAACTAGTATGTGATGATGCTTCTACTACCATGTGTATGTTACATTGCAATTATTATGATTAAATATCTTGATGTCTATCGGCACAACTATCTCGATAACAAAACTACAACAATCATCTCAATAAATTGTTTCATAGATAAGATTTTCCACACAACCATTACATTGTTAAAATTTAGACTCATAACATTTATTATTGAACTATTACATCCATTCAAGCAGTCTTGCTAGAACCACATCCTTCTTGATTGATTTCCTTTCCTTGAGTTTTCAAAGTACTCTTCCGGTTCTTTAATCCTTTTGCCAATGCCCTAACTTTTTACGGTGTAATGCCATCTTGGTTCTCCTTACGTAATATCACCATCTAGTTTTTCTTCTCGGATAAATCTAAAGCCATTGTGGATTGTTGTATGTGTGCCATCAAATTGTCATCGACATCCTCTTTCTGTTTGGCACTTGTTCACAATTACCTTTTCGAGATAAGTTCAAAGCCATTGTGGATTGTTGTATGTGTGCCATCAAATTGTCATCGACATCCTCTTTCTTGTTTGGCACTTGTTCACAATTACCTTTTCGGATAAGTTCAAAGCCATTGTGAATTGTTGTATGTGGACTATAGAATTGACTGTATTTATGCTTATTTTGTTGACTTGTGTTTAGGCGGGAAAATTATTTTGGCGGGATAATAGATAAGCGTATTTTTAACCGATATAGTATGAGCGACTTTTTTAAAGCGATTTATGAAACACTAAAACCTTATCTTTTAGCTATTTTGGGCAACTGTCAAGGTTCGTGATCCTTTATTGTCATGGTCCCCATATCAATATTATTTGTCTTTTATGTTTGAATATTCATCATCAAAATTTTAGCATTAACTAACCTTTACATGCTTGTAATTGTTTATAAGGTAATCATGGCCATCGAGTTTGTGGTGCGACCAAGCGAAATTTTACCACAGGTTTCTTGAGCTTCCTCGATTTCTTGACCGTGCTTTCAATGGGAATCGTCATTTCTATTTAAGCGGAATACAAAGACAACGGAAGAAAGTAAGGATTATTGGTCAGTTAGGAGGTCCCATTAGGATTGTAGGTAACAAATGGGTAGAATTTGTTCATGAAAACATGTATACGGATGTTCACATGTTACACTTTGTTCAAGAAGGTGATGACTCTTTTACGTTACTGGCTATGATTCTAAAGGGTTGGAAGTTGAGGATTATGCTGGTGTAGAAAGTCGTCATATAAGGTTTCAGAGTTATCGGCTGCCATACCCTCAATTTCCACAGGTTATTTATAACAACTCATTTTTTGTTTACGTTTATTTAAGAATACGTGTATTTTATTCTTGTGTATGTTATAATTGTTAATCGCCAGATGGTGTTTGAGACATTGCCGGTAATTTTCTAGATGGTATTGGGTTGCGTGTCTTGTTGTTGTTGTTGTTGAAGGAATGGAGTTTAATGTGGATGTTACTTGGGGCTATGAGCGAGGTCATGATCCTCGTGTTTTGTATGTTATGGATGATGAGATGTGGTCATTGCTCTTCAATATTCCGATATTGAATTTGGCGATGTTATTGTTTTACTAAATTGGCAAAGAATAGGTTGAATATAACCGTGTTTGGTTTTGAAGGTGGGGCAAAGATCTGAGGCGGTTTCTTGGTGTGACGCAATTGTTTTTCCACAAAATGATCTTGATAACGAAGATGGAGGTAGGCTTGAAATCTCATAATCATATTCAATAATATCATAGCATTTATCTTTAAGATTTATTTTGATATTTTTGAAGCAAGTGATGAGCGAATGCAACACATTTGCCAATGGATTGGTCACCTTGATCATTTTGGTGAAATGACGATGTCTTTCTGAAGGTCTCTTGAAATTCTTCCGTTATGTAAACTTGTAAGTTTGTGTTTTGTGTGCACTTTGTTGTCTATGCATTTATGTAATTATATATAATTTTGTAATTGTTGCACACGGGATATTCCAAACCATTTTCTTGAGAATCATCCTATGCATTTTATCAAAATGCACTTTTAGGAATGATGAAGTCGAATACATGATGCAAATTCAGATTGAGTATCATAGAGACAATCCATTCGGGTGAATCATGTTAATGCATTAGGTGTTGGACCTACTTTTTGAAGATTGTGAGTTTGAGCATGGAAAGATGATAAGGTTTAAGTTCATGTATGTAGAGTCTTATGATGGTTTGGTGTATCCTGTTTTCCATATTTGTTAGGAAATCGAGATAAGGTTTAATTTCATGTATGTAGATTGTTATGACATTTTCTCTATATATTTTGTTGGGTTACATGAACAAACTTTTCGGTGGTTAAAGAGTGTATATACTTGTATTCGATTGAATTTGTTTAGGCTGTTACAAATTTTAACACTTTATGGTAAGTAGGACTTTCACAACACAACCATTATGTTGTAATCCTTCATATTAGTTCATAATATCACTATTTTTCCACTACTTTTGGTAGATGTAATCTTGGTCAGCAGTTGGAGTGTCGTTGGTGTATCCTTTGCTAGGACATTTCAAACCCTTTGCTAGAGTTGATGAAACCCTTTGCCGGAAGAATGATACCAATGCTTGAATTAAACCCTTTGCTAGAGTTGATGAAACTTGCTAGAGTTGATGAAACCCGCGGAAGAATGAATCAATGCTTGGATTAAACCATTGCTAGAATTAAACCACTTGCTAATCTTGTTGTTTAACCCTTTGTTTGTATATTGTAAAATCGCGACACATGGGACAACTGCGCCACGTCACATTTTCTCTCCAACGACCCAAGAAAACTTTTATTTTAAAATCATTTTAACATAAACTAAAATTTCATTAATAATTAAAATGTTACAATGCTAAATAAAACAATCCAAATCGTAAATCATAAATCTAATCGAATGCTCCCGCATGCGAGTCATCTGACGAGTGCGAGCGAGCAAATCCCTCCAACCGAGCCAAATCTTCCTCGTCTCTGACATCGTCTACACCATCGTCTTTGTTCTCCGATAGCTCCAACTTATTTTGGTCTTTGGCGTTGTTCGTTATATTGAAACACACCGCCACAAGTTGTCGACAACCTCGCGATCTTTGCGTGCTTGATCTTTCAAAATTTGTCGATGTGACTTTTCTTTCAATGGTAATGTCGTTTAAATCTGGTAGTTTTGTCTCATTTGTTCCTTTTCCCCTTTGCTGGTCAAACAATTTGATGGCGCTTATAATAGCGTTTTTCGAGCCGCATCGTCGATATTGCATTGATTTTGAGCGTACACTTGCATATCTTCAACAGAATGGGGAGGCGGCAAGCCATATTAAATCTTGTGGGAAGTATTTTGATCTTCAATTGTGTTTGAAATTGTGTGTTAAAAATGTGTTTGAGGTGAAGTTGGTATTTATAGGCGGTAAAATTGTTTTGAAAATGTTTATTTTGTTTTTTTTTTTTTTTTTTTTTTTTATTTCTTGACCAAGCGGTTGTTGCTTTTAGGGAAATATTTATTGCATACATTTATCGACAAGCTGTAATGTACTATCACATATCCCAAAATATTACGAGCAACTTTTAAAAGCGCCTTTTTCAATTTAGCGATTTATGATACACTAATAGTTTGTCTTTTATCTTTTGTTCCACATTCACTTCCTACCGACGAACCCTATCTTCTTAATAATCTAATACAAGCTGTCGTTTTCGTTCGATTATTAAAATTGAATTGTGCGAAAGGTTCGTCATACTTTATTGTCATGGTCCCCATATCAATTTTGCCTATATTTAATGTTTCAATATTCGAACCTAATTAGGGTTTACATTTAAAATTATTTTACTTTTTAAAGTATTGTATTTTACGTGTTCTGTGTGAGGATGGCACCTATTTGGAGTTCGGATCCTCGTTACTGTTTGGCGTTCATCTTTTGGGGAGTTTTATTTCCAACCGTTGAGGTATGAAAATGGGGTGTTTTTATTGGAGTTTGTCCAAGGATAGGAAGGTGGACTATAATAGTATGTGCGGTTTACGAAAGAACATCTTGAGCTAAATTTCCATTCGTTGTTTTACATTTACCACAATGTCAATTAGAGGTAGGATTGAAACTAATAGAGTGCGATAGGGATGTGGGCGCCATGTATGACCTTGGCGATCGATATGGGAAGTTGATGATGTATATGGCACATAATCCCCAAAACTTATTTGATTTTATTATCAAAATCTTAACTTTTGTGATTACGAAGATGATTATACAACCAAATTGATTATACATGGAAGAAGATTAAAAGATGCAAGCAATATGACATATGATGAGCTTATTGCTTGGGGTGAAGAAAAGCAAGCGTCCTTATTGATGTTGATGTCGATATATACATTAGCCATAGGGATGTAGTTGCTAAGCCTAAGGTTAAGCGTAAGTTGGTTTTCATTGAAGAGCAAGATAAAGCCTTTGCGAGCGATCGATAAAAAATTAAGGTGGTGCAAAAAAAAAAAAAAAAAAAAAAATCAAATCAACGCTATTTACGAAGTTGTTAGATTCTACTTTGTGACACATACATCTAATAAACCAGCGATATATGTGTCACAAAGTAGCATTTAGCTTGACAGGGAATATCAGAATATTTTTTTTTTTTTTTTTTTGTTTATTTGGGGTTTTGTTTATAGCGAGACACTTATATTTTACAGTGCGTTAAAGTTACCAATTAATTCATATCACACTTACCACGACACGTATCCATATCGATTATACTTTTTTGATGGTGTAGGTTATGTTTTCAACACTACGTTACAAGCCGACATATCAGCGGAGCATGTTATAACACGGTATGTTCCCACAAAAGTACTTAGACAAACATAAATAAGTAAGTGCATATATATCCAACAAAATTAACCTTAATTGGTTTATAGAACATCCATAAGCATAAACATAAACATCATACATTCCTAACCATATACTAAACTCAAAACATATATGAAGAAACCGATTCGATTACACCATAGACTTGAGCTTCTCAATCACAGTTTTGGGAATTTTTCAAGGTGTCTAAATAGGTCCAATAAGTGTAAACTTTTAAGGTGTATTTTACGATTACTTTACTAATAAACCAGCGATATATGTGTCACAAAGTAGCATTTAGCGACCCAGAATATCGCTGATTTTTTTTTTTTTTTTTTTTTTTTTTTTTTTTTTGGGGTTTTGTTTATAGCGAGACACTTATATTTTACAGTGCGTTAAAGTTACCAATTAATTCATATCACACTTACCACGACACGTATCCATATCGATTATACTTTTTTGATGGTGTAGGTTATGTTTTCAACACTACGTTACAAGCCGACATATCAGCGGAGCATGTTATAACACGGTATGTTCCCACAAAAGTACTTAGACAAACATAAATAAGTAAGTGCATATATATCCAACAAAATTAACCTTAATTGGTTTATAGAACATCCATAAGCATAAACATAAACATCATACATTCCTAACCATATACTAAACTCAAAACATATATGAAGAAACCGATTCGATTACACCATAGACTTGAGCTTCTCAATGAATGACATAAGCTCCCTTGTTCGCTACGCTTGTTCACAACCTTCACCAACATGTTAGCAATGTCGCCAAATCTTCATTTTGCAAAATATTCAAGCTGTGAAATACTTTGCACACATGAATCAAAGGGATACAAAAGCTCCAACTCTGCAATCACGAAATCCTCTCGGTAACACGAGACCTAATATCTTGGGCTTTTTGGTTAATGCAGCCCGTCACCCTAGTGACGATAACCTCCTACTAAACTTCTCCACCATCATGTCTCTAACGAGACTAGAACCCAGCAATGACTAACTCTGGCGAAAGGCATTTTGTAGTCATTTTCTTCTTTTGGTTCTTTTTTTTTTTTTTTTTTTTTTTTTTTTTTTTTTTAACAAAGCAATGATTAAGATAGCCCTTTGGTTTATGTGTGTTTTATATTAGTTATAAGGTCTTGATATGATAGCCACGCATAGTTATTATGGCATTTTGACTTATAAGCCATATTGATTTGATTTGATAGCCAACTTGAACCAAAATAAGTATACTACACTACTTGATGAATTTGTTTACTTGAGGAAATGTTGAACCTTTGTTTCTCTTTAATTTGTGGGTTTACTTGAGGAGCGTGTTTAAGCGTATTGCAAGCGTGCATGGACTCACAATAGTTGTATTGCTAAATTGTATATTCGACAATTGTATTTAAGTGGGCTACTTTTATATGTCTTTATTTAGTTTAGTTCCTTTATTTTAAATTGTTGAGCGATATTTTATAAGCATGTATATCACCCAAGTATGTAGAAGAAAGTATGATCTTTATATGCAAAAGACATTTTGGTACCCAAAATATATATGCAATAAGACATGTGTTTAATAGTACTATCACGTAATCCAATATATTACGGCGACATTTTTAAAGCGCCTTTTTCTTCTTATCGATTCGCCCACTATCACATGAAGCCCAACAATAACTCTACATTTAGGGCCCCTACATTTATTTACAAGTCAAATGCAAATCTTTTCCGCTTTGAGGTCAAACAACAATAAGTGTAAAAAGTATTGTCACACAAACCAATGTATGCATCATGTCAAGTACTTTCACATAAACCGATGAATTTCAAGCGACCTTATTAACGCGCCATTTTCATCTTACCAACTTAAACCGAGTAGACAAACATATTTTGTTTTAGTAACCAAAAATTGGATACAAGGAATTATGAGGTTGATATTTTATTTTATGTTTTTATTTTAATTATGTCGATTATGCGATATAATTTTGCTTTTTTAATTCAACGTCAATGTAGGTTGTTTTGTAAAACACAAAACCCAATCAAAAGAGAAGAGATTGCGACGGTAAATATCTTGAGTGTTACTGTGCCACCAAACTCATATTAAGTTGCCTTAAACCTTGCACCCGCCTATATAACAGACCCCAATGCACACTTATCTCTTCACAATATCCCCAAATCTTCTTCACAAACCCTAAATTCTACCACAAACCCCAAAATGCCATAAACCATAATTCACCACTAAAACCATGAATACTAAACCGGAGGTTGTAAATCCAACCTCTTCTCCATCATCATCATCATCATCATCCGGTGATTTCCTTGATTCTTTCCATATCCTTATGATCCTCGACCTAAAAATCACCTTTTCTCCCATCATCGAAGATGATAGTGTAGAGAATCCAAGTGTATCTGCGATGATTCGATGACTACTATAAGGAGGAACATCTTACTCCCAACCTCCGGCACCTCTGCCTCAATGCGGGCCTCGAGCAAGCAATCCGCCACTTCCTATGGGTGGAAAGGTGGTGCTTGGTCTTCCACACTGGTTTTGGTGCATCAACACACATCGCATAGAAGAAATGCTAGGGAAGGGTGGATGGGTTGCATTTTGGTTGAAATACATGGAGGAAGCACAAAGGAGACCTTTATTTTCTCCATCATCAACGTTTTCATCAATCCATCCTTCATACTTTTGACCCTTAGCATCTTCGTTATAGAAGTCTTGTAGCTCCGACCATCGGGATAGAGCGAATGGGTGGTTATGCGAGACTTCACAAACGCAAATCGAGCATTTAGTGTGATAGATGTGGCGGTCATGCTCATCTTCACTGCTCTTTAGATGTTGGAACAGATGATATGCACTAGATTAGGTTTAGTAGTAGTAGAAATATTAGTAGGAGATCATGTATAGCACTTTGGATTTGTAGTTGCATTTGAAGTTGATTGGGTTTTGTAAGTTGTAAGTTGTAAACTGTTTCATGAATGAATGAATGAACAATTTGACTTCAATCTCTTCTCTTTAGAACTTTAGCTTTGTGAGTTTTTATGGAATAAGATCTGGGATTTTGAAATTACCGGTTTGGATTGGTTAGGGTTTATGTGGGCGTCAATTGGAAGTGATTTGAAGATCAATTACTTCAAGCTGGGAGTGATTTGGGGAAAAATAAGTTTGCATCAAATTTACAAAACACACCCTTGAAAGGCGCATTACCATGAAATTGCTAGCGATGGATTTCAAACCACTAGCGATGGTTTGATAAAGTATAGCGATGGATACATCAAATTTACAAAACGACCCGCAAGTATAAATTATCGGAAAACCCTTGGCGGTGCATTGACAACCAAAGCGGTGGTTTGATAGACAATAGCGATGGATACATCAAATTTACTAAACGACCCGTCAAGTATACATTAAGAGGAAGGCGCTATCGGCGGGTTGAAGACCACTAGCGGGGTTTCATAGGCGCTAGCGATGGATATCTAAAATTTACAAAACGACCCCCATGTGGTACATTAAGAGGAAGTCGCTAGCGGTGGGTTGAAGACCACTAGCGGGGTTTCATAGGCGCTAGCGGTGGATATCTAAAATTTACAAAACGACCCCCATGTGGTACATTAAGAGGAAGGCGCTAGCGTGGGTTGAAAACAACTAGCGGGGGTTTCATAGGCGCTAGCGGCGGATACATCAAATTACAAAACGACCCCCAGTATACATTATCGGGTCAAGTACAAGAAAGAAGGAAAATCACGTGCTTATATTTCGACTTACATTTTTTAAAATAATTTGTAATATAAGTGTAAAAAGTATTGTCACACAAACCAATGTATGCATCATGAATAGGACCTTTCACATAAACCGATGAATTCAAGCGACCTTATTAAGCGACCGCCATTTTCATCTTACCAACTTAAACCGAGTAGACAAACATATTTTGTTTTAGTAACCAAAATTGGATACAAGGAATTATGAGGTTGATATTTTATTTTATGTTTTTATTTTAATTATATCGATTATGCGATATAATTTTGCTTTTTAATTCAACGTCAATGTAGGTTGTTTTGTAAAACACAAATACAAATTAGACTAAGATTGACAACGTCATAAACAAAAGTAGTTACACTTAACTAGTACACACATAACCCACCATAACTAACCTAAACAAAACATAAACCCTAACATGAAGGCTTCACAAATTCAAAGGACCATTGACTCAAGATGTTCAATGAAGGATAACAAAGAAGAAAGCGAGCACGCCTTTCTAAGATGGAGTGTGCTTCCTTACAATCTCAGCCCTATCTTCAATTTGCATCCTTCTCATGTGCGAGCAGAGGCCTTAGCAGACGAGTTAGTTGGACCCACAACCAATGACTCTCCAATAAGCACATCCCTACGTTGTACACGGCGGTTAGCTCGTCAATCTTCTCTTGCGGATCTAATTCATCCCGAGCAGTATCCCTAACTTCTCCCCAATATTCCACAATCATCATAGCCTTGCGGATCGAGAGTTTCTTTATGCGGGATAGTTGATCCAAGAGGGGAAGACGGGGGTTGGACATTGTTGTTGTTGGTTGAGATGTTTTTTTTTTAGAGAGGATTAAAAATAGAGTGTGGAAATATAGAGTGATAACCACAAAATGTGTTGGTAGTTGTGATAGGAGTTGTTAAATAGAGTGGAATTATAGTAGTTTTAAAATAGAAGTGTAAACCGTATATTGTTTACAAGGAAAAAAATGTATACTGTTTAGAAGTTATCATCATATATGTTTTGACTGTTAATTGATATTTGTATATAGTTTAGAAGTTATCATCATATCGTTTTGTTTTGTCACAACAACACAAGTTCGCTAAACATAATTTCTTATATAAGCATAAATCGATAACATAAAATGTGTTTCCAAAATCACCAATGGTCCAAAAGCGTACATAAGCTACATATAACAAAATGTTCAAAAACTATACCTATAATCCATTTAGCGGTAATCCTAACCAAGTTATTCTCTACAAACATATAATAACACATAAGCGCGAACTCGTGTTAACGGGGTCTTTTGTCGATGAACTTCGCTATCTCCGCTTCTTGAGTTTGACCAAAGCTTAACTGCGTATTTTAAATAGCTTAGGGTTTTAAGTAATGAGAACTATCCAACCATCGGGTATCAAAAGACCCTTTAAACCATTAAGCTCGAGTGGGTCATTTTAACAATTAGGGTAGGAGGGTAGGATGGTGGGTTTTGAGACATAAACCAAGTTCTTGGCGGTGTTGGGGTCAACCCCTTTCATGTGTAATAGCACTTTAACAAGGATAATGAGATTATGTTGTGTTCATATGCATGATACACGAAATTTTATCGTGTTTGCATCGACTATTTGAGCAGTGTGTATATGGTTGAAGGGTCACGAAAACAAAGGAATGATGTTAGTGTGTGCGCTTAAAGTTATATTATACCATTGCCGACACCATTTCCTTATCCTTTTACAATGATCACCCCAAAACAAACCAACAATTCTCTACTATATTATGAACCAACAAAATTGTAGTGTGCGTGTATGACACGTGGCTTCTTTGATGGTTCGCGGCGACAGTACGGTTTCTTGGTCCGATGAATACGGGAAAGTGTACAACACGTTTCTTATTACGGTTTGTAATGGTTACACGATGATGAGAGTTGAATCTTGAAGGGTAGAAAGGTAGTGCAAAGTGGTTTAGCCATGCGTATAGAGTTCATAAGCGTGCTTGTGTGTGTTTTTAGTGTCATTTTTTTGTAGAAACTCCATGTTTACGTGTAACAAAGAGATGTCGAGATTATAAGAAATAGATGACATGGTTTTGTAATGATAGTGATGGCGAGTGAAGTGGAGTTAATGAGGCACCCTCAAAAACACTCATATCGCTCCCCACCATTATATATCATTACCAACCATTTCATCTATCTTGTTATCATCTATGATCTCATACCACACGGAAACATGGACTTTGTCACCAAAAAAGACACCACTAAAAAAACACACTCAGTTAAACAATCTCAAAGCAAGCTAAACCCTTTTGCACCACCTTTCTACACTTCATGATTCAACCTCTTCATCGGTAACTTGTACATCTTGTAACAATAAATGGCTTTACACTTTCCGGTATCTCTTGGACCAAGAAACCGTGTACCTCCTCGTCAAACCATCGAGAAGCCACGTGTCATGGCTGTTTGACTTCAATATTGTTGTTTGATAATATAGGAGAGAATTGTTGGTGAGTTTTGGGAAGATCATTGTAAAAGGAGAATGAAATGGTGTTGGGCAATGGTATAATAGCACTGTAAGCATACCCACTAATGACATTCTTTGTTTTCAAGAACCTCAACCATATACACACTGTTCAAATAGTCGTCGCTGCTGCGATCAAATCTTTGTATCACAAGCATATGAACACAACATGATCTCAATATATCTGTTAAAGTTCTATTACACATGAAGGGTTGGACCCCACACACCGCCAAGAACTTGGTTTATGTCACAAAACCACCATCCTACACTCGAACCTAATTGTTAAAATGACCCACTCGAGCTTAGTGGTTTAAAGGGTCTTTTGAAACACGATGCTTGGATAGTTCTCGTTATAAAACCCTAAGCTATTTAAAATACGCAACGACATATCTTACCTTTTGGCATCATTGCTTTGTCACGGCTTGGTCTCGGTTGGAACCCGTGACACCTAATCAATTTGAAGCAAGTATAAAAGCAAATCATATATTCCTACAACTAATCAATTGCATATAACATACTATATAACAATACCTAATAAACAAGAGATACCCACTAAGATTACAACTATCTAACAAAAACCCATGAAGCTTTTACGGTCGGTCAGAGTATTTATAAAAGTAGTAAGCGATACACCTTTCGGTGATGTAGTGGTGGTGGGCGGCGCTATGATGTAGTGGTGGTGCGGTGATGAAGATGAAGATGAAGAAGTTGAGGTGAAAGCGGTTGAGGTTAATAATTGGGGTATGTGTGATATGGGTAGTATCGAGTTATAGGTTCTTAAATAGAAGTTAAGTGTTTGGTTATAAGTTGTTGAGGAGTAAATTAAGTGGTTGACTTTGGTTTCATTAAGTGTTTGGTTATTTGACACGTTGCAAATTATTTTAAAAATCGTATATTACAAATTATTTTAAAAATCACAAAGCGAGACACGTATATTACAAATTATTTTAAAAATTGTAAGTCGTAAATATAAACACGTGATTTTCCATCTTTCTTGTACTTGACACGATAATGTATACTTGGGGGCTGTTTTGTAAATTTGATGTATCCATTGCTAGCGTCTATGAAACCCACGCTAGTTGTTTTCAACCCGGCGCTAGCGACTTCCTCTTAATGTACCACTTGAAATTTGTTTTGTAAATTTTAGGTATCCATTGCTAGCGTCTATGAAACCCTGCTATTGTCTATCAAACCACGCCTTTGGTTGTCAATGCCTTTGCCGGTGGTTTTCACGATAATATATACTTGAAATTTGTTTTGTAAATTTGATGTATCCATTGCTATACTTTATCAAACCACTTCTAGTGGTTTGAAATCTCTGCTAGCAATTTCATGGTAATGCATACTTCAAGGGTGTGTTTTGTAAATTTGATGCAAACTTATTTTTCCCCAAATCCTTTGCCGGTTGAAGTAATTGATCTTCAAATCACTTCAATTGACGCCCACATAAACCCTAACCAATCAATGGTAATTTCAAAATCCACATCTTTTCCATACCAACTCACAATGCCGTCGCGATATTCCAACACCCATAACCTAGTTGCTTACTTAAAAAAATAATCAATCGGATGGTTTCATGAGATGATTGATTTTATCAACCTGATAAAATTCGGTTTGCATTAAGCTGTAGCACCCACAATTCTCAAAGACTATATACATGATTTTTGGGGTAAAGGCGAGATCTGAGGCGAGATGGATTTGAGGTGTTTAGGGCTGTGGTGGATGATAATGAGATTTTGGTGGATGAGGAAGTCATTAGAGTGCGTTGAAACTCAATGATGCTAATGGACTAGTTAATCTTTCGATAATGATATATTTTAGGTTTAGAAAGATTAGGTTATACAAGAGGGGAGCAGGGTAAAATTTTTGAAATGTATGTTTTCTCCCGAATGGAAGTTTTAATTCACACCTTCTGTGCGAGTAGTAAGACCACTTGGGTTTAATGAATTTCCTCCAAAATTGCAGCTGCTTTAATTTGTCTATCGAAGGAGGAATTCAATTGGTCTAGCATGATTTTGAAGGGTTTTGCGAGAATATTAGGAAGAAAGGTAAATATTACTTGTATCCTAGGTTTGTTCAACTTATTGTGGGTAGCCAAATAGCGAACACATTGAACATAATACAAAGTATGAGGTGCATTATATGCATCATAAGGTTTTACTCATATGAGGAAACAAAATCCTAATTTAACAATCCCAAATGTTCCATTGTTCCGCATATGATTAATTTACATCATTCGTGAGTTTGATGATGTAAATGAACCCCAATTGGTGAACGAACCCAGCGACACCGTAGTTCCACCCACTATTAGTCCATTGTAACCACTGAAACCAACCTTGATGCTATGATAAGTTCACCACGCGCGCGCGGTTAACACGGTCGAGGCGAGGAAGGTATCTTGGAACATCAACATGAATGGACGTATAATGATGAACATCAACATGATGCCTTTTGAATGAGCGACCGGTTAACACAGTCGAGTTGGGGATGAAAATCGTGAGCGATTAAATGAATTGACGGTTAAATGTACAAAAATGGAGAATACGATCGAGAATTGAAGCACGGGATGTTTGTGATGGAAAAAGTTAGGGGACATGGGCGTAGTGTTGTTAGAGGAGTTAGGAGACATGGGCGTAGTGTTGTTAGAAGAGTTAGGAAACATACTAAGAAAGTGACATCCTCTCAAGATGTGGTTTGGAGGACCAAAAACAGGGACGGTGAAGGATTTGATTCGGGGGCCAGCTGCGGTTGTGCGTATGGATGAGGATGTGGATAGTGTAGATCATGGAGGCGTATGTGGTGTCGATAAAGATGGGAATGAAGGTGTACTCGAGATCGTGAAGAATGTATTAGATGATATAGAGAAGGATTTGGTGCGGGACACATCGTGAGCAATTTCGCAGATTAAATGGACCTCCACACGAGAACATGTCAAATACCATGACATAGAGGAAATTAAGCGGATAAGAGGATAAGAGATGAAGAATCAAATGGTTAAAGAAGATAAGGAATGAAGAATTAAGCAGGTTTGAGGATAAAGAAATGTAGAATTAAGCAGTTGGAGGATAAAGGATGGATATTTTTGGATTTTGAAAAACATTTGCAAGAACAAAGAATGAAAATATTTTTGGCGATGATAACACTTGAGAAAAGTGTTAAAGAACTTTTGGATTTTTGAAAACTTTACAAAAAACTTTTACAAAAATGGTATATGTGCAGAATGGATCGAAAAGGTTTAGAACACTAAAGCCTCTCCGTGGCGCCAAAATGACGCTATACAATGCATGCGGAAGTCGTCAAGTCTATGAGACTTAACGACAAACACAAATGCAATGAAGATCGGGGAATATAGTGGATTCCGGGTTCGTTAAGTCCCGGAGACTCAATGGTGTGTTAAACACTTGATCGAGACGATAGAATGATCACTAATGATAGTGATCGACAAGGAATTGGATAGATAATTACACTCTTGAAAAGTTTATAAAATAAAGCGACTTAAATGCAAATTAAGAAAATTAAAAGATAAAAGATATTAAATAAGCTATCACTATATTTAAAGTGATGAGCGTTTAAAACTTGAAACTAAAACTTACGTTTAAATTAAAATTACAAGCGTACAAAATAAAAGTGAAACTTATACAATATAAATCCTAAAATATGAAAAATACATTTCTACACACCTAATGATAAAGAAAATTTATGGAACATCAACATGAATGGACGTATAATGATGAACATCAACATGATGCCTTTTGAATGAGCGACCGGTTAACACGGTCGAGTTGGGGATGAAAATCGTGAACGATTAAATGAATTGACGGTTAAATGTACAAAAATGGAGAATACGATCAGAGAATTGAAGCACAGGATGTTTGTGATGGAAAAAGTTAGGGGACATGGGCGTAGTGTTGTTAGAGGAGTTAGGAGACATGGGCGTAGTGTTGTTAGAAGAGTTAGGAAACATACTAAGAAAGTGACATCCTCTCAAGATGTGGTTTTGGAGGACCAAAAACACAGGGACGGTGAAGGATTTGATTCGGGGGCCAGCTGCGGTTGTGCGTATGGATGAGGATGTGGATAGTGTAGATCATGGAGGGGTATGTGGTGTCGATAAAGATGGGAATGAAGCGTACTCGAGATCGTGAAGAATGTATTAGATGATATAGAGAAGGATTTGGTGCGGGACACATCCATCGATAGCGATAGTCTTCGAGACCCACCGCTAGAGTTGTGCGTATGGATGAGGATGTGGATAGTGTAGATCATGGAGGGGTATGTGGTGTCGATAAAGATGGGAATGAAGGCGTACTCGAGATCGTGAAGAATGTATTAGATGATATAGAGAAGGATTTGGTGCGGGACACATCCAGCGATAGTCTTTCGAACCCGCGCTACAACTTCAACCGAGGTAACCCCACCAAGCGATGTACAAGTTAAAGAGAAGGAATTGGTGCGGGACACATCCTTTGCTCAAGCGATGCACAAGATAAAGAGGAGGAGGTGGTGCGACACATCCAATGCTAGTGTTTCGTAACCTTAACCTCACCGGTGATGTACAAGTTAAAGAGAAGGAGGTGGTGCGGGACACATCCATTGCTCCCAATGATGCACAAGATAAAGAGGAGGTGGTGGTGCGGGACACATCCACTGCTCCCAATGATGCACAAGATAAAGAGGAGGTGGTGGTGCGGGACACATCCATTGCTAGTGTTTCTGTAACCTTAACCCCACCGGTGATGTACAAGTTAAAGAGAAGGAGGTGGTGCGGGAGACATCACTTGCTCCCAATGATGCACAAGATAAAGAGGAGGTGGTGGTGCGGGACACATCCCTGCTAGTGTTTGTGTAACCTTAACCCCAACGGTGATGTACAAGTTAAAGAGAAGGAGGTGGTGAAGGACACATCCACTGCTCCCAATGATGCACAAGATAAAGAGGAGGTGGTGGTGCGGGACACATCCTTTGCTAGTGTTTGTAACCTTAACCCCCGGTGATGTACAAGTTAAAGAGAAGGTGGTGGTGCGGGACACATACTCGAGAACCAGCTGCTACAACTTGTCTATCACGAAATGTGACAACAAGCGATGTACAAGTTAAGGAGAATGAGGTGGTGCGGGACACATACTCGGAACCCGGCTACAACTTCAAGCGAGGTAACGACACCAAGTGATGTACAAGTTAAAGAGAAGGAGGGCTGCATGAGACATCCATGGCTAGCGTAACCTTAACCCCACCGGCTAGTTTGAAAAGTGTAGTAGACAATAGAGTAGTCTCACACTGCTATTACTACCACATCTACAATTGTCACAACTACATCTGTTTCACCACCTAAATCAAAAGAAGTTGAGAAGGAGGTGCCGATACACCGATAAATTTAAGCAAAGTTCATCAAACCCTACACCTACCATTGCACCGGCTCCTATATTTCTTAAACCAAGCTGGACCTAAACCCTTGACTACAAGTTTGACTATTGGTGAGCCTTTGAACAAGAAGGTGGCTCTACCGGATAATGGAAAGGAAAAGGTATTGTTGAACACGATATAAAGTTTAAGAATAAACAAGAAGCGATTGATTATGATTATGAATATGGTGTAAGAATGGAAGGCTATGAGCGAAATAAAAGGAAAAGGCTAGAAGAGGAGGAAGCTAATCGAGATGGATAGATGATTGGGAGGATTCACAAGCCTATCTTGAAGCTTCTAATAATATTGGGATTGAGTACACTCGTGAAGTGTGGGAAATGTTCTCTAATAATCAAAAAGCAAGAATCTTGGATGAATGGTTCACGAAGTTCAAAAAGATAAAAAGCAAGTCAAAGAAAGAAACCTCCTACAAAAGCGATATGAGAAATACATACATGAAGATTATCAAGAATTGGGCATACATCTTGGTGTAGATCTAAGAACATGTTCAACAGAGAGAGGTGAAGGAGCTTAGTCGAGAAGTGTATGAGGGTTAATGAAGATCACATTCCTATGAATTACGAGAAAGAAGCGAGAATGGTTAAAGAAGCAATCCGGATATAAAAGACAAAAGGTGGGCGAAGATTTGAAAAGAAAGAAAGAACTAAGCGAGTATTTTAAGGAGACTAATAGTCCTAATCACGAACCTATTAATCCTATTCCTTTAAAAGCGGTTCATCCTATTATCGATTGGCGATTGTCAAACATAGAGGTAGAAAGTAGTTGAGATTACAAGAGGTGATGGATGCAAATCCACTTATTGGTCATTTGGGATATTCTTGGATTGTTTGACTAGGAGTGATTTGGACGAGTTGTGGAAAGTAATGAAGTTCGAGATATGGGAAGTTAGGTCCAAATGGAGAGTTAGCTAAGTTTGTGTGGTTGCTATAAAGAGCATGTTTGAACGATCTTGAGGTGAATATTGGTATGATTGTGAGGTGGTTGAATGGATATTGTACTCATCTTGCAAGGTTCATGGTGTAAAAACAAAAAAGAGGATAGGTTTTCATGTTCGTTGATAGGGATTATCCTTTATCAAAGAATGTGGCAAGACAAATCTTTGGAAGCTAAACTCGGTTCAAGAGGAACAAAGGAGACACATCCTATAATTGATCCTTTGTTTAAAAGATAGAAGATTGCGGACCTACAAGGAACCTCGCGGTGGTGATTAAACCAATCCTAGAAGATTCAATCCACTGCGATGTTAGAATGAGGCTAGTAGTAAAGGTCGAGACGATACTTTAACAATGTGAATTTAATGTCTTGATTGTTCAATTTTGTTATTTTCGCAACCTCATTTTAAATTAGAATCCCATATATTCCATAGGTATCTGTTGGATATGATGAAAAGACGAAGATTCAAGACCATCCAACTATTGAACACAAGATAAAATGTGAGTAAAACTCCTACTTACTAGGAAACTTTATTGAATAAAGTATGTTACTAGGAAAGCATGCGATATAACACTAAGTACTTGGAAATCGGATACATTATAGCACTAAATTCTTACTAGGGGCATATAGTAGTCTTAGTTACTAGGATATCACATACGACATAACAGTTAGTACTTAGCATATCGCGCGGTGCTTATAGCGACAACGTACCCTCAAGCTTATGAATAAAGAAATTCTTGTTTGAGCACTCATTTCGAGTTCTCTGCCAAGATATTCATTTGCATCACTTTGTGTTCACTAAGGGCTGCTCACCTTGAGAAAGTCAAGTTTTTTTTGTGGCAGTTCTCTGCCAAGATATTCATTTGCATCACTTTGTGTTCACTAAGGGCTGCTCACCTTGAGAAAGTTGAACAGTTTTTGTGGCACCTGAGAAAGTTCTTACATACAGTTGCCATCTCTTGAATAACGGCGACCCTTTCACGATTAAGTCTAGCCAATTCTTGAGTTAGGATGTTCACCTTTCTTGCCAATTGAACATCTTGATTGCGTGATACGGCGATAGTAAATCATCATGTACATCCGGTTGTTAGTGTTAGCGGCTCTTATCTCATCACATTTAAGCGGACGACATTGTTTTGCTTACTTATTTATGGAATGATGTTGTGTGAAAATATACTTGCAAGTTTCTTTGTTAAATAGGCAGTTGAAAGGTAAATAAGCGATCGCATGCATACATTGACGTTACACTATATGCTGACTCCTCTATGTTTTTATAGAAAAGAACAAAAATGTGCACATGTTCAGCAGTTTATTGTATAACATTCTCACAAAGTAACATAAAAAACAATAAAAGCAAGCCACTCTGTAGCTATTATTATTCAAGTAACAAACATTGAAAATTCTAAATGGTGATAAGTTGTGCTTCCATTGTGTTAAAGTTCAAATTGAAGTACTATAAATCGTCCAAATGAACAACATTTTCGATCACGGGTTGTGGTGAATGTTATTCTGACGATGTTTTTCGGGAGTAGATGATTCACATTTCCATACGAAATCATTGTTTGATTGACCACTTGCTTCTCCTGTTAGACCTCTACACGCGTCCTCGTCCACCGTGTCGTTCTTGTTCTTTGCTTCTTCATTAGTTGTAGGGGTGCACGATTGTGAGTTTCTTTTACGTTTCGACATGTGGCATTAGTTCAAACAACCATATCGGTAATAACATTAAAATTATACACATTGAAATAAAATATAGAAACACACTTGCCTTGCTTGTCATCAGCGGTTCGATACATGGTTGTCTTGTGTGTCTGCCTTTCCACACACCACGGGTTTTGCTTCTGGCTCTTCCCCGTGATCGGATCGTTTCTTTTCTTTGGGTCTTCGGTTGTCGCTTATCCATAGCGGGAGGTTTTACGGTTTGCAAGTCATCGAGTGCGCCACAAGGATACATCTTTTAGAGGATAAACCCTTGCTTCGTATGTATTTTTAGTGACGTTTTGTTAAACCAATCCATAGCCCAATTGCTAGTGTCGGTCATCCTTCAACTCTAGACACTGGCACAAACATGACCACAAGGTAGACCGGATAGGCGCCATTTGCGGCAAGTGCATTCTCTGTTGTCAAAGTCAACAATATGAACATGTTTCGGATCGGTGACTTGGTAAATCTTGTGCATCTCAATTCCGTTAACACCCAATTAGCACTCTTTGCCATTCTATTGTTTACTTTTGCATTTGCCCATTCGCTAAGTTCATCGGTTGGAGCATCGAAATAAAAAAATAATAATACATTTTCATGCGACGTGCAAATATGTAATAAACCAAGTATAATATCTGATTTTTTAAGTTACCTTTGTATTTTGCTCGACGTTCAAAATACCATCTTTGTAGAAGCCTTGGTAGTACTCCATTAGTTGGGTTATTGGAACCTTCCTAACATCTTTCGTTAAAGAGTTTCTTGATTGACACTATTTGAGGTCAAATAATTGTACTGTTTGCGAGGCGATAAGCACGCGACCATTTATCAAATCGACTTCATCTTTTAGTTTTTATACACATCATGTTTTAATGATCGAATCTCGAAATTGAAGCATCAAACTCACGCTCTGTGTAAGCTTTGCATGTCCTCCAATATATAGCCTTCCACTTTCTAGTTTTCAAATTGCGGTTCATCATTAAATGCCGACAAAAACCATGAAACGCTTATTTGGGAAAAGCGGTACTACATGCATGTGCAATTCTTGGGATGTCATCGAGATGATGGCCAAATCTTTTACTTCACCAATGCATTCTTTAAGTTTGGTCAAAACCATGTCCATGATTCATTGGTCTCACCTTGAGAGACACCGGTTGCAATAGGTATAATCGGTTGTTGCCGTCCATCCCAACAACAACAGTTCGTACCAAGGTATCTCCCTTTAAGATGTGCGGCATCAATGATTAGCAATGGTCGCATAAAGCGTAAAGCTCGGATCTATTTTAAAACAATCGAAATTTGCTTAATTAATAAAATTTTGATAACAATGAAGGTATTAATCATAAATAAAATATAATAGAATTTATGAAAACTTACGACAACACGAAACCAATGAATACCATCTTAAACCGATCTGTCTCATCATCTCAATGTGAGTTCTTGTCCCTCATTTTCCAACTTTAAGTTATAGCGATGTCTGACAGCTGCTCAAAAGACTCCCTAGGACAACCGTTCAACAAGCTGTAATGCAATGTTTTCCCACCCCAAGCTCGGTAGTAGGAAATGTCTACTTTCAATCAACATTAAAATCGTTTTTATGTCCGCACCCGTATATACCGTTTGCAATTCCTCAATTTATCAACAAGTATGTGACCCAATAATTTTGGGTAGCATTTCGATGATTAGGATGAATTTTGTTACGGAACATGTATGAGAGTCGTTAATGGAAGTAACATAGAAGTCGGCTAACAACACTTTTAGATGCGTTAATGTACGGTTGCAACCTTCGACAAAACAAGCTACTTGTACCTTTTCTTACATGAGTTAGTAACTTTGTACTCAAACATATCAACCAACGCTTTTATTCCTATTGCATAAATGCATCCTTGCTTATCATCAAACCGACTACCCACCTTTAATTTAGATACTACGAGGTGTTTATGGTTACTTACCTTTTTAATTATGGGATCAATTTGAGCTGGGTGGATCGGGGATATTTAGAAATGTTGTTTTACGCCAACTAGGATGCACATCTACATTAACGTTTGCCCTGCACCCTCGTTATTATGATCTTCAACTTTTGGTGTTTGAAAATCATATTCTTGAGGCAACAAAGGAACATTAAGATCAATATCAAGAGTCTTAGAAGAAGTAGGCGGCTTTACCTCGGAAGATTTCTCGATAAGTTTGATGTATAGCGTCGGATCGGTCTTGCTTCTGACATATTTCATGAGCGAAGAAAGAAACATCATCATCGTCACTCACATGAATTTTGGTTGAAGCGGACATGTAGTATAAGCGATGATCTTATCTTTAATCGATATTTGTTAGTGAGATAGGTGTCATTTGTAGGTAGGTGATGTTAGCGGAAGTAAAACTCACGAATTGATGTCTCAAAATCCAAATAAAGTTTGAATTTTTGGGAATTAGCGAAGTCATTTTACGGGTTTTGTGTTACGGGATTTGTGTTCCTTTGTTCTAGGATTGTACAAAACAATAAACAAAAAAACTTATTTGAAAATAGGACCTTTAAGTCGCTCAATATAAAATTAAGCAAACTTTTCCTCCACAATATTCATTACCCGCTCATTCACAAAGTATATTTCCGCCAAATAAGATGTGACTATACTATAAAAGCGTCAAGTTTACTCATTGGGTAAATAAAACAATGGCTCCCTCCTGCGCTCTACCTCCGGATCAATCGAAAGCCATTGGAATACTACATCAATGCTACACTGCGAATGTCCAAAACCATTACGGTGGAAGTACAAACCTCTTGGACACGGACTCATCACGGTAGAAGATTCAAGGCTGTCAATTTATGTAATATTATTATGCATTATACTTATTTTACTTGTTAGGTTGAATATGTGAATTTAACAAATTTTATTTTAGGACAAAAGACCAAATGTAACTTCTATGGTTTCCTAGACCCGGAACTACCAAGTCGATATTACAAAGATTTGTTTTACAAGGAACATGAGGAAAAGAAACATTTAATGAAGGCGGAAAGAGTTCGGTCTCGGATGAAGTTATTGAGGTTTCAAACAATGATATCATGAAAGTGTTGGATGAGTTGACTTTTATCAAGTCAAGAGTGCAAGTTCATGACAAAGTTGTGTTGGTTTTCGGTTTGGTTGTTCTCTTGATCTTTGTAGTTTGGTTATGGTAATCTGTTTACCAATAAGTGTTATGTAATAAGTATGTTATAGTCTTTTACCAATAAGATTGTATGTAGTCGTTTTTCAAATCAAATGGATGTTTGTAAAAACAAGCGTTTTAACAATTAACACAAAATGTTTGTTGCAAATCAACGATATCACAACACGTATATTTGGATGGTATGCATGGGTGTTAGGAATATACCAAGTTGCGCTACACATACATGCATAAGAAGTTGTCTTTGATGCCCTTCACGAGACATCCAGTTGCGGTTACATTTGGTTGAACAACAAAGTCTAAAACCACATACAAGCCATACCCAAATAGATGAAATGCATCTTTATTCATCACTTGTATGAGCAGACATCTTATACTTCCAAAAGTACTCCACCATATGCTCTCGATCGCCAAAGCAACTTGAAGAGGGTCATCAACCTTCATACTTAATTTGTTACCCGACTGTGCAAAAAATACATACCCAAACTCCGCAATCACCGTATGCATTGGCTTGTATAGGGACATCATCCGCAACTCGAAATGTGATCTTATAATCGAAGCAGATATTGATTTAGCTTGAAGAACTTTACACAAGTTTAGATCTTGTGGTAGCTTTCTCTCAAAAGTGACCCTCCATTTTAAATTCTTTTCTCTCGTCTCGGGTTACGGCGTACCTAGTGTGTCATAAATTGTTATAACTCGGTGCAATTTGCAACTCGGCGAGAAACCGGTGCTTTCGAGTGCGTTAACGGAAAGTATACCTAAATGTGATCAAATAATCCTTGTCATAATTCATCACATTTTACCATGTACATATATTTACCCAAATATATAGAAGAAAGTATGGTCTTTATATACAAACCTTCTCAACACTAGACCATGGCAATGGATAGCGTTGACCGATGGCGTAGTAGCGCATAGACCCTTCAAGGATAGAGGAAGAAAAATGGTCCAGCCATAGCCCAATCGGCATTGCGGCTGAGCGCCACATTAGATCAACCCGAGATCCGGATCTTTGCGAGAAAAATTTTATAAGCAAAATACCGGTAAACTAATTCAAAAAAAAATCATTAGGTACCTCATCTCCTAGCCATCCTTTTTATTGCCTCTTCCATAACCCAACAAAGCCAACCAAAATTTTCGATCAACAACGATGTCGCCAAGACCCCAAGGAAAGCTATCGATGACTTCAAATTTTTTTATAAAGGTATCCATACATTTGGTTTAGTAATCTTGTTGATATCGCAACCTTCGGACGTGACGGATCACGAAATTTTTAAAAACAAGATTAATGTATATGTCTTTAAGATGTACATTTGTAAATGTAGTTCTTCTATACCTCTACCCATGATTCCAAGCGATTATCTTCACGGTGGTGGATTAATATCTTTTCTCGGTCTTTTGGAGCGTCGTTTGACAGCTGTGGAGTCGTGGGAGGAGATTCACGTATGGTTCCTGCAAACACTTGCCCACTGCTTTGTCCTTTTGAGTCATCATCTTCTTTCAAAGCAGAGTACTCTCTTGGGTAACTTTCTCATCACTCTCTTTGGTAACTTTGGCCTTTCTAGTTTTCTTTATTGGTAGGGCATTATAACGTGTTGTCGAACTTACTTGCGTTTCTCTTCCTTTTACCCGCATGAAAACATCTTGTCTGAGAAAAAATTCATCATTGAAATAACATCAAACTTTTGAAGTACATGTGGTAACTTTAATGAATAATGTAGTTGTACCTCGGAAGGCTGTAGGCAAAGGCTTCTTGGCTTGTCCGTCGAGGTATGAATCATCTTACATCTTGCCTTCACGACATCATTATCAATTTTGTCTATTACCGCCTTGGTTGACAAGCGATTTGCAACCGGTAACTCAACCCGGTTTCTTTCTCTTTAACGTGGGCATCAACATTGTATGCTTCGTCCCCATCCACGCCATTTGTGACCTTTGCCTCACGATCATGAGAGTGTTCATCAACGACATTGCAATTAACAATGACATTTTCATTAACTTGAACACCTCTATAGTTTTATCATCGGCATTTAAAAGTACTTCATGATCATGAGAGTGTTGATCGTGACGATGCAATGAACAATGGCATCTTCCTTACCGTGAGCGACCTTCTGGACTTACCATCAACATTAAACACACCTTCATGAGCTGTATTTCATGTGCTTGAACCGCCTCTCGGGTTTATCATCACCACTTAGCACCACCTCACTCGGTGTTTCGCCATCTTCATTGTTTTCGGTGGGTTTTCTTCATCTATCCCAACTTTGTTTGTCGTGAAGACAATAAGCAGAGAAATCATCTTCTAGCTCCACTGTTCATCTAGTTGCATCTGTTTCCCTGTAATTATACAACAATAACACATCTATATGGATGACCAACTATATCAAACATGTATAGATAGTGCGGTGGAATTTATATATCGTGCTTCAACGACCGATTGAAAGCGTTTCATTCAAATTAGGTAAATTCAAATGGCGGGATCATGATGCGGAATGTGATCATCTAACGGCAATGGTCCGTCGTGAAGACAATATTCCACAGTGCGACATAGTTGATGGAAGCGGCGGGGTCTATATAAGTAAGACCGACTTGTTCGTTTCGGCATTTACACAACTCGATTTGTCGCCATTACGTAGTTAACCAAAGCGATTTAGGTATGTAACCAAAAAGCGATAAAATAAAAAGTACTACTAAAAGGAACATAACCTTATTATAATCGGCCGAATGAACATCACGAGCGAAGATCAAAGAAACTAGAACTACCATTCCAGTTTTCATTATCAATGGGACTTTGTCCAGAACAAGCCTCATCCGATTTGCCGTGCGTATGAGTTGAAGTCTGATATTTAAAATATACAATCAATTATACTACTAAAGAAACCTGCTAGCAGTGGATTCACAGTGGTTTGATAGACACTAGCAGTGGTTTGATAGACACTAGCAGTGGTTTCATAGACACTAGCAGTGGTTTGATAGACACTAGCAGTGGTTTGATAGACACTAGCAGTGGATACATCAAATTTACAAAAACGACCCCTCAGTGATAGATTAACGAGAACACGCTAGCGGTGGATTGAAAACCACTAGCGGGGGTTTGATAAACGCTAGCGATGGATACATCAAATTCTGAGAACACCCCCAGCGATACATTAACGAGAACACGCTAGCGGTGGATTGAAAACCACTAGCGGGGGTTTGATGTCACGCTAGCGATGGATACATCAAATTAACAAAACAACCCCCAAAGTATACATTATCGGTCAACTCCAACAAGTTTTAAAAGAAGTTGTAATATAAGTTGTAATATACATTACCATGTTCACCTTTGGACGTTGTATCTTTAGAACTTCCTCAACAACGGCAAGTCTATTTTCAATTTCATCAAGGACTCCCACATTAATGTCTAGCTTGGTGGGGTTGTATCTTTATTGGCTCGGGGTTGTATCTTTAGAGCTTCCTCTCTGTGACAAGTCTATTGTTAATATCGTCAGTGATTGGAACTTTGACCTTTATCGATTCTTGCCACATCATTATTGACTATAGCCACATCTTTATCACCTAACGCCACATCTGTATCGATTATCACCACCCCTTGTGCACCTACAAAGCAAGATCGAAGCAGAATGTGCAATGGTCAATTGTCAGCGTGAATACAACCATGGTTTGCACAAAGCAGGCCAACTTACCTCATTAGTGGGATCATCGGCGGTAGACTAGCCAAGCTGGCTCAAATATGCATTACTTGGTGCAAACCATGGTTGTAACATTTCCGCATTTGTTGGAAGAAGATCCAAGGCGGATTAGAACCCTAGTAAACAAACAATTATAAAGTTAAAACAAATATAACGAAGTCCTAACTTATTTGACAAATACAAACAAATGGAAATGCTTACAGGACCAAAAGTTGGGCATAATGGCGTTTGGCAAATGTTTTACCCTTTGACCAACAAAAACAACGTGGTATCTTTGTGGTCTTTGTTCCACCATGAGCGCTAGTGGGATAACTCTCAAGAATCCATATCTAAAATAAGCGAAAATTATAAATGCATTGTATGAGCGCTAGTAAACAAAAGCGATATGTTCATAAATGTATACACATCTAACCTTAAAAGCCAAGAAAAAGCCAGAAATATTATATGTTGCAATTGTAGAAGGGTTTTCTTGCAATTTCTCTTTGCAGTGAGCATTGTAATGGCGGGGTACCAAATTGGCTAAATTTTTGTAAAAGCGGGTCCACAAGAACTCTCCCCAGGATATGCATTCCATGCCCCAAAATCCTCAACTAATTGCAACAAATGATTGTCAACAATGTACCAAGGTCCACGACCTATGAACACGATCTCGGCGACTAGCAAAGACATACCACTTACCGCATCCTCGGTGATAACTTTGAAAATTCCGTGTCATTCCCAAACAAATCTAAAAGCTCATTGCCTTTTACGGTTACCTTTCTTATTAATTGTTTTCGGAAAGACACATAAAGCAAAAGGACTTGATCAATTTGTACATGGGAGGCAAGCGACCAAAGCGAAATCGGTCATCAATAGAAAGCTCTTCCCGACCGAATTTCAATACATTGTTCCCAATTTTGTATAAAATGGGGACAAGAATCAACAAGTTTGTCGATAATTACGGTGTTGTAAAGCGAAATTAACAATATGATTGCCTTTACCTAGGTCGGGAATATCTAACCATGGCCCAAAAGCAGTTGCTCGAACGACCTCATTCGATCTGGATTCCTTGACAATTTAGACTTAATTTCCGAAAACAAGTGTACCTTGGAGCGAGCAGTTACCTTAGCATCAAAATATTTGGGAATGTCGACCATTTTCGAGTTTAATTCTTGAATAATTAGGGATTGATTTAGGATTTCACAATTTTCAATTGTGTTTTTTTAGTAGTAGTGTTGGTTGTGTGTGTTTGTATTTGGGTTAAAAATTTGAAAGCAGGTAAAAATTTTAAAAAAGTTGTAAAACTACTTTTGAAGCGATACTTTAGGTCTTGTTAATGTCTGAAAATAGTCGCTTATGTTTTTACGCTTAAGTCGCTCAACCTCGGGAAAGAACTAAATGTATAAAAAATATTTTTGTATCTTTGACTTTTTTAACTAAAGGACAAAACCAAATTTAGCTAGATTCTAAAAGCAGTCGCTTAGATTCGGTCATTTGGAAAATCATATTTGTAAAAGTCGGAAAAAATGATTGGGTACACAAACTTGAAGGACACTTGTCAAGCTTATATGAAAAGTAGAAAAGTCGCAAGTCTCAAAGTTTATTTTGGAAATACCCAAACTTTTTCCTAAAAGTGATGACACCTTGAGCGAAAAATGCATTCTTAGAATTTTCC